>OX451219.1:136124010-136232358 GCA_949628195.1 Phasia obesa | reverse complement strand
GGTACACTTATGTACATACATATCTATGTATAATAATTTCATGTTTTTGTGTGCTAATTAAATTTTGATTTTGTAAAATTTGAATTTAAACAAAATGTAATATCATTTCTGTTGATTTTCATCATAGTTTACCGTTTTAGGACTAGGGGCCTTTACTGTAATGATACTTTTCGAAGCGATAAAGTAGAAAGTCTTTTGTTGTTGTTAGGGATTATCTTGTTAAAAATGAAATTAAAATTTTGCACGTACTTATTTATGATTGTTTAATACGAGTTACATGTTTTACTTTAACCAAGTTATTGAACTTTTCTTATTGGACGTGTTGTTGTTATTGTTGTTCTTTGCTTAATTCTCTCATTGCCATTGTGGTTATTGTTGCTATTGTATTTTGAGGGATTCTTGTTATCAGCTTCTTTATTTATTACAATTAATAAGAAAATAAGTCTTCTTGAGTGTTTTTTTAATTTTTCTTGATTTTTGTTTTTGTTTCTTTGCTAAAGTACAATTTATTTAAATAAAATTAATAATAAATACGTAGAATCTTGTACTTTTTAAAATTAATTTAAAAAAAGTTTAATCTTTTACTTAAACACACGGTCCTGTATGTATGTACATACATTCATTTGTATGGATGAACATGTACATGTATGTATGTAGGTATGTTTGTATCGGTAAGCATGAGCACGAAGTCACTGTGGTGATAGCCTTTTGTGAACTTACTGTTGTGTACTTATTAAATAGAATATTTTATTAACAATTTGCGCAAAATTTATAATTTCTTAAACTGATTATTTAAAATCGTGTAAATGAATGTATGTACATACATATATAGAAACAGAGATAGTACACTTTGACTTTGTTTCCGATTTGGAAAAATGAAAAAATTTAATTATATATACATATGTATATGTATGTACATACATATGTGTACATACATACATACATATATTTGTTATTTTCTAAAATTAAATAAAAAGTGTCACAAAATCTAATTCTTGGTGTGTTTAGCTATCTTAAATGCCTAATTATATTTTAAGAAGTTATAATTAAAACGATGTTTTTTATAAAGCTTAAAAAAACAGAGGAAATAACGGTTTCCTCTGTTTTTTAATATCGGGCGTTAATATTTAAATTTGATTTCGGGCATATGTATGGCTGTGGCTGCTACTGCGATCATGGCGTAACCTAGATGTCAAATTTTAACACACCTTTCGCAGTAAATCAGTCTGTATTTCCGTAATAACGCTTTGAAAATTCGTTACATGTTTATCTGCATAGACCTAGCTAGGGCTTTACATATTCCCAGGGAAAATTGCCCAACGGCATCAAATCACCTGAACGAAGTGACCAGTAGCGCTAAAATCTTAATAGACTAAATGAGAACGTCCTTCAAACAAGAAACGAAGCTAAATTAAATTTCTAAAGAAAAAATCACATTAACTATTTAAAATTCAAATTCTTCCTCACCATTTTTGTGACGAGTTTGTTGCGTTTTGATTTTTGTTATTTGATGGTATTTTTTATATTGGTCAATGTTTAATCTCTTTTCAAAGTGATGTTCCAAATTTGTTTAAATTTTTCTTTATGTATGTATTTCACTTGCATCTTTCTTTACTGAGAGTATGATTATAAAGTATTTTCTCCTTTATGGCGCTCCTTTATTTTCTGGTTCTTCACCAGATTAATAAATTTAATCTTCGGATAATAGGTATGTATCAAAAACCGTTAACTTAAAAACTTAAACCATTGACTTGAGTTTAATATGGTTTTCAATCAAGTTTTAACATAAAAGTACAATTACGTATATGTAATTTGCTCTTTCTCTCTCTCTCAGAGAGTGATACAAATCGAACCCGCAACCCCTGGACTTATCAACAAGCGCACTACCAATTCCACTTGAGGTACTTAATGAGAAGGACGCTTGACTTGTTCTTCTACCCGGACCTATTTAAAAGTATGTTATTGATATTTACTACGAATCTCCGCATTTGTTTTGCTCTGAATATAGGGTTATCTTTTAGCAGAGATATATGTACATACATACTTATATTTATTTTGGGTTTTAAACATGCATTTTACAACGTACTATTTTTTTTTTAATAAACGAGGATTTAACAAAAACAAAATTTACTGAGTATTTTTTATTTGTACATAATTTATTAATGTTTATTATCCTTGTACGCCAATTTATGAGGCTGATTGTATAATCATTTTGCTTTAGGGCATAATAATTCCTTATTGGTATTTTTTAAAAGAAAAGGTTTGTCTTCCGTATTCTAACTATAGTTAACTTTTAACAGCTCTGTGTTCATTTTTGGTTGCTATTTATGAATCACCCAGTGTGTTTAATAAGAATTATTAATTGCATTTTATCGCCTTGTTTTGCTATTTAATTAACAAATACAACTCTGATTGATTTTTTTTCGAATACGATTTGACAACTACTGATTATTTACACAACACTCATGACAAAAATTTTATTGTAAAAAAAATTAAACAGAGCCAATACCTATAACGAAAATATTCCTTCCCAGCAACATAAATCATCAATTCTAAAAATTAGTAAAGAACACTAAATTGTGAAAATTATTGAAAAATTAACGCATAACAAACAAGTGAAGAAAGAAATTGTGGTTAAAATTAACAAATGAATATTTAATAAAGAAATTATAATAGTGGCCTTGAACAGTTATTGCAAATTAAAAAATATTGTACGTGAAAAGATCACGTCGACATTAGACAACCAGATACTTTAAAACCAGTTGAAAAAAGTAAAAAAATATACTACGCACACAATCAACGACCAGAAAATAAAAATACAGTCATACACACATTCACACTAGGCTGTGGTAATAAAATAATCACAGAGAATATTGAATAGTTAAAAGGAAAACGTTATAAGAGGGAAAAGAGAACTTGTCATTTTATAAAAGTAAAAAACTTTTTTTTGAAAACAAAGGCATATAAGAAAAACATAAAGAAAAATTACAAAACAACAACAATAATATTGCAATCTTTCGACTGTTGTTCTCATCATAAAATTTTCCATTAACAAGAAGTTTTCTGTATTTTTTACAATAAAAGTTTTAATAATAAATAAAAATCAACAGAAGAGCTCTCTTTTCAATAGTTTCTTTTTAAAACCAATGTTATTTGTTGCTAATAATTACAATGTACAATTTAATGCAAACAGAATGAACAAGATGGAGCAATTCCGCTACCATTACAGCCCGCTACCAGTATGTGGGACTTTTAAAACAAAAACAACTAATAAAGAAAATAATACTACTGCTGTCGATTCTAACTTCGCCGCAAACACTGTTGTAAAAACAGCAACAAGAAAGTTACAGAAACAATCAGAAGTACTGCAATATGATTCCTTGGAAGCTAATTGTATGAATTTATTAAATCCAAATATAGCCAACGTTGTGGACATAATTTATTTTAATAACATATCCTGGTTAAAAAAACATAAACGTCACCAAAGCCGCTTGAGATTACGAGGTTCTTTTTCATTAAAAAATAATTTGAAAATACAGCACTTGGATTCCTTCCATAATTACTCCCGGCGCAGTTGGCATCATATACTTTTGAACATATGATTTCCAGTTGCCAGAATATACAAAAACAAATAAAACAAAGACAGCTCAATACCTGCCTCCATAAAAGCATAAATAGCAATTTATCATCAACTTTAGATTCCAAACCACATTGTCAATCGTCTATAGAAGAAACTACAACAACCAAGATGTCAAAACTGTCAGCAGGAGTTGCTGCGGCAGCTGCTAATAAGCCTCCTATGGAGGTAGTTGTAGTAAACAGCATCATATACTCAAAGCCATCATTTTGTAGAATTTCTGTGGACTTGGGGGACGTGCCAATTGACAAAAAACCCTTAGAAATGACAAAATTAACAAATGGATCTTGCCCCAAACCCAAATTAGAACCCTTAACTAAAACAATTTGCCCCCCATCAATGAATTTAGAAAGTTCTGATTTTAATTTCGATGTCGCATCATGCTTAGCGGATTTGGCCTCCAATTCCTCATTAGATGTCGGCGAGGATGCAAAATTGTATAGAATGAGCACCACAATAAATGGTTCTATAAATCACCACATTTCCGAACTGTGTGATATTTTTGCCATGAATGGATTTTTTGGTGCCACAAATAATGAACATGACGATGACAGTTTTATAGAGTTTGCCTACAGAGATGATGGCGATGAGGATGACGATGATAAAGATGATTTCGAAGAGGATTATTACGATGATGAAGTTGATGATGACAATGATGTAGTCGATTTTTCATATGAATGTCCAATTGAGCCTGTATCAAAATTAGACTGTGATAAAAGAAAAAAGGTAAATGGAAGTAAATTCAACTTTTTAATACCTATCTTTTAACAAGAATTTAACAATAAATTTGTATTAATTATCAGTACAATGTTCTTTGTATGTAATTCTCTATCATAAAAAATATTTTTAGTTTGAGGTGCATTTACATTTAAAAATACATTTTTGTTAAAAAAAAGCTCATAAATTATAAACCTAATGTTCAAGGTCAAACAATGATAAAGCTCTTTGTTTATATTCTTTACTCGTAAAGAACTAGTTGATTTATTTTATTAAGCAAAAAAATATCCATATATGTATATCATGTGATGAATGGTATTTTTTGTTAAATAAAATCAAATGTTGAATTTTTTTAATGTTCATAAAGTTTAATAAATATATTATTAGCTAGGTTGAAGTAACTGATTTTATTTATTATTTTCTTATTCCCAGGTACGTTTTAATACCAAACCCACAGTACATTTTATGCACACTTGGAAGTACGCTTATCGCGCCGCACGTAAAGGTGAATGGGAAATGTATGCACGCGATCGTGAACGTTTTAGGTTGCGAATTCAACGAACAGCTTTAACCTTAAATCCGATATTGGAAAGGGAACATCGTCAAAAAATTTACGAAAAACGATTTGCCAACCTCTACAACGAAGATGATGGGCAAAATAAAGATTCGGTTGAAATAAATAAGTCGAAGGAAACTTCCACAAATATTGAATCCAAAAAACCACACCAAAAAAAGAAACGCAGAAAGAGACGATTTTGCAAAATGGGAAATAAACATTATTTTTAAAATTATATTCTTTTTTTAAGGTCTATATTATTAATACTATGAATTTTGTTATTACTTGTTTACTTAAATCTTTTCAATATAATTTGTTTAAAATTGGTTGGCGAGTCTAATGTATATACATATATAATAGAAAACTTGAAATTTAATATACATATATTTAAAAAAATTAATTCCTACACATTTTTTATGTTATTTATAGAAAATATTTTTAAAATATAAATAAAAATAAGAACTGAAACAAGAATGATCCATATGTATTTGATTATTTCGTACGCTACTGTCTATCAAACCACAGTAATTGTTTTTGCATGTTTCTATAACACCCTGTTATTAGTAGATTTATTCTTGAATCAGTCTGTTTTTGTCATGTCCAAACAATTTGTTTACATTTTTTTAGTGCCGGCATTTGGAAACATTTAACTCTAAGTTAATCTTTTCGGAAAATGGAAATTGTGTGGTCTGATTTTAGTGAGACATGTCCTATACTCAAAGAATGCGTAAGTAATTTAATACATTATCGGTTACGAAAGGCTTTTTATTAATTGGTTAAGAAGCTTGATTGTGGTAAATGTAATTTATTTTGATTTAATGGGTGTTTTATGATTCAGCCATTTGCATGCATTAGTATACAATAAAAGCTCTATGGTTGGTTTTTATTTGCTGATTCTGGTTTGAAATCTTTTAATTCCTGAACGTAAGCATGTGTACTTTACCAACGCAAAATCGGAATTCAATGCAATATTAGTGTTACTATCCTCATGCGGTGAAATCTGGAAATTGCTCTTTTGAAGATGCGACTAGTTCTAAACATGAGAAAGTTTGAGTTATTTACATACATATGTACATATGTATGTTTTTAATTATGTGTGCAGAGACTGAACCCCTCTGTTGGGATGGAAGGATTCCAAAACGAAAGCCTTTGAGATTCCATGGTATACCAATGGCCTTAAAAATTTAAAAGGAATAAATTCCATAAGCGATTTGTTGACGCTGGTAATCCTGAATTTCCCAATAAATTTAAGGATTATCAGCGTGAATTTAACTGTTATTCAAACAGTTTCTCTTTATAAACAATTTATAATTGGAAACGATTAGAACATGAAGTTTTTTTTGGTCTTTTATTAAATCTAAAAAAAAAAAACAATCTTAGGATATTCCTTCCAAGATATAGTTTCAAGGTAGTACATTATGATCTTGTATTGACGCTGGTAATATTTTTGCTATATAAGTTTGTCATTCCGAGTGTAATTTCTACAATATTCATTTCCGACAACATAAAGTATATACATATATTCTGGATCCTTATTCATAGAGAATTTTATTAAGCGATGTGCATTTGTCCGTGTTAGGGTTGAAATCATCATTGCCAAGGCACCAGAAGAGATACAGAAAAATGAAGCTCAATAACGCTAATGCCATTCCACGACATCAGACCTTTCCTTTCGAGTCTGTGAGCATAGAACCACGCTCACCTATATCTTTTCACGTTGTTTTTATTTTTTTCGGTTGTAATGATTCTTCTCTTTTGCATTTTTTTTTTTTTTTTGATAAATAAATATTAGACCGGAAGTATAAAGATCGCATGAAGTGCATACAGATCTCGGGGAATCAATAACCCCCTGCGAGGGGTGATTTTGTTTGTTTTTCAGGTTGGTAGGGTTTTTCTGCTTCGAAATGTATTAAAAGACCTTTATAGACAGCAATATAAGCACATAGATAGACGGATGCCCACTGGGAACCAGGAGCAGACTTAGGTACATTGTGGCGGTCATATTGCTTTTGTCTGACAGAAAGGTCCTAAATTTTAAAACAAATTTTCTTTAAACTTTTACAATAAAATTTCAATAGAAAAATTTCGATAATATTAAAAAAAAAATAATCGTAAAATTTTTCAAATTTTAAAACAAAATTTCGATAAAATATTTTATAAAAAATTTCGATAAGTATTTTACAATAAATTTTCTATAAAATTTTTACAAAAAATTTTCGATAAAATTTTCACAAAAAATTTTCGATAAAATTAAAAAAACCGACAAAATTATATTTGCAATAATGTAGTTAAAAATCATAAAAGTAAAAGCTGAATGTATGTATATTATTGTGAATTTAGTAAACATAACAGAATAAGGGAATATTTAACATTACTATGATGAAGGGTATATAAGATATGGCATGGCCGAATATAGCACATTTACTTGTTTAAGTCTAACTTTAAGTAAGAAAGTAATTGTAGTATAATGTCAACGTACTTTTTTCATTTAATAAGGTATCTCATGTTATACTTTTATCTAAATCGAAGTAACTTTCATTCCTTTTTTTCTTTCATTCTCCTTTTTTAAATGGATTAGTTTATATTTAGTCTTTTCAAAAATGTAATTTTCAAAAATGTACTTACATACATAGTCCTTATTTTCAGATATCTGGTGTCTGTCAATGCAGTGAGTATTGTTTGTATGCTGATGATTTGAAAATATTTATAAACGTTAATTCCTTAGATGATGCTTCCGTCCTTCAAAAGGACTTGGATAACTTGGTGTATTTTAAATAAATTATATTTAAAGTTTTCGAAATATTACCATTTATCATAAATCTTTTAATCCTCGTATATCCATTTTTACATTGGTATTTAGAAATTGGCAGCTCGACATACAATGTTTAACCTTGGTGTGATTTATGATTCCCCTTTGTCTTTTGCTTCCCATATTGCCTGAATCATATAGGACCCTCATACGATAACAATATTGTATACAGCTTTTGTAAGGTCTAAGTTTAAATAAGCTTCAGTGATTTGGAAACCTTATTGTAGAGTTCATATGTACGTTTAGAAAAAGTTAAAAAACGTTCATAAGATTTGCTCTTAAATCATTTTCATTTGTTGATCCACAACACGTTTGTAGATCAAAATATTTGCTTTCAGGGTGCAGGCTTTAGAATATCGTAAAATGTTGCAATCTTTGCTGCTAATCATTGATATTATTGATGTATTCAAAAATAATTTGAGAAAATCATACAGCAATTAAAATAAACATTTAATTTTAGTTGGATTCAACTGACCTGGCTCGGGAGGATGTGTCTACATTAGATTATATATATGAAATACTATGGATGGAAATTGGTACTTTTGTGCGCAGCAAATTAACAGTGAAATTTTGGACTTGTCTTAATCAAAGTCAGCCTATTGCAAAGTTCTACCGCGATGGAGAATCTCTAGATGATGTAAAGCTGCAGTACAAATTGTTTACAAATTTTGTAAATGCGGTAAAAAGTTTAGATGCTTACTATCAATTCATTAAAACAAGTTTGGAGCGATTAGATGCGATAAGAAAATTGGATCACAAAAAGTCAATAGAAAAGTTAAATGAATGTTTGCGTGCATCATTGCTGGCTCAGCTACCAACACATTTCAATAATGTGGTATTCTCTTTCTATAGCGTTTCGTTTAGGGTATTTTTCAATTTACATCAAACTACCAATGGAGTTCAAGGTATGCATTTCAAAGTTATGCTTAAATTTCCAATTTCTAAAAGTTTATGTCATGTCATGACAATAAATATTTTATATAAAAAAGCTTAATAAATTTAACTCGTTTCATTAGACACTGATGACTTGGACGAAAGTGGCTTGAGCTGCAAGGGCTGCAATCAGGACTTGCAGAAATGTCAATGTCTAACACTTTTACAAACAATAAACGAGGTTAACCAAAAGCTGTTAGATTTGGAATTATTAGATCGTCTTGCTGGTCAGTCGATGACGTTCTTGGTGCAGATAAGAATAAAAGAGCATGTAAAGAACACTTGTCTTGGGGTTTTTGACAGATCTCACCTAAAAACTTTGCTGACGGTAAACATTTTCCAAATACTTATCTCTACAATTTTCAAATTCCTAAATTTTATTCAAGTGGCTTGATGACGTTGTAATAAAATGGTTAATGCAAATATTCCATTCTAGTCCCAACGGCGATGAAATGGATACAGACTCTGAGGCTGCTAACAAAAATTCAGATGTAATACAGAGTTTAAAGGTTAAATTGACATTTTATGTTTATGAGAATTTTGCTCTTAGTGTTATTGATCAATTTTTTAGTATTATTATAGGTAAGTAAAGGGCTGGAGCGCCAATGCATTACAAGTTAACAATTTTAAATATTTCCTTTTACAAAAAAGATTTTCCCGATTCTATACCCGCAATAGAAGACCTTAAAATTTGTATGGAAAAAATAAACTTACGACGCCAAATTATTAATACTTTAAAGACTTCTTTGGAGGCTCGTATTTTACATCCTGGTGTCAATACCATGGACATATTAACAGGTTATGTAGCCGCTATTAAAGCCATACGTTATTTGGATAATAGTGGCGTTATATTGGAAACTGTCACAGCCCCAATCAAAGAGTACCTGCGAAAACGTACAGATACCGTTAGATGTGTAGTGACTAGTTTAACCGAAGAAGGTCCCACCGATTTGTCCGAAGAATTAGCCAAAGGTGATAATGTTAAAGAAGCTGCTGGCGGCAATGTTAATGATGAACTTAACAATTGGGAAAATTGGCAGCCAGATCCATTCGGTATTGATTCAACAAATTTGCAAATACGTGCTATAAAAAGTTCACGTTCCTCTGATATTATATCAATGGTGGTGGACATATATGGCAGTAAGGAATTGTTTATGAGTGAATATCGCAATTTATTAGCTGATCGTTTGTTAACTCAGTTGGAATTTAGTCCCGAAAAGGAAATAAGGAATCTGGAATTGTTAAAACTAAGATTCGGCGAAACTCTTCTACATAATTGTGAAGTAATGCTCAAAGATATTGCCGATTCGAAACGTATCAATACTCATATTCATAGTGATTACAAATATCTTGAAAGTAAGTATTTATTGTAGTTTTATTTTATTAAAAATTATATAATAATTTTAGAGATTTTTAGAGATAGAGGAACACTTATATACTAGAAATAAATTCTAATATAATCTGATTTTTTTTTTATTTACTTTTTGTTATCTATATCTTAAATTATTGTAACTCCTTATCTTTTTGTAGATTTATTTTATTCATAACTAATTTTAAATTAATTAATTCTTAACTTTAGATAAACAATTCGATATATCATCTTTGATAATATCCGCACAATTTTGGCCTTCGTTCAACAAAGAAAGCGTTGAACTGCCAGAGGAAATAGCTAACGAATTTCAAAAATATACAAAAACATATGAGGAGTATAAAGGCAACCGTACTTTAAATTGGCGCACTGTTACAGGAAAAGTAAACATTTCAATTGAATTGGGAGACAGGGTATTGGATATGACGGTAGCACCAACACAAGCGGTTATAATATATCATTTTCAGACTAAGAGTAAGTAGGGGCATGCATACAAGCCTATTTCTTTGATTATATTCATTTTAAACCAGGTGGGATGTTTCACTTTATTTAAAAAAATGAGTTTCAAGTTAATTTTATATATACATAAAATGTCCTCCTTGAGTAAACATTTTTAATTTGTAATTTTTAGTGCGATAATTATTTTTATTATTTTTAAATTATTTCAGACGAATGGTCATTGGAAGACTTAAGTTCATTGGTTAAAATTCCGCCATCTGTGCTTAGAAGACGCATGGCTTTTTGGCAATCCCATGGCATTTTAGTTGAATCTCAGCCTGGTGTTTTTAAATTAATTGAAGAAGATTTACCCAAATCTCAGCTGGAGAAATTGCCTATTAATGAAATCATAGCCGAAGATGAAGATAATGAATCTGCTATGGCCAGTGCCAGCGACCAGAGAGAAGAAGAGTTGCAAGTAAGTTGTTCTTTTATCAATTACCCTGCGTAATAATTGAGCTATTTGTTTATTTTCTTCATAAAATTTTAGGTATTTTGGTCCTATATTGTTGGTATGCTTACCAATCTTGACTCCCTACCCATAGAACGTATACATCAAATGTTAAAATTGTTTGCTTCTAATGGCTTGGGCATCGAATTTACTCAAGATGATCTCAAAGATTTTTTGCAGCGTAAAGTACGTGATCACAAACTGATCTATTCGGGAGGTGTTTATCAATTAGCGAAATGATTTCTCTAGCATTGAATTGTTAATGAAATTTTATTTAATTTTACATGATAAAACAAAATTAAGTAATAAATTCCATGAACAGGCATTTTTTGTGAAATGCGTAAGGAAAAAATATATATTTTTTGAAATTGCTGGCAGCTGTTAATTGCACAACTTGTATGTACAGCCTAGATAAATACTGTTATTACGGAGCGTCTGTAAACGTGCATGCGTTAGACTTAAGTTGGTAGGGGTAAGTGAAAATTAAATCTAACATTTCTTATCACACAAATAAATTAATTAAAACGCGATAAAGTGTTAAAGCGCATGAAAGCAAATAGAAACCTTTCAAAATAGTTTATTTAATAAAAAATATAAAAATGGTTTGTCTATTAACTGAAATACATAAGATATTTATTGTAAATATATACAGTTTTTCTTCAAAATTATACTGATCATTTGTTGTAAACTAATTTATATCGAAATCAATATGTGTCTGATAGTTGTTTTCAAAATAAATCTGAATCTGAAAAAACAAAATGAAAAATCTGAATTTTATAAAAATATTAGGAAATTTTAAACTTGTTAACGTGTTTATTTTAAATACATATCATTTTAAATTTTAACAATTAAAGGTGGTAAATTCGGCAGCTGCATCTTTGCAAAAATCGTGTCTAGTCCAATCAGGCAAATACATATAATCAAAATGCAAGAAGTAATCGTGTTTCATTTAACATTAAGAAGATTATTTATTCAGAGTGCCTCCATAAACTGACAGGTAGTACGCTAGGGGTTCTGGGTTCGATTCCCGCCAAAGACTCATAGTTTTTTGCAGACAAGCTAGAAGCTTGGTAGATTGTGTTTAAATGTAAAATAGGAATCTATCCTATTCTTTAAAAATAAAGAGCGCACTAGTAAAATAATTATGTTTACAATTGGTTTAAGGGGTACCCTAAAATGGTTTGTTTTATTAAAGTAGAGGAGCAACCGGCTGTAGCTAGTTTCGAATAAAATTGTAACAGTTCCTTTTTCAATACAATTAAAACCTCGTCAGTTTGAAAGAATAGCGATGTAAACTTTTGTCGGCTATTGTATGTAATAGTTTTCTTGATATGTACAGATGTATTCTATAGAATTTCACAAAAAATATGAATAAGTGCTGTTTGTGTTTGCATACATACATTTACTAAAAATAAATGTTTACTTTTGGTACACACGTACACAGGCTTGTGCGGAAAGGTGTTTCTATACATACATATGTATAATAAAACTGTTGCAGTACCATTTCTGTACATGAAAAATTTTTTGATATTTTTTTTGCTGGTGCAGTTAGTAATCGAAATGGAATACAAAACAGCAATTTTTAGAATTTTTGTCTCTCTGTCCATTTGTGTTGACATCACTAGGTTATTCGATTAAGGTTTTTAAATTACTCGAATAACTCTAAATAATTGGACGTATTTTAAAAATTTGGATCCCATTAGAAAAGCCAACCATTCAAAATTGATTAATATTATATTTTATTAATGACAACTTGTAGATTATTTTGAAAAATGTTTTTTTTTATTGATTTGTTTATTTCAGTTAGAAAATTATTTTCATTTCTTATTCCAATACAAGCCGAATTAATTTTACTAGGTTGCACCACGGTGAAGTTAATTATTTTTAGCTTTACTTTTTTATGTGTAAAGCAGCTGTCAAAATTTTGTTTATTTTTTAAAATTTGTAAAAAAGAAATAAAATTTTATTTAAATTATTTAAAAAAATATTTCAAGATTTAAAAAAATCCAAAATAGTACCAGAAAAGGTATTTATTTAGAGTTTTTGGCGTCTGCCGTACATTTAACCAACAACAAAATGCATGTGGGGGTGTTTTTTGGTGTTGTAATTGTTGTCGCGGCGATGCCACATTATATACAGCAGGAAGCAAAACTGTCCGGATGTATTGCATCAAGGAACTAAGGTAATAAGTATATAACACAAATATAGGTATATTATCAAATATATGTATATTTTTTATTTAATTGAACATTATTCTAAATTATAAAGCACAAAAACTCATATAAATTGCTTCAGAAAAATAAAAAAATTAACAAAAACCAAAAATTCACTGTTCGGACACTTTTGCACAGCTTGCACTTTTGTATGTGGGGTTTGTTGAAACCAATTAACGTTTCCAATTTAATATTTCGTCCAAAGGCCTTTATTATTTATTACACTTTCAATACGTTTTGGCATACTCTCCACCAACTTTTGGATGATATCACGGTCAAGAGTTCGCCATTCATGTTGTATTCTCTCCCTAAGCTCGTCAACATTTTTTGGTGGGTTTTCATATGCTCCTAGCCTTCTTTTCACAATAGCCCATAAATTTTCTATAGGATTCAGGTCTGGGCTTTGTGCAGGCCATTCCATAGTCCTAAAAGTTTGTTTTTTTAGCCAGTTTTTAACTATTTTGGCAGTGTGCTTCGGATCCCCGTCTTGCTGGAAAACAACTTCTGCGGTTGGATAAGCACTCTCGTCAACAAATTCTGGTAAATATTCAGGTAATCCTCCTTTTTCATTATACCTGAAATTCTCACTAAAGGTCCAATATTCCACCAAGTAAAACATCCCCACACCATTATACTGCCGCCACCATGTTTCATCGTTTCCTTCACATGGTGCTTTTGGATGCGCACATGCGGCCTATGCCAATAATATTCTTTTCCATCAGACTGGTATCGGTTGACTTTCGTTTCGTCGGTCCAAATAACCCGTTTCCAGTCATCCACTGTCCAATTTTTGTGGGTTTTACAGAAATGTAGGCGTCTTTTCACATTTCTATCGGAAAGTATTGGCTTTTTCTTTTTCACATTGGCTACTAAACCAATTCTATTTAAGGCGCGTCTAACCGTCCAGGAACTGACATCCTTACCAATACTTTTTGCAGCATTTTTCGGGGTCTTGATGTCCTTATTATGTAGCAAACGTTCAATCTGCCAGGCATCACCATCAGAAAGCATCCTTGGTCGACCCCCTGGGTTATTAATGCAAGCTACATTACGTCGTTTTTTTATATCATTAACCGTGGATTTACTTAAATTTAATTTTTCAGCAATTTTACGGCGTGAATAATTATTTTGCAACAAATTTATCACATTGTTTTCAATATCAGTTGGCGTTTTTTTTCATCTATAAAGATCTTTTAATTTTTTATTTAAAAATTAAGCTAATCACTTCACAGGTCAAACAATAATGCACCAATAGAACAATAAAATCTTCATAACGAGATGACAACAAACAAAAAAAACTAACGGGTCAAATACCGTTATATTTTAACAGAACAATATCGTGATAATGTTCATTTATAGTACTGTGCTAAAGTGTCCGAATAGTGAATTTTTGTTTTTTATTAATTTTTTTATTTTTTTTAAACAAATTATATGAGTTTTTATGCTTTATAATTTAGAATAATGTTCAATTAAATAAAATAAATACATATATATGATAATATACCTATATTTGTATTGTTTCCATTACCTTACTTCCTTAATGCAAAACATCCGGACAGTTTTGCTTTCCACTGTAGATCCGCCTTCCTCTAATACGCAGACATAATTTTCAGCATAAATAATATGAACTGATTTCATAGTTTTTCGGTAATATAAAATGTTAATTAAGTGCCCCAGTAGGCTAGTAGGTAGTATGCTAGTCTATAGCCTGGGGGTTATGGGTTCGATTCCCAAAAAGTATTTCACTACAAATATTGAAGATGTTTGTTAGTAAGCTCGACAATTAAGTTAGAATTTAATTTGTAATTGTATTGTGACATTAAAACAAAAATGTGAATTATTTCATAAATAGTATGATTTTGTCGTTATGCGGAAAAGGTAAAGAACACGTTTTGAACATGACATTTCATTAAGTGCAAGAGGGATGATTGATCCATATCTGAAACACTATAAAAGTAATAGTTTTAAAATTTGGTGTCGATTACTTTCAAAGCAAAATCTAAACAAACTGTTATCAGGACGCCTACGACGTGGAGGGTACAGCTAGTGTATAGTAAAATTAACACCCGATATAGTAGATGTCGCGCGAAAATAAATTCTGGTGTATTTAATATGGGTATTACAAGTCACATGAATGTACATATGTAAGTATGTACTTGTATGTGCAAATGTATCACCCGTTACCCTTTAAAAAAATTTTGTTAATTGTATTATTTGCTTTAAAGTACTACATATATGATTATTTTTGATGTTATCAATGTTGTTTAAATTTATGACGTCTATATAATCATGCCTGTATCCACACAATTTCATAGACTAAAAAAATGGGTGCCTATGTTAAGTGCTATTTACTGGAATAAAGAGAATATTAGTTGTACTGAAAGTACGATTTATAGTTGTATGTACTTGTATTAATTATAGTTATGTACATATATATATATATACATATGTATGCCTTTGTATTGCGTATTTACTGCAAATGTTTTGAATGATAATGTTGCTTTTATACTCAAATAAAAAGAGTTAATGGATGAATTAGTTTTGTATATTTTGCTTTTGTTGTGGAAACAATATTTAACTCAATGACAAATTTGACACAACACGAAATTTTTCAAACAAACGGCGAGAAAAAGTGAATTTAACGAGTTGTAAACAAAAGAAAATTGAATGGACACATAGAATAAATGGATGATGAAGTGGCATCCAGTGCGCAAAATCTGAATTTGCCACTAAACAAATGTCGAAAGTTGAAATGATGTATGAAAAAAGGCAACATTAAGGGTTCAGTCAATTTGAGTCGAGTTTAGTTGAGTAAAGTTTTCTATTGTTCAAATGACAGACAACCCAAAATAGACGGAAGATCTAAAAAAAAGTAAAATCAATAATAATGTTTTCGTTCGAAATAACTTTACATCACAAGTAGAGAAGCAGGGAACGCGGATAAATAGAGGAAAAACATAAAATAATAAAACGCGAATAGTGGTGGGGTAGGCGAAGAAAGGAAGTTAGGACGGAGTAAATTATTTGCTCTCTATGTTGAAATTGTTAAATTTTAAACTAGAATATAAATAAATTAAATAAAATTTAAAAAAAAAATAGTTTAGAATGGATTCTAGTCATCATGTAACAGTGCCTCTGCGTTATGGCATTAAAAAAATGAGAAAGCGTCGTGATTTAGATGCTCTTTTATCACAAAGTCACAACAAAAACGGTGGCAATGGCAGTAGCGGTGGTGGGGGTGTAGGCTGTGGTGGTGGTGGAGCCCTAAGACGGTGTAACAATCGAGGAGCGGTCTATTCCCAAGATAAACTTTTAAATAATGCCTCGACAGATGACCAAGAAGATTACAATTGGGCAAGTATAAAATGAATTCTATTTAATTTATACCCTTTATTTAATAAACTGTATCCTGTGTCCTTGTTTCATCAACAGCAACCTCATATAAAGCAACCTCCTCATCATTGTGGCCATACCAAACAAATGATATTTCGTTTATATGGCATATTATTATTTGTTATCACTCTGTCCATATTTGTGGGCTTCACTTACTGGTTAAACTTTAATTTGCAACAACAAATATACGAATACAGACAAAAAGTTGAACAAGGTAAATGATAAACTTTAATGATATAAATCTAAAAATCTAAAAATAATAATTATAATTGCAATTCATTATAGTTTCTGCTGCTAGCCAAATTTTGCCAGACACTTTACAGGCCTGGCATGAAACATCGAAAAGTTTATTAAAAAACCAAACATCCATGTCCTTAAAGATCACAGAACTGCAACTATCATTGCAAGAGTTGTGGAAAAACTTCAGTGAATATCGTTCATCCCAAGAAGCACAAAAAACTTATGAAAAGGAAGAGAAAATTGTAGCCGATTTTGGTGCTAAAATCGAAGCTGTAGCAACTGATGTTGAAAGTATGAAGGAGCATTACAATTCTGTCAAGGAAAAGCAATCAGATTTACAGCAGGTTTTTGAAAATTTAAAGGTAAAAAAATCAAAGAATTAAAAATGTTTTTGGTCTAAAAATGAAATAATAGTTATCTAAAATGAGTCAGGGTAACAAAGAGTGCTATCTATCGAGGTACTATTCATATTAATGCGATGTTTTTCCCTCCTTCACATTGCGGTATTTCTTGAACTGTAATAGGTAGACACCACCTAACATTTTCACAAGGTATATTACTAAGATCGCTACAAGTACATAATACTATAATGAAATCAAAAAGTTACGAGCGTCCTTATACAAAAAAAAAAAAACGCGTTTCTATATAAATTTAGTAAATACTAAAAGTATGTTTTTAATAATAAGCTTTTGCTAATATGTATACTAAATTCAAATTGACAGTTGCCAGATAAAATTAGTGGAAAATCGTCAAATACTGTAACAAAAAAAAAAAAAAAATCGTCAAAATATTCAAAACATTTTCAATTGCCGAAAACTTTTCAGCATTTAAAATTTACTGTCTTAATAAATTACGTACAAGATAATTTTATGGTGCTTCTAATATTGCGTTACAGAACCCTTCGTGTTTGAGTCCGACTTGCACGTGGCCGTTTTATTATTACTGGCTGCTCCCGGTGCGCTTCGCTACCCCCATACTTAGAAATAAATTAACACTTTTAGTAAAGGCCAAGCTTAAACTCAAGTTTTTCTCAGAGAAGCCAATGTCAAATTTAAAGAGTGTCATTGTTGAATTTATCTAGATATAGGATAATTACTTTGTATGGCTTTCCCGTCCCAATCGCCAAACTTTTCTTTAAATCTAACCTTATTTTTAGAGTAAATTTCAACAATATCTCTTATAGTTTTATAGGTTCACGACAATAATTTTTGACTTTTCATGCGAGGTACGACGCCAACCCAGCTAGTTTAACGTTCCACAAAGGTTAGACGTATGTAATTTCCAAATCTTATCTATTATAGTATGGGAGTTACAACATCTAGACTTCCAATCCAGCACATTCGTCGTAAAAAAAGGGTTACTTTTGCAAAATTTCAAGACTAGCTATTGTAGTTTTCTAGGTACAAGATAACGAATTTTTACTTTTATATGGCAGATGACAAGCCTACTGTTCCAATAAATCCTTTCTAGACGATTCACATTAATAACGTAATTTTAAGATTCTACCTGTTATATTTCTCAATGTACACGATAATAATTGTTTATACATTTTAGATAAATCAAGCAAGTGGGCGTAAAATGGTCGTGGTAAATTTTTCTCTACGTAAAAACTTAAAGTGGATTACTACGTATATTAAAAGACAAATCGGTCAAGCTTCTTCTCGATTTTAGATCAATTTAAAAAGTGGGCGTTAAGATAGGAGTGGTCAATTTCCCTCTTTTTAGGTTGGGTTTTGATGAAGTTTTAAAAAAAGCCGTTTTTAAGTGATGCGATAACCAACGAACGACATTTGATTTTCTTTATACAGATATATAGATTTATTGCTTGTAAAGAGAGAAGCTTTGTAAAGTTTATTTCAACGAATGTGTGTAGGACCAACTTTTATTATTATATGCGCTTATACATATACATACATATGTATGTACAGTGCTAGTCCAAATTACACTTCTATTTCATACTACAAACAGCTATTAATCTAAAGGACACTTATTTCTATGGGTGTGTACTTTCAATTACATTAAGGCCCATTATTATAACTTGCCTTTAGCTAAAGTTAGGATTTTGTTGGAGCGATAAGTATTTTTTTGCTATAATAATGAGGATAATGCTCATTGCTGTAACATGTCCTTATAGTACGTGATAGTTAAAAGTGGTTTTTAGCTTACTTTTAATAACGCACAACTATTTATCGCCCCAACAAAATCCTAACTTTAGCTAAAGGCAAGTTATAATAATGGGCCTAAAACTTTTAATTTGTTAGAGAATTAATTTTTTATTTTCCTTAATATATGCATATCACTCAGTAGCTGATCAAAGATGTTTAAGCCACTATCTTGTACTTTGCTACAGATTCTGTGCATATATTTGCTACATTTGAGGTCTTACAAAGTTAATTCCCATTATTATAACTTGTCTTTAGCTAAAGTTAGGATTTTGTTGGAGGGATAAGTACTTTTTCGTTATAATAATGAGGATAATGGTCATTGCTATAACTTGTCCTTATAGTACGTGATAGTTAAAAGTGGTGTTTAGCTTACTTTTAATAACGAAAAACTATTTATCGCTCCAACAAAATCCTAACTTTAGCTAAAGGCAAGTTATAATAATGGGCCTAAAACTTTTAATTTGTTAGAGAATTAATTTTTTATTTTCCTTAATATATGCATATCACTCAGTAGCTGATCAAAGATGTTTAAGCCACTATCTTGTACTTTGCTACAGATTCTGTGCATATATTTGCTACATTTGAGGTCTTACAAAGTTAATTCCCATTATTATAACTTGTCTTTAGCTAAAGTTAGGATTTTGTTGGAGGGATAAGTACTTTTTCGTTATAATAATGAGGATAATGGTCATTGCTATAACTTGTCCTTATAGTACGTGATAGTTAAAAGTGGTGTTTAGCTTACTTTTAATAACGAAAAACTATTTATCGCTCCAACAAAATCCTAACTTTAGCTAAAGGCAAGTTATAATAATAGGCCTAAAACTTTTTTCAGTTAACCCGTACTTTATATTATTTAAGTAAAAGTAATATTAATTAAAACGTTAAAAAAGTTTTCAATTCAAATTTTTTAATTTATTTTTAGAATTAATTTTATAACATAAAGAATAACATATATTTTTTCTGTTTTTAGTCCAACTTTAGTGATGGTTTAAAGAACATGGCTTTACCCATTAACTATACAGAGGAATTAAAATCATTAAGAAGTGATTTGCAGACAAAAATTGACAAACTTGAGTCCAATACCAGCTATATCAATGATACTTTAACACAAAAGTCAATTATGATGCAAGAAGAGTTAGTTAAACACAAGGTAATAATCAATATAAAATATAATAATTAACAAATAACCAATTGTTTTAAAATCCAATGCTAGACCAAATTGGATGAACTATTTGATCGCAGTGCCAATATAACATCACATGTTACATCGTTAGAAAATTCGTGGCCAGAATACAAACAAAAGGTTATTAATCTTGGTAACGATATACCAAGAATAGAAAAAGATGTAAGTGTTTATTCTTTCCCATTTTTTTATTAATATTAACAATAAAAAGGTGACAAAAACAACAAAAAAAAAACGTAGCTTTCATTGATTGCCGAAGCAACAACAAATATAAGGTGGCAAAGATTAAAGAAAAATAAATGAAACATGAGGGTAGCTTTGGTTAGTGGTAGACTTTGTTTTAACCAACTGTCGATAAATATTGGAATACAATTTCTCGTATTCTATTATCTGAGTTTGGTGGGTTAAATAGATGATATTTACAACTAAACACTACCCAAAGTAGATAGATACGGAGAATGCTAAAGAAGGATGTAGGGAACGAAATATTCAATGTTTGATTTATTTTTTTAAGCGGACTTTTATTATCGCTTAAGCTTGAAAACTATATTATTTGTTTAACTTTTATTTTAAAACATTATTTTATTGTTCAGATTTCCATGTTATCTGTGGCCAGCCAAAAAATGGAATTATCATTCAAAACCATTTGTAAAGAATGCCAAAATTCTTATATCGAAGCCTTACAGCACAATATTGAAGATGAGAACCCAGTTGAAAAGCTTGTCGCATCTGAAATCAAAACGGTATTTCATAATAATTTAATATATTTTTTATAATTTAATATTTTCTTCTATATTTTGTATTTGTATTTTCTAGACAACGACCACTCTCCGACCTGTGAATTCGTAGAATGTGATTATCGTCTAATAAAAATAAAAATACAGAGTTTTATTAAAATGATAGCAACTATAAAAGAATCTCTACTTATTCAAAATTAAAAAATAATTTTTAATTCACTACTAAAAAGACGATTTTAACAAAAACCAAAATTAGTAATTGGCCGCCATAGTTGAAAATTTTATTGTAATGTTTTAAAAATAATTGAGAATTAATTTTTTTGTTTAAATAAATACACAACAAAAAGAGAAAAACATATGAATATGAAACTCTTTTTTTAGTAACAAAATGAAAACTATTTAAGGAGTTTTTAGGACATCCGACTTCTAAAAAAATCATATTTATTTCGAAATCTCAAGATTTTATTTAGGAAGAACAAGAGTTCAAGATAGATGCGCCATAACGAATGATTACGGTTATTAAAACGACCATTTTTGATTGTTTTATCCAGTCTTAGTCTCTATAAGGAAGGTAGTATTCATTTTTTGACATTTAAACTGTCAAAATTTAGAAATTCTTGCCATAATATTTCTCCTTCGTAGTGAGGCTACCTGATATATATGCCTTGCAGTTTGACAATTAAAAATCCGTTTAAAGGGAAAAATTTAACTGTCAAAATCCATATAAAAAATTAAAATTTTTCCTCTTAATATTTTTCCTTATAACTGTTCCTTGTTTGCAGCACTTCAATTAAAAAAAAATTTACTTTTTTTATAAAAGGCATTTTGTCACTCTTTCTGTCATTAACTACTACGAAAATCGATAAGTCAAAGATTATTTCTCCACTTGTTTACTTAGAAGTCATGTCTGGGTTCTATCTTTAACATTTTTATCCTAAAATTTGCTTCTTTCTTTCTGATCTTTCATAAGAAGTCCAGACAAAAAATATTTCTATTTTGCAATTTACCTCTTAGGTTTTTTAGTCCAATGAAACTGTGACCATTTAGTATGTTACGGGTACATTTCTTTAGATACGTAAGTCGTTTCTTTAGATGTCGCGGTGCGTATGTGATATGATACATACTACGTAGAATCCTATTTGGCAGCTCTTAAGCTTGTAGTTGAAGCAGTGCCCTTTATCAAAATCCATAACTACGTATTGTTTCAAGAATCGAATTATACTCTATTTTTTATTGAACAAATTTTATGTTACACAAGTTTTGTGTAAATAAGTTTTATTTTTGAAAAAAAACCTAATTAGAAAACGAATTTAATTACATTTTTATTTTGTAACTAGCTGTGCCCACCATGCCGTCGGCGTCCTGACAATGTTTTATTCGATTTTGCTTTAAAAATAAACCACAGCAAATCTTAAAACTCTTATAATCAAGAGCCCCCACGCAAACCCCTAAGGGTCTGTGAGCACATACACAATCTCAACGAGAATCTCACAAAGAGAACAAATTATGTAAAAATTTTAAATCTGTAGCGTACCAGCTTTCAACAAGGTAGTTTTGTGTCACTTTGCTAAATATTTAGCAAACCAATGCATTTTTATTTTAACCATGGTTTATATATTTTTTTTATATTCCCATCCCTGGATACAATTTTAAAATGTATATAATTTTTATATTATTGTAAAGCTCTGTAAATTGTGTTTTTTTGGATTCTGTCCAAAAAATTGGTAAACGAGACCAAAGCGCCAGGGTGTGATTGCCTTAGCTTCCTCCAAAATCTTCGGCGCGACCTATACCTTCGTAAAGGAAGTGAGGTTAAATTAATAACAGTTTAATGTTGCTCCTCCAGTGAAAAAAAAAATTGATTTTAATCGTTCTCCTCCATTGAAAAATTGAGTTTAGTGGTTCTCCTTCAGTGAAAAATTGAGTTTTAATTAAAATTCATAGGTTATACACAATTGCACGTGGCAACCACCAATACAGTACAACAGTACAGCTATTCGAAGAAGCCAATCAGCCAGTGTGGGTGTGACGTAAACCACTCGAAGGCCGAGCAACAATGATTGACTTTAAATGATAATGACAATGATGCGAGCACGTATTCCCCAATCTAAAGCTACTTTACGACTGTAAATAGTGTTTAAAATATCACGCTTTCAATAATAAAAGGTGTTGTCAAGTTTCAGATACAATTAAATGACAAAATTGCGTACTTTTTCTTTATTTTCTCTTAGAAATGAGATATTTTTTCGAAAAAAAGAATCCTATATTTGAACCTAGATATTAAGGTACCTCCACACTAAATTTTATTAACATGCATCCTGCAGTTTTTACATTATGCGAACACACACCGACAGACAGACAGACAAAAATTCTAAAAATTACTGTTTTGTATTCATGTCGATTACTAACAAAAATTTAAAAAACTATTTCAAGTGCAGATAAAGATTTTTCAATTGTAAAATTATAGACTGCCAGTTTCACAATGTCGAAACAAATTGTGTTTGTTTTGAAAGTAATTGTACGAAAGAAGGAATTCTTTCGACATTGTGAAACGGGCAGACAGTTTTCATTCTATTCACTTTGCACATTTAAATATGTATAAAACATTTTTGAACTGTAAGTGAAAAATAGTCTAACACAAATTAATATGAATGAAACATAGTAGAAAACTGAGTTTTCGATATATTGGTGAATTTTCTTATTTGGTGAAATTTCAGTTTTTTTGAAATACTTTTTTGTGCATATTAAATTTTTCAGGAGTTCCGATTTTTTGATAATTTAAATCACATTTAATTTGAATCGAATTTTTTATTTTTTTTTTTTTTTTGGTGATATTTGGATATTTTGGAGAGCTTGTAGGTGGTATCTCTCAATTTTAAATTAAATATTGATGTTGCGGTCACATTTTTGCATGTTAGTTCCCTTGTTGATTTGAAAACCAAAAACTAGCAGTAATAAATAAGTTTAAAGTCCAACCATTCGAAAGTTTTAAAAAAGTTCGATATTTCTTCTAAAATTTACATTTAAACCGAAAGATTGAAATTTTACACAAAAATCGCAACTTCGCCATAAAAAATTCAATGTTATATTTTCCAAATATTCAGCGTTTATCCACATGTTTAGATAAAACATTTCGAGTAGTGATATATTTCTAAGCCGTAAGTATATTAATTTAATATTTTTTCGAATTTGGTAAACACTTTTTTTAACAGAACATATCATGCTAAAAAAGGATAAATTAGAAAATATGAAGCTGCCTTGAAATTATAAAAAAAGGGATTCAAATTTATAGAATGGTAATTAACAGGAGGGTACTGTCATGTCTTAAATTAATTAAAATAAATTAATTACATTTTTAATATTACTATGGTGGATAATCAAGGATAAATTAGAAAATATGAAACTGCCTTGAAATTATTTAAACAAATTAAAACGGTATGTATTAGAATTTTTCGAACGGCAAATAACATTTTATGCTAAGGAGGACTGTCATGTCTTCAATTAATTAAAATAGACGTTAAATAACATATTTCCCAAACTTCCCGACAATATTTTTAATACTACTATTGTGGTTCTTCACAATTTCATGTATACTATAACATTAAAAAAAAAAAAAAAAATCTGGTGAGAATATTGCTAAAACGATAAAAGAAATTAATTTTAATACAACATGGTTGCATTTGCATTTATAACTTTTTCTCCACTTTCCATGTCATTCCCCCACCCAAAACACAACACAGTTGCAGCTATCATTAGAAAACTAACCACGTCACATTAAATCTTTTGTTTCGTTCCCCTTTGCTTAGAGCGACACTAGTTAATGTTGTGCGTGTGTGTATTGTTTTTTGTGTTGTGCTGTCAGTTTAGTTTTCATATTAAACTCTTCACGCTTTTTCGCTAATCGAATAGTGGATAACAAACACACTTGCTAGTTTCTGCTAAATAAAAAATTAAAGAAAATGGCACCAAACGCAGCTCAACCAGTTCCACGATCACATTATGAACCAGAAACTGGCATTAATGCTATTTTATTGGGTCCTCCTGGTTCCGGCAAAGGAACTCAAGTAAGTTTAAGTCAGATACAATTAGGTCGCAAGTTCTAAAATTATAAGAGAATGAAGGAGACACTAGCAGCACATTTTCTGATAAACTGTCAAGCAGTCGGAATAGCAGACTGAAGTGCTTGCTACCCGAGGGTGAACGTGAAAAACCTAATAATTACATAACTGTTTATGTAGTAAAATGTAAAGAGTTAAATTAACAAATGATGGTCTTAGAAATGGTTTTTTGTACAGATTTACTTTATTTTTAAAGCTAAGTTTGTCTCTTAAACAAAGACATTGTTATAATTTGTATGATGGAGAAACTTCATTCATTCGACCATTATTTGCCTGTGCATAAGTGGCACAAGTAGGTATTTTGTTCTATTTTATGTTGCTTTTTACGGTCAGTTCAAGGTCGTGAATGGATTTTGCCGCTTTTTATAATTGATAGCACATACAAATTTCTTTAAATTTTAATCTATTAAGAATGTCTATTATACGATATACAAATCTAAGTACCAAACTTGACTGCAATACATAATTACTACCTACACAAATCATTTAGATAGAGATTAAATAAACAAATAGGTCGGCTGTATTATTTATTTCCTATGTTGATTTGTACATTCAAAAAATTAGTATTTTTCAATAACCTTAAAAAAGTTGTCATGTTATGAGACTAAAGTACAAATTACAAAAGAACAAATAATTAACTTTAATCGGCCTTCGAATTTATTATCTGAAGTATAGAAAGTTTTAGTTTTGTTTACTTATCGTTAGCGGAAAAGTAAGTTCTTATCACTTTGCTATCGTTTTTTTGTCAATTTTAATAATATTTATTTGTCCAGCTTTTAAAAATTGATTGATTTTATATATATTTTTTTTTAAATTGATTTAAATTTATGTTATCAAATTTTCATAATTTAAGAACTGCCAATTAACCTTGGTTTCCCTTTACTTAGGAAGTAGTAACTTTTACAATCCGCTCATAGAGTTTATTGGTCTTCATCTGCGCTTTTTCTGTTTACTTGGTACTGCACACCAGCAGAAGAAGCACAACAAATTAAAAATTCGAATCATATTCGGCCAAAGATTGTCTGCTCAGCAACAGCTTTGTCAACCGGAAGGTTATTGCAGACTTAATATTGAAATATGCGAGACTTACACTGCCTGACTTTTGAAAAAGAGTAACAATAACAGATCTGACCTTTTATTCCCTTGCTGATATTTACTCCTAAGGTTAAGCAACTTATTTTGTCTATAGTAACAATTTAGAAACAACTAGGAAATACCTATAGGTACTTAAGTTTTTTAAACTTTTTCTTATTTTCAATTAAATATCTGTGGCTACAAGGAAAAACTGCTGATGTTTTATTCTACTGGTTCTTATTAATTTATTTCCAATGCATTTAAGGATATTTCTTTCCGTCGGACTTTATAAAATAGGAAATATCTCCTTCTACGTTCTGAAAAATAACACTTTCAAATCAATGAGTTATTCACGATAATAAAACTTAAGAGCTTAAGTCGACTTAAGCAGTTATTCCTTTTGCCACATATATTTCATATTACATACATATGTATCACTAGTAATAGCGGATAAAGTAATACACCTTCTGTGAATACTTCAAGTGTCTACTTATTACATTTTAAGAAATAGACAGATAACTACCAGAGCGTTATTAACAGGGTTACGTTTTCAACTTTTGGGTACGGAACCTTAAAAATGCTTAAAATCGTCTTTAAAAAATACGCTTGTTGAGGACTATTATATGTTCAAAATTCATATTATATGTTCAAAGTTCATTTAGGTCAAACATATACAAAGGTTGACCCGAAATTGATGCAATATATGAATATTCCGCCTTTTTTAGACTAAATTTTTGGCAACCATATACGAATTTGACAGCTGACAGTTAAGAGTAGTGAAGCATTCATAAAAGGAAATGCTTTTTCACTGTTGTACAGTGGTTCTAATTTTTTATTTATTTGATGGCTGAAAAAAAAAAAATTATTTATAATATTTTATTATGGTCTATAAATGGTGGAGATGTAGTCAAAAAACGACGAGTGCCTATATTTTCCTTAATTTTTATGTCGCTATTTAAAAAAAATCGAAAATTGGAAGAAAAAATTAACCAAACTAGAAGGCCTGTTATATCACCAAAAAATCAAGTTTTTCAATAAAGCTTCACCGATAAATTTAACACAAAAATCCAAATTTTACCAAAAATCAATAATTTACGATTTAATTTTTTCATACGTTCTCCATTTTTATAGGCTCCTTTGTTAAAGGAAAAATACTGTGTTTGCCATTTGTCCACTGGTGATATGTTACGTGCAGAAATCAGCTCTGGTTCAGAATTAGGTGCCACCCTGAAAAAAGTCATGGACGAAGGCAAATTAGTGTCCGACGAATTAGTGGTCAATATGATTGATAAGAATTTGGATAAACCTGAATGCAAAAATGGTTTCTTATTAGATGGTTTTCCACGTACCGTAGTACAGGCAGAAAAGGTAAGCAAGTGAAGTTAAAAATTACGTGAAATATTTTAAAAGTAATTCATTATATTTGTGTCTTTTTCTTAAGTTGGATGAATTATTGGCCAAGAGAAAATCTGAATTGGATGCTGTTATTGAATTTGCCATTAATGATAATTTGTTAGTACGCCGTATTACTGGTCGTCTTATCCATACAAGCAGTGGCCGTTCTTATCATGAAGAATTTGCACCACCAAAACTAGCAATGAAGGATGATGTACATTTATTTTTTAACTTTTAAAGAGGGATAAATTATTGGTCAAACTGTTTTTTTGTTTGCAGGTAACTGGTGAACCTTTAATCAGACGTAGTGACGATAATGCTGAAGCCTTAAAGAAACGTTTGGAATCATATCATAGACAAACTAAACCTTTAGTTGACTACTATGCCTTGAGAGGCTTACACTTTAGTGTTGACGCTGCCAGAAAATCTAGCGATGTCTTTGCCGATATTGATCAAATATTCATGCGTCAACGTAAACAAAGATTGCAATCTTGATTAGGGTTGTTTTTAAGTAAATTATTTATTTAATACACTATTCTTGACTTTATATTATTGACTGCCAGTGAGATTTAACAATGGAGTAAATGGAATTATATTTTTTTAACACAAAGTTAAATTTTAATTTAATATTTTAATTAAAATTTATAAAGCAAAAACTTAAACCACACTACAAATATCATAAAACAACCTGTACTACATATAAATAACAACAAACAAAAGATAATAATTTGTAAATGTATAATTAAAATAAAAACAAAACAAATTTTAAAGTAAAAACAACTATAATATATAAAATAAGTTAAAAGAAGAAATATGCAAAAAATTGCTTTGTCTGCAAAGCAGAATAAAATAAGAGAACTTTAAAATCGCATGCAAATATCTTTTGTGTTTTCAAACGATACATATTCTTAGTGCATTTACAGAGGAATATTAAATTAAATAAAATATTATTTAGGTGTCAGTTTATAATTTCAATAATAAACACAATAAACTTTTAACATAATATTTGTAGTTTTAGCTTTTTCTTTTGTAAGGGTAATTAATTGATATTGATAGACATCAACTACATATAATAAAACTACTTGTTATAAAGATATAAGTAAATAAATATGAATTTTAAGCAAACTCATGTTACCATTATTTGTTATTATTAAAAGGGATAAAAAGCAAACAAATTTGCATTTTTAATCTGCATAAGGGAGCAACAGTTAATTAATTTGTTATAAGATAGAAAGATTTTTTGTAAAACATTTCCGACATAAGCTGCTGCACAGTGGGGAAAAAGTATTGTGGATTTGTAAAAAAGGAAGATAAACCTGTAAAATCTAAAAACGTAGTTTTTTTATTGCATATTTTTAAATACTTGCAAAATAATGAAAGGTTTTTTAAAAGGCCACCGAAATGGTTTTCCAGTAATTTTAGAAAAATTTCGGAAATTGACTAATTTTATTTTCAAATTTGCTGAAATCTTAACTTATTACTTTTACCATTTTTACTACTTTTAATGAAAAAGTTCTTAAAATAAATCGACCAGGTGTTAAAAGGACTCACGTACTATCATTGCAATAATTAACATTGCACCATAAACATGAATTAAAAAAATCTTGAATATTTTTCGATGATTTAAAAACTGCAGAATTTGAAGCAAACTTTTAAGCTTCATTAAAATTTATAAGCAATAAACTTATTAATTTATTACAGTAAACTCCGGCAGGTTTTTATCCGCCTGGCAAATTATCCGTGACGCCTACAGTACAACATTTTATATATAAATTCAAAAAAAGCCTTTATTTAACTGTTATCGGAAATTTTTCGGCTTATCCGCGGTATCCGTACCAGTCCATTCCGCGGATAACCGGTAGTTTACTGTATATCGTTGTTACAGCCGCTAAAATAAATCTTCTGTAAAAAGTTCTTGCGTCTTTCTATTACGGTTCTAGAGACGCAGCTGTGCGATAGACAAAGAGATATCACCGTATTATGTATTACCCTTTTTAAATTTAACCCTAGAAAACACAAAAATATCAAACTAAAAATCATATTGCAATTTAATTAATGTAATTTTTTCATTAAATTTTTCTAACAATTAGGAATTTGTTATTAATAATTTATTTCAAATAAAAAAGCAAAGCAAAAAAAAAAAATCGATTTTTTGATATTTTAATAATTTTTTAGCCAACATATCTAATCAAAATTATGAGTTTTAACTAATAAACATTCAAAAATTTTATTCATAAATTAAAAACCAATTAAAAACAAAAATATACTAGATAACGATTGAAGTAAAGGGTGTCTCAAAATTTAGGCATTTTACTAGACAAATGGCTGGGGTTTTGGGTTCGATTCCCATCTAAGTCTCTGAGTATTGCACTACAACAAGTAAAGTTCTTCATTACTCTGCTCGATAAATTAAGTTAGAATATGACTTGTAATGTTATTGAATTTTTTTAGTACATTTAACAAAAAATTTTATATGGTTTTTGCCAAATCGGAGAAATCGTTTCCAAGTTATTCTTATATACGTATGAGGTGCAATCTACTTCATATTAGGCATAACGGTTTAAAGCGAAAAAAAGAGTCAATTCAACTTAGTATCACAAGTAACTTAATTGATTCCAAACAGTCTTTCGCAGAAAAAACTCTTTATCGGACCGTGTAATTGATCAAACAAAAGTTTTATTTGCAATTAATCGATTAAGATATAAACGATTAATCGATCGATATAAAAATGGTTGAACTTGAATATTGACTTTGAGTACCAAGCACTACTCGTAATATTTAGTTTAGAAAAATTAAACATTAAATTTTGCCTTATGGAAATAAATAAGAGATTATCTGCTTCGTTTTGCTTTTGCAACAGTTGTAGTTATTCACTCGCACAGGTGTAAATATGTGTACATATGTATAAAATGTATGTACGAATGTTTGGCGTTGTTTGTTTTGCCGATTTGCAGTGTGACTAAATCAAAAGGTATTTTTGTTTACAATATTTTACTAATAAATTTCGCTACCCCATTTGCTGTCATCATAATTTTCTTTTTGATATATGTATGTACATATTTTGCTTTTTGGCAACAAATTGTTTTTAACCAGAAAACGGGTGCTTATTCAAAAGTTTTATAGATCGCATTTATTCTAAAATTCTCATATTAATGGAAACTAAACGGAACAGTTCTTTTCCATAATTTATTTATTTGTATAAAGGGGCAGGCAATTCAATGGAAACTTTTTTCAAATCTATTCCATTATTTTTACATTTTAATAACAATACGTAATTTATTTGAAAAATTTACTACTAAAGTAGTAAACACTCGTTAAAACTAATATTTACGATTTTAAAATTATTTCCATGCGAGCACAGGTATTTTTTAATTTAATATTTTTGTATCGCGAAAACATTTCCGCTAAAATCCAAGGGCATTAGGGATTTAATTAATTAAATTTATAAAAATATAAAATTTAAAAAAAGTAAAGTATATCGAATTGTGAATACCTTTCACCTAAATAAAAAGTGAATTAGTATTACAGTACACCAGTTAAAAGCTAGGAATGCATCGATAACGAAACGATACCGATACTAAAATAAAAGTATCGGCTATACTGATGCGTTTTGTGATTTTTAATTAAAGACAAAATTTTTATTATTAAACAAAATTATTGCTCTAGAGATTATTAGTATTTTATTAGAGTATTTGAACGAGACCTACTATTGAAAATAGTTAGTAAGAATTCATTTAAAAACTTAAGTACTGCTACATACGTAGTCAATTTTTTAAAGTTTCAGTATGAATCAATATTGCGAAAGAAAACGATCAGATTTGATTCTCTAGATAAATATAAAGAAACCTTAGGTATCTCTAATAATAAAATTAAAGCGTAGAATGGTTAGAAACTTATCATCCCCATATGTCTAAACTTTTGCTGACCGTGTCTGCAATAGTTTCGGAATGCAGGACGAGATTATTCTCAAGTAACCCAATAAAATGCTTTTTTGCTATAGAAATAGTACACTATTATTTTGAAGCCAACATTGTACTACAACTAGTTGGTGAGCCTGTAGCGTTACAATGTATGCATTCTAATATTTCTTAATTTTGTAAAGTATCGTTGTTTTAACAACACAATATCGCCAATATCGATAGCGATATATCGCCGATACTACTTGTAAGGTTAAGGTGGTTGGTAGCTGTGCCGAGAACATGTGGCTAGTTAGTGGTTAAAGAGGACTAGTCGTTACAGCTCCCCTAATCCACGGTGGATCAGCATACGCCAGGGATGCGTGGTCAAGAGGGTGCTTGGCTTTTAATATGCGAACTCTGGATAGCGGTCGACCTCTAGTTTCACGCATAAGGAGCTCTATGTGGGTGGACATCGTTATCTCCAATAATGGTCTAGGAAAGAATTCATAAGGGATGGACAAGAACGCCTCGCAAGGGCCGAACAGGTTAATCTCTAAAGTTTCTCCTATGGCGTTAAACCGGGATATTTCGATAGGGATGGACAAGGAAGCCTCGTTAAAGGTGGAGAGGTTAATCCCTTAAGGAACTCCGGTTGCCACTGGCCAGGAGAGGATATCGAAATAGAATGACAAAGAAACCTCGCAAGAGGTATACTGGTCAATCTATGAAGATACTCCTGCGGCTATGGAGGTAAATGTGGATGAATTGGAGGCACCTGGCCCTGTGGACTTAGGTAAATCCTTTTCGGAAGCAGGCACCTCAAAACGTTGCTTCAACGTCGAGTCGTAGTCTTTACAGCTCATGCCTAAAAGTGTGAGGCAGAGGCGGAAGACGAGACGGAGAAAGGAAAGAGGCTGAGATAGCAGCGCACATTGTGTGTGAATGTCCAGCACTGGCTAGCGTAAGACTCAGGACCACTAGTAGAAGCCTGTTAAATGTGGATGCCATGGGGGACCTAGCATTTACTAGACTGCGTGATGAGAAAGAAGGCCGTCAGTTACCAGTCGACAGTCTGAAATCACTTAAGTTAAGATTAAAGGCTGGTTGTAGCACGTGACTCAATGAAAGTAAGTTGACGTAAATTACATTTCGGTTGCCTGTAATCATTGAGAACGGAAAGGGGTCGAAAAGGGACCCATTATGGAAGTGGTCTGCTTAGATATGGCCCCTACATTAATAATAAAAAAAAATATATCGGCGATAGTGCTATGTCGACGATAGCGATGCATCGGTGGTACTGATATATTGGCTATACCTACCCCCTGCGACATTTTATTGTCTTGTTGACTTCCAACACCTCGCTATCAATCCCGCTCGCTATCCCGGCACCAGTTAGTGTCCAACACAACTGGTACCATGGGAATCGATAGTCTCCGACTCCTAAACAAAGGGAATGACTATTGCCTTTGCTAGCCTTGTGCTGAAATGCTACCTGTTGTGTCGCTTTATGCAACATATACTTTGGTCTTCGCATTGTTCTCATCTCAACTGATGTAAATTTGTATCACATCATATCGGCGAAAATTTAGGTTTTCTACCGGTAAAGTATCGGTATCGGATGGATCGTATTTAATCGAATTGTTTAATACGATTTTTTTTTTAAATTTATTTTAGATTTTTTTTTTGTTTTTGATAAATCACGGTTTCCCAGAGAAAAAATTAAATTTGATAAATTTGTTGGTAACATTTAAATTTTTAATAAATTTTTATATTATTAGTGAAATCCCGTTGTTTTTGTGAAATTTTAATTTTTTTGTTGCAAATGAATATTGCAGAAATTACAAACGGAATGATAAACTTTTTGACTGTGGTGAAGCGCATAGTAACAAAATAAACATAATTTGAATAAAATTTATTAAAAGATTTCAAAATTTTAATTTGACATTTTCTAAACATGATGTTTTCATATTATAAAGATGTAAATGTCCCAGGCATACATACATATGTACATACATACATTCATAATCATGAAAATGTTAATTTATATTATGATTTTGTATTGTACATTGTATGTTTATGTGATTTATGTATATCAAGTAGATGAGTACGTGTGTGTGTGTGTGTTTGTAAATATTAATTTGCATTAAAAATTTAGAAATGTTGCAATAACAAGAAATTAGACACAAATTTGTAGATGGATTGAATTGTTGGATATATCCTCGGCATCATGTTATAGATTATTTTCGAAAATGTATTAAACATACTTTTACAGACAGACAGACATAGATACAGACTTTCTTGTTCAGAGTCATTAGAGAATAGAATTGAAAAAAAAAAAAATAATTAAATACAAAAAATATTTTGCAACTGTGCACAAGTTAGAATTAAAGCGGTTTTTACAACAACAGATTTTTAAAAGAATCAAATGTTTTTGAACCACAAAATTAACATAATTACCTGGAAGAAAAATTTACCTTTGCATAAACCTATTTGAAGGTATATTTGGCCCCTATTTTTTCATAATATGAAAAATACTGTTAAAGTTTAAGGCGTGTGCTATCAGGTAATGATAAGGAACTAAAAATCTGCACTCCGCCGGGCATCAGAAGCAAGTAAACGAGATAATTCGCACCAAATTTTAAGGCCACATCTAATGGTTTAAGAGATAGGACACAAATAATAGCCGCACTTCGCTGAAAAGTCATCAAATATTGTGACAATTGTAATTCTCAGACTTAATAGCTTCCACAGAATTTTTCATTTTAAATTTAAAGAAAAGGTGTAGGGAATAATTATTGAGCCATTTACACAAAAGTCTGTTGTTCCGTAATCCTGTGAGAACTTATTGGCTTCCTACCGTATTTAACGCCAGCTAAACTTTAATTATAAACTAGCTGTGCCCGCCACATCGTAGGCGTCCTAACAATATTTTCTTCGATTTTGATTTGAAATTTACAAACACCAAATTTACGACTCTTACTTTTCTAGTTCTTCAGATATGTTTTATGTATTTACTTTATATAAAGGTACTCATCCCTGGGTAATTACTCTGGTACATAGGCTTTATATCAAATTATAAAATATATGTAAAATTCTTAAATTATTGTAGAATTCTGTAAATAGTTTTTAAAATTTGACGCCAACAATAAATAAAAAGTGCTGCTAAGTCGCAATTTACATAGGACAGAAACAGGGCAGACATTTTTTGAATTCTCTTTTGCTCTTGCTTAAACAACAACACTAGTCATGAAATACACACTCTACCTCTTCAACCCCTTGCCAACAAATCTCGTCTGTCTGCCCATTTTTCTGTCTAATGTAAATTGCGACTAAGATTGCAGTGCCTTTAAATCGGTAAAATTAGACACTTTCACAACTTTTTCTTTACTTCCTTTTTGAAATTATATAATTTTGCTAAAGTATATTATGTTTGAATCAAGATACTAAAGTACCTTCTTACAACACTTTTTTAAAATTTATCCAGTAGTTTTTACGTGATGCGAACAAAGATGAGAACAAAGACGGACAGCAAAATAGACAAAAATTCTAAAAATCGCTGTTTTATAATCCATTTCGATTACTATCTGCAACAGCAATAAAATTTCTAAAAAATATAACATTTACAGAAATCGCCCTGTTACAGTTTTATTATATATGTAGGTAGCAATGGTGCGTTTTTTGTGATTTCCTGTTCTCGTGAGTATTGGGAAAAAATTTCTGCTAGCGCAGCTTCGACATATATATAGTTATGTGTTGCTTTCTTTGTTTAGATTTCGACAATAAAAATAAAGTGAGTGGCTTGTGTTGTTTCCAACGCAAGCATACAGTTTGGCAAAAAGTGTTTGGCCACCACTGTATTATAGACTGGAAATTTTAATATGAAATTTAGTTATATCACAAATAAAAAAAATATATATATTGAAAAGTATTAAATCTTTATTTGTATAAACAGTTTATAAAGAATTTCGAAATAATTTCAATTTAGCCTCCAGTGAAAAATTTGAGATTAATGGTTTTCTTTCTGTGAAAAATTTGAGTTTAATGCTGCTTCTCCAGTGATAAAATGTGTTAAAAATGGTGCTCCACCAATGTACGACTTATTGAATAAAGATTACTAGGTTATACACGATAACCAAAACGATTACAAGTGGCTGATTAAAGCAACCAACAATAATAGTACCGTAGTACAGCTATTCGAGGAAGCCAATCAGCCAGTGTGAGATTGTGACGCAAACCCCTTTAAGGAAGGGCAAAAAGGACGGCCTTATTGGCTTTAAGCGATAACGACAATGACTCGCGCACGTTGTTACTCAACCCAGAGCTAGTTTACGACTTAGCCATTCAATTATAAGAATAGTTGCATTTCTGCAGTTGTAGTATTTTTTATTAGAATCATAATTTAGAAACAAATAAAATCTTACAATCCTCCAAGAACTTACATCTAGCTAGGTAATTCCGGGTACAAAAAGCTGTCAGTTTATTTACATACATACATATGTATTTCGGACATGTGCAACAGAAGTGTATTAATTCGAAATTTTAATATTTTTACTTATTGCGAAAATTCGACAGTAATGTAAAAGTAGGTCGTAGTAATGTCGTAATGTTAAATTAAAAGGTTTTTTGTTTTCTACTAAAAACTTTAAAATATTGAGTTAAAACACTTTTGGTCAATACGTGCGATAAATACATCGAAACTAAAGCATCCTCTTGCAGCCTGGGCATGCATGTGTGTGCATTACAAACAAAATTTTGAAATTTCGGAAAGAAAAGAATTACAAATGAAAACAACCACATTATACTTTCAGCTATAAATAAATAAATGTACATACATACATATGTATACTTATATATGTATGTATGTATGAATGAATAAAAAACACAAAAAATTTTTAGTTGTTGTAAAAATCGACCGATTTTATTCCGCAAGCACTTTGTTGTTTATTGTAACACGGATTGTGTCTCGTTGATGTCGTTGGGTGATTTAGAGTGGCCAACAACTGACGGGATTTTCTGCGAAAGAAAGAAAAATTAACCAAAAAAACACAAAAGTGCATCAATTGTGATAAAATATCAATCAGAGAATCGAACGAAAAGCGATCGATCGACTGGCACACAATTTATTTTGTTCACTCACATTTAAATATCGCAGAAGATTTCGTTTACATCGGTTGATCCCAATAGTACGTTGATCGGGTTGTCGTTAAAAAGAAAAATTGTTCTGCACAAAAAAAAAAAAATAGAAAAATAAAAAATATTCAAAAATGTAATAATTCATAACAAACTTGTGCACTAGAAAACAAGAAAACAAACGAAAAATAAGACTTTTTTTCTAAATAAAAAATAATTCAAGTTGTTGGAATCAATTAAGGGATTGATTAAATTTTATTAAATAGAAATAAATTTTCTTTTTTAATTAAGTTACATAATTGCTTGAAAATTGTGAAAATTTTATCAGAAAATACCAGTTCAAAAATAAAAAACTATGATTATTTATTCAGCAATTTAAAGTGGAATTATTTCCGGAAATTTACTTTTCAAATATAAATTAATCATATTTTTTTTATTTCAGTGAATTATTGAAGAAGAAAAAAATATTCAGTTCAACTAAAATGTAAAAAAAAAAATAATATCAAAAATTATTAAAAGGGATAAAATTAATTAAATATAAAAAAATATGGAAACGGTGAGTTTAGTGCTGAAAATAAATATCAAAAATAATAAATTTAATTAAAAAAAAAAAAAAATTATACACTCAGAAAAAAATCTGAAATAGAAACATGGATATGGCTTTTTTGAACGATAAAATGAAAAAATGTACGTGAAAAATGCATAGAAACACAAAAGAAATTGAAAGCATACAAATTTCAATACACTGTGAAAATATTGCAATACATTTCAAATCCCGGAAGGAAGAAGTTAAGTGATATGAATTTATAAAAACACACAAAAAAAACAAAAATAATAATAATAAAAAAATAATAAATACAGTTAATTTAAAAACCAAATATGTAAATATGTAAAACGTACTCATTTATAAAATACTGTGATGGAATTATTACTATTGAAATAAAAAAGTTGTAACAAAATATCCTGAAACGTAAATGGTGCCTGTGCAGAAGATAATAAAAATAAATAAAAATAAATAAATAAAGCCAATAGTTGACAATACAAAAATGTTCTATATACAATGAAGTTCAACAAATTTATGCGAAAAAATAATTGAAATAATTCTGATTTCAAAAGAACAAAACGGAACTGAAACATAAATAAACATAGATGTTCTTAAAAGCTATTTTAATGTTAAAAATTAAAAAAAAAACATCAAATCCATCTACGAATTAAATGCTAATAAAAAAGATAATTAAAGTTTTAAATTCAAAAGTTATTAATAAAAAGTGCACGAAAATTCACGATGGGTGATTTTTTTTAAAGTTCTAGATTTTATTAAAAAAACACATACAATTCAGCAAAATTTTCCTATGAAATCTTTATTTAAGTCGATAGAAAGATCTATATAATTCAGTGTTTAAAGAAGATTTCATAAAAACGTTGGCCGCGGCTACTCCTCAAATGGTTCATACGCTGGGTCCAACTTTGCCATGCTCTCTCCAACATATCGTTTAACATAGCCCCACAAAAAATAATCTGAGGGCGTTAAAATCCACGATCTAGGCGGCCAATTGATATATTCGATAACCAAACGATTACACGTAGCTGATTAAGCAACCACCAATAACAGTACCGTAGTACAGCTATTCGAGGACGCCAATCAGCCAGTGTGAGAAAGAAACGCAAACCACTCCAAGGCCGAGCAACAAGGACGGCCTGATTGACTTTAAACGATAATGACAATGACGCACGCACGTATTCCCCGACCCAGAGCTTCTTTACGACTGAGATGGTTAAATTATAGACGAAATATGTTACACAGAAACAACTGAGCTACCGAATAGTGTATCCAAAAAGTGTTGCAAAAAAAAAGTTGCTAAAAATCACCTTTAGCTTGAAGCCATATTTGTAGTAAAGTTTTTACAACTCTGAAAATAATTTGCCATAGTTTTAGGTTAGGGAAAAGGGAAGGATCTATATAAAGGGTGTCCAAAAATTTACTAAAAATTTGAACTAAATAGAAAAGGTTGTTTGTTTTTTAGGTTGTTATTTTTCCATTATATCATAGTGAAATGTAGAAAATAGCACATCGGGGAAATGGTCCCTACGGCTTTGTTTTAAATTAAATTAATTTTTACTCATTGTTTAAGGGAAGCAACTGCTATAATTAAAAGAGTGTAGCCCATGATTCACAAACAAAGTATATACATACATATAAACGATATTTTTATTCATAATTGGGACTAAATTTTGAAAATAGACATATTCTTCTATATATAAATCTTACGAGGATTTAAATGTCATTTAAATTGGTACAGTTTGTCTTCCCTAGCTCATTTTAAGAACATACAAAGCCTAAACGCTAAGGAAAAAACATGGTTAAGGTAACCATAATATAAGATTTTATATTCGAATTATATGGTTGCAGTAGAAACACATTGTCATTGAACAAAATTATTTATTTCTAAAAAAAAAACGCATAATTCCTTTTTAAAATTTATTAAATAAAATTTATTCAAAAATATAGTAATCAAAACATAAATTAGAAATTAAGAATAATGAACTTCTATTATAAATGTGTGTGTATTATATTTGTTTAGCCGTATAAAATAATAAAATTTTAACCAAAACTTGTTTATCGTGGCCAAAGTAATGTTAGAAAACTAAAACTTGTTCACAGCAACTACAAATTGTTACAGAGAACACAATATTTTCTACCTACCTGACCATACTATAGCCATGTTTTTTCTCTACGTGTATTAGATAAGAAGCTACCAATACCTTAAAGTTCATCCAAATCGCTTTGAAAGTATTAATTGGGCGTTCCTCCTTTTCTCTGGGTCAAAGCTTTGAACGCTTTTACATATCTATATCTCAAATTTCATTAAAATCGGTTCAGTCGCATAAATTGTTCGTTTTCCACTTTTTTCATTTATTGATCAGTTCCTTTAATATAGTTGGAGAGAATAAAGGGAGATTCAATTTGAGCTCTCTCATTAAATTATTAAGAAAAGCATAATTCAATAACAGTTAACTTTGTATGGAAAATCATTTCGGAAATTGTCCATCCCGGCTAATAAGGCATAACGAAATGCGATTGGTGAGATTTCGAGAAATCTATTTCTTTTTCTGTTTGGCTTTGTAGACTCTGCGCTTCTAAAGAAACCGGGACACGATTTCCGAAACCAATTAATGAAGTCGTGTCGTGAAATGATACGGACTGGAATTTTATTTTTTTTTAATTTAAATACATAAAAGTCTACATAATAATTTCATACAGACTTTAGTAAAAAATTTAATAATTATTTGTAATAATAATTTTCAAAGACAAAAGAAAAATATTTAACAATTAAGGAAAATTATAATATTACGTTTTATAACGTTAAGCTTAAAGAGTAATCAATAAATTGATACAGTTCATTAAAATTGGCACATATTCTTCTCAGTGGATCAGCATAAGCATAGTTCATACGAAAACATTTAATTGCCAGAGGTTGAAAGTAACGTGTCGCCGATGTGGAACATTAAATGATATACTTCTTAGTATGAATTCAGAGTGTATAACGCCATAAAGAATACTTAACAAAAACGTAACGTTTAGCAAAGTCCTTCGGCTTTTAAGAGAAGGCAACTTAATTAGCGATAATCTTTGATAATAAGGAGGCAAATTTAATGTTGGATTCCATCTTAAGCTTCGTAGGCTAAATAGCAAAAACTGTTTTTGAATAGACTCAATATGATCACTATGAACATTATACAACGGATCCCAAGCAACTGAGCCATATTCAAGAATAGGTCTAACTAAGGATGTGTATAAAAGCTTAGTTACATATAGATCGATAAATTCCTTTGCCCATCTTTTAACAAAAGCAAGAACGCCTCTCGCCTTATTGACCTTCATATTAATGTGTGGAATAAAACTAAGCTTAACGTCAAGCATTATACCCAAATCCAGGATGGAACAAACTAATTCCAAAGGTTGTTTAGTGCAACACTGCGTTAAATGTTATTGTGCTGGCAATTTCTAATATTTTCGATAACTCGATACAACTAAATACTTTTAAATTGAGTACTCAATTCCTCCGTTTACGTAATAGCAATGGAAATTTATTGTCGTAGTCGCCAAATATTCCCGTTTATTTTTTTATAAATATACTAACCTAAAAGTATCCATTAACTACATTTGTATATTGAATACTCAAAGCAAAATATTAAATACTCGGTAGCCACTACTCAATACTTTGCCAGTACAAACAAAAAGTTAAGGAATTATCAAGGCGAATTCATACCAGGTGTGAGCAGTAGAGCTACAACTACAAAAAAACTACAACTTTGACATTAGATTAGCAGATATGAAACAAAGTATTTTTGACAAGACATTAGCAAAAAACGAGAGCAAAAACAATCAGCTGGGCTATCAACTCCACCTGGTATGAAGTCGCCTTGGGAATTATCAAACTTTAGTCATATCTATACATACATTTTCTGTCTGTGTTCGCACCACATAAAGGCTACTGGATTGATTTTAACAAAATTTTGTGAGGAGGTACCTTAACATCCTGATTCAAATATAGGTTACTTTTTTCCGTAAAAATATCTTATTTCCAAGCGAAAGTGGAGAAAAAGCAGTGAAACTACTCAGTTATTTTAGTAAGACTACAGTTAAATAGTAATCCTATTTTTTTAAATTTTTCATTCTGCAGAAGAAGTTTTCAGGTACTATAAAAATTTTTTTTCCAGTAGTTAACTCTAACCAGACTTAGCAATCATGTGTATTATAACACTACCGTCTGCATGCGTCCCAAAGACTACTGACACACAACAAGGTAGATCACCGTGGGTTTCTAAAGAGGATTTACCAAGCATAGCGATCTTTTATCTATTTTTATAAGCGGAAATGTTTGGATCAAGCTGTTCTGCCGTTGGGGTCTCGTAGAGCAAAATTTCTGTTAGATGATCTGTTGACTCTGGGGATGTTAATGACAGAACTGAACAGCATAATTGGCCTTATCCATAATTAAACATTGTACAGTGAAAATAAAAATTGTACAAAATATTCCTTGAATAATTTAGATTCATAGTAATTGTTGCCAGATAAAGTGAACACAAAATCGCCAAAGTGTACAAAAATATTTAACGGTTTTACGGAACTTTAGTGTGCTAGTCTGACTTGTAAGTCGCCGATTTTTTTCTATTTAATTTTATATATTACCAGCAATAAATTTTCTAAGTGTATTTCTTTAAACTGCATTTTGCATTAAATTATTTTGTACATTTATTTCAATTTTATGTTTATTTGTATTTTAAATTTGATGAAATTAAATTTATCGTAAATTTTATTTTATGAACCAATGACACAGTGAGGCAAGAAATAAATTCTTAAAAATATAAGACATTTTTATGCAGTTAAGAAGAGTTGATGCTGGCGGGAAAAAATGCCATAAAAAGAGGAGGGAAAGACAAAAAGTGCAACAAGTCAAAATGAAAAAAAAACAACAAGTGATTCGTAAAATAAAACGAAAGCATCGTTAATATACAATTCATAGCATTTTTATTTTTAAATATAAAAATAAATTTTATTTTTATAGTATTCGAATACTCGTATTTATAGTTGTGCTTGTATTATTTTTACATACATACATTTGTATATAAATGAATATTTTATTTTAATGCTTTTTAGCAATTTTAATCAACTTTAATTATCACGTCAACCAACCGTTGACAGATGACAGGTTGTCTTCAATTTAATTTATCTCTTTTCAATTCTCTAACATGTTATATCTATTTTGCTCTCTCTCTTTTTCGCAAATAAAAAATTATTTCCGAATAACTGTAAATATTTGAAGTGTGCAAGTTTTAAATCTCAAACAAATTTAACCTTAAATGATCACACAATTATTAAATATTAAATTAAGCGTTTCAAAACAGCAACAACAAAAAATATGTTTGTTCTTATTCAAGGCAACATCCAAATAATTTAAAAATTTAATTAAATATAATTCGCTTAAATTGCATATCAAAGAAATGTGAAGAATTCCTTTTTGATATTCAAAGTAAAGAAAAAACGGCTGTTTATTAGCAAATTTGTGTGATGGATTTGATACTTCGAAAGAGAACATTTCTTGAAATTCATTTGAATTTTTCAGGCATTTGATATTTTAGTTGTAAATCAAGACTTCAAAGCGGAAACCTCGGACTCAGTCACTCTAACACGTGGTGATATTGTTGAAGTGCTGAAAACAACTACTAACGGCAATTTAAAGTAAGTATTTTCTTAATCCCTTCTGGTTCCCGTAAATATGTATGAAAGAAAATAGGTAGAATAAAAAATTTAAGTTGTTTAACTTAAAGACAAAAACGGGTACATATTTGCCTTGAACAGTGGTTACTAGCAGAGTGTAGGTCTTATTATATTTATTTAAAGTCGCATCAGGCTTCTCTGCAATGTATAATATTTCGAACCTTTACTTTTGTACTTGATCATTATATGCTGGAACTATTTTTATACCCTTCACCACAGGTGGAAAAGAGTATATAAGTATAAGTTTGTCATTCCGTGTGTAATTTCTACAATATTCATTTCCGACCCCATAAAGTATATCTATACATAGAGAAGTTGATTCAGCGATGTCCATCTGTTCGTCTGTGTTCGGGTTGAAATCAACTTTGCCTAAGCACCAGAAGAGATTCAGAAAATTAAAGCCCACCGATCTGCCAGGCATAGTTTCGAAAGTTTCACTAATGGAATTCAGCAACATCAGACCCCTCCATTCGAGGCTGTGGGCAAAAACCACTCCTAGCTATATTTCTTTCACGTTGTTTTTATTTTTTTCGGTTGAAATGATTCCCTTTTTCTCTGTACAAATAATTTTCAAACAAATTTTTTAAAATTTTTTTCAAAAATTTTATTACATAAAAATTTTTAGCAAAAATTTTTTACATAAATTTTTTAATTAAATTTTTTTTTAATATTTTCGAAAAATTTTTCCAAAAAATGTTCAAAAAAATTTTTACAATATACATATATTAAAAAATTTCCAAAATATTTTCGATAAAATTTTAAAAAGATTTTCTATAAAATTTTTCAAAATATTTTCAATAAAATTTTTATAAAAAAATTTCCAATAAAATTTTTACACAAGATTTTCTCTAAAATTTATACAAAAATTTAAAAAAACAAATCAAAAATTATTACAAAAAATTTTACAATAAATATTTTAAAACAAATTTAAAAAAAGTTATCCAAAAAATTATCTATAAAATTTTTACATAGTTAGACACTTTAGGTGGCGATATATACCCTATACGAAATGTTGGTGATTAGTGAAAAAAAGCGCACCGTGGTGAAGGGTATAGAAGATTCGGCACGGTGGAATATAGGACTCCTACTTGTTTTTCTGGTAACTGGCCCAATAAATATTAATAATCTACATTCATTGTTAATCTGTTTTCAAGTTGTCGATATAGAAAATTCCATGCCTTCCCGGATGTTATACTGACGTCCTATCACACTTTCCATCATGTGGGCCATTGCGAATTTGGCCAGTTTTTTGCGATGCGAACTGTTATTCTGGAAGTGGAGTTGCTGCGAACATTTAATTTGAACTTTCTGGTATCGAAGCTGTCTGCAAATATCTCTGCAAGATGTTTGATTCACATATAAACTTGACGGCTAAAAAATTAACTATCTCTGTAATAAGTTGTACTAGTTAATTGACGACAAACCAATTTGCTCAGTGAAAGAGTGCCGTGCACAGATATGTGCTGGTATCGGGTACAAGATCCATGGTTTTGTTAAAGCATATTTTATTGTAGTAGAGATTAAAACGTGTAATAACCCCAAATTGGCTGATACCTCCTTGATTCAATAGTATTGGATACCCGATAGAATCATTTCCCTCACCTATGTATTAGATGGGATAAAAAATCTCCTGTACAATTTTAAAAAGCTGAAGCGATTGAATGCTTATTTTGAAACTTAAAAAACGATGTGAAATCACTGTGAATTTTCATACCCAGGACACAGGATTCCTTTATACCTATTTCACCAATAGCTACACATAAACGAAATTATTCCGTAGAATGTTTATGTGTAAGCACACAAAATTGCGCCTTGCGAGCATTGAAAGCAACGCTATGCTTACGACACCTTTCAAAAATTGTTGCAAGAACGAAACTAAGCGATAGGCTTATGCATTAAACACATAGGTGACAGAAGGCTACCGACTACAACCTGTCATAACTGAAATACACACTTGTATAGGAAGACGATTAGAATAGGTAGATTTATCTTACTAGTTAATGTCGACCGCCCAGCTGATTTAGTAGTTCGACGCTTCTACCTAGTAGCGTCTCTGCAAATAGGTTTGGAGCAAATAAAATTATTTTTTGACATTTTTTCAAAAAGGTTATTTTATTTTTAGAAAAGCAAAATATGTATTTCTACAACAATGTCAGAGTTTACGATGTAGCTGTCGTCTTCAATACTATTAGGTAGCTGACTAAACGGCGACAACTGCCGCCAACAGTATTTGTAGTCGTGTAGCCGCTGTCATCTATGTGTTTAAAGGATTAGCCGGTTATTGAATGACAACAAGAAGATTATTTCGAAATAGAAATAACGGTACCCTGTGGTACCATTAAATGGGTGTTTAATCTTTTGATGAAATTCTGAGAAAACTCGACATAAATCTATAGAAGTCATTACCACTAAATTATGCTGACTCCTCTAATTGTGGCTAGCAATCCGTCCACGTCATATTATCGAGCTCCAGTAACATTCACAACAAGGTGTTTAGATATAATAGAGATACCTTAAGATAGATAACTGCGTTAGTGACAGGTCATGAAAACTTTAAGTACCATCTAGCTAAGTCAAAAATACTACTGTCAATGGAAGCTAAATCGTATTTAAAAATAGAGCCCGTCCAATATTTGGAAAATATTTTTTTTCTGCATTCTTTAGAACAGATCGTGATTAACATCTGATAACTATTTAAGCAATAATATTTTTGTGTTTTAATTTTGTTAATTTAAGGAATGCAACAGATGTTGATGCCACTGCCAAATGGTTAGTTCGAGTGTTTGGTGACAATGCCAAAGAAGGATGGGTGCCGAAAAATATTTTAGATGCCGGTTTGTCAGCCATGCTGAATGGCAATGACAAAGAAAGTGCTGAATTTCAGAAAAAGTAAATTATTCTTTGTAACTGAAACACAAAATAGAAATAAAAATACATTTATTTATTTTTTTTTAAATTCCCCTGCAAAATCTACACAGAGCTGTTATACGGGAACTTATCGAAACTGAGGAAGAATTCAGTCGTGATTTACAAAATGTAGTCAATCGTTATATTAAAGCCGTTGATGCGGCCTCAGCACCCCGTAATGTACGCGACAGTAAAGATATTATATTTGGAAATTTTCAACAAATTGCTGAATTCCATAATATGTGAGTAAAAGTTAATAACAATTATTTATAATTATTATTTATAAATAATTTTTATTTTTTATCAAGGGTTTTTATTGATGGGGTCAAGTACTATGCGGATAAACCGAATATGGTGGTGAAAACCTTCTTACGTTTGGAAAGAGATTTTGATATGCATGTTAAATATTGTAAAACGGAACCTTTAGCCCAAGAATATTTAGCATCGAACAAGGAAGCCTTTACATTTTTTCAGGTGCGTATGTAAATGAATTTTAAAAATTAGATGAATAAAGGCCGTTGCCATAACTTACAAAGGCGTCAGTAAGAATGTTATCCAACCGATAGCCAGTTTTTGGTAATAATGTTAAGACAAGAGTAACTGACAAGTTAACAATCAGATAATCTCGACATTAACTTTTAATCGAAGGTTTATTAATTTCAAGTTGCCATATCGGCTTTATTGGAAGGATGAGATTCTTTATTTTTTTTTGGAGATTTTAAAGTCATACGACTTCGTCAATAAAGCGAGAAATGTTGTCTTCTAATTCGTCTTAAGTTGTTTGGTTATTCAAATAGACCTATGGTTTAAGGGAATCCCAGAGAAAACAATATAAATGCTCTAATTGACATTTTATAGAAATAAAGCGGTTGGAACAATTTTACTTTAGTAAGACGATTGTTCGATGCGCTGTATAACATGAGGTGCCATCCTGTTAAAAAAGCATATTTTTCGTTGGCGGTGACCTTATCGCTGGTCTAATTTTAAAATAAGTAAATTCCCTTACCCCACAAGGCACACCAAACTTAAGAAATTAATTTTTTAAATTCAAATGTTTTAGTCATCTGATTTCACAGGGTGAGCTATATAGGTTAATTATGATTTTTTTAATATAAAATCAGAAAAACAAACAACACTGGTCCACTGATGCAAAAATTTGCAATGTACAATTTATGTGCTGAAAAGTTCTATAGTTATTAAAGATATTTATTTTATCCGGTTAATCGAATAAAAATAGAATAATCTTTACGTTCGCAGATGACAGAATAAATAAAAAAGCTAAATTACTAATATTAATAATACATAAGTATAGTTATTTTTTTAAGGCAAAAAAATTGTTTTATTCGATTAACCGAATAAAACTAAAATATATTCTAATAATCAACTTAAACCTCAATAATTAAAATCTAAAATATACAACCTTTATGAGGTATAAATATTCTAAATACGCAGTGTAAAAGCATAGTTCTAATTTTGAAATCCACAGTAACAGTATTTTTCCAGTTAAAGAAGACGTTGTTGATGCAAACGAAATTTTCGTGTCGTAAGAGATTTGATTTGTAAATTGGTTCGTGAAAATAAAAATGAATTTAATAAACTTTGGGTAGTGAATGTTCAAGATTTAGTGTGCGATATATTTGTTTGTGTTTATTTATGAATTTAAATATGTAATTTAGTTATTTGCTCTTTTATTTATATGTACATACAGTGAAAAAAAAAAAAAAACTTGTACAGCAAACACTCCCATCTTCAACTCAAAATATCTCCGTAGTCCTTTAAAATTTAGCGGTCAGACCAAAAGCAATTTATAGCCATCAGCTTTCTATAACATTTGTTGATTGAATTAAAGAAATTCATTTTAATAGTAAAAATAAATAAAACACAAAATAACCGAATTTCTTATACCAAAGTACTTGGTGTAGTCACCTTTAGAATCTAACACAACTTTAAGCCTTCTTTTCCTAGAATGAACCAGATTTTCAGTACTATTCGGATGTATATATCCTGGAGCGCAATTTTCAGTTATTTTTTGCTCCTGGTACTCGCGTAATTTAGTCTACATATACAACCATAGGTACTCTATAGGATTAAGGCCAAGGCTCTGGCCTTAATCCATTCATTCTTTAACTATTAGGGGAGATTGCTTCAGGTCGTTGTCCTGAACGAGGCAATACTTTCCACTTATATTTAATTTTACAGCTGATTGTGCTAAATTATCTTTTAATATCTTCAAATAATTCATTTTATTCATTATACCTTTAATAAAAACTGGATTTTCAACCCAAATGATCTCTAAACCATAACATTGTGACCGCTATGCTTGATCGTTTTATTTCAGTTTATGTTACTTAAGGCCTGGACGACACAAAGCGATGACCAACAGATTCACTAATACATGATCAGCATAAAATATTTATTATAAATTACTAATTAATTTAATTTCTTATTAAAGAATTACTCATTTTTAAAAAAACATCTTTGTAGGAGTTGTAAGCCCTTTGCATTGTGTGGCAACGCTCTTGGGCATTTGACAAAAAATTCAATTTAAAAAATCATTATTTTTGTAAACCAAAAATTTATTTATACTACCTTATTTTTTATATCATGGATTAAACTTACAATTTTCCCCTTAAATGCTAGTTTAACTGTCAAACTCCATATAAAAAAAAAAAAAAATAAAAAATTTTCGCCTTAATATTTCCCCTCCGCAGTGAGACTTTCCGATAAATGTGCATTGGGTGCATGATTATTATTTATTTATTATTTTGGGATCTTGAGCCGTCAAATAAATTAAAATGCCGGTTCGCTATTTTATTATGAAATATCAAATTATTATGGAATTATAAAAAATCAATACATAAAGTAGAAGTCATATTTGTTAATTTTCTATAAAAAATTGTAATTGTAGATAAAAAAATAAACAAACAAAAAAAAAAAAAAACACTACAATAACATCGTAAATTATGTTGAAGCTTTAGATATAATCTTTTAATTAAATTGATTAAAAAATCGTCACAAATAAAGAGAACGATCAACTTTTTATTCAACTTATCTGTACAACCAGTCGCAGCAGGGATGGGCGTTTATTTTTATTTCATACTTTTTTATAAATTAAAATTTTTTAAAAGTTTTAAAAGATAAAAATTTATAAGATTCGTTTTAACTAAATGTAGCATACTTTCATACACATACATACATGATTGCAAAGAATTTCTATTTAAATGTTTTTATTACCCATCTCTTTCCTGTGTCGTTAAGAGATTTTTTGTTGTTGTTCATTTTCATCTCATCCTCAACCACCTGACTTTGTAATCATTTTTAATTTCGACTAAATAAAAATAATAAAAACAATCATAAATATTTTCCTGCTTCAAATGTGCATAAGTGCGTGAGATTTTTTGTCTGAAACAAGTTCAAGTTCATTTCAGATAAGGAATTCTTAAACTCACTACGAAAAGTGATGTTCCTAAGTTTTGTAAATATTTTCCCTTTCCAGCCTACAACTAAGAATTTTCTTGAAACGAATATGACCTTGAAAATCAGTCATTTGTTAATTATTTATTTGTTAAATTTATTTTATGAAGTTGTTTGTAAAACAAATAAAATTTAATTTTCGGATGTTTACGCCCAAAGTTGTTTCACTGTGTCGGATGGATCATGGTCGCCCTCACTATAGAGAACTTTAGATAAACAATTTTTTTTTTATTTACATATTTTTTTCTTTCACAAACAGTTTTGTTTTTATTTCAAAATATTTTTATTTTTCTGAAAAAAAAAACTGAAAAAAATATTAAATTAAATTTGTTCTGCTTGTTTTTGTGAACATTTGTGCGAGGTGTGCGTTGGCGGGATTGCGTGTGTGTTCTTCTATATGTATGAATGTGCATGTTGGACTTTTTATTAAAGAAAGAGTTTGCCAATAGGTGGCGCATAGTGTGGTCCAGGTGAAACCTCTGGTAGTTCCCACACATATCGCACTTGTTCCACTAAAGAGAGTCAACTCAAAATTTAAAATTTTTTTTTAATATAAATACATACTTTCATATCAAGAGGAATGATGAAACTATGTACATGTATTTTTTTGGCGAAAGAGTATAGAAAATAATGTAAAAATTTTACAGTGCGTAGATACGACCACTGTACACGAGGATTTGTATTTGTTATCTGAAAAATAAAAAAAGCCTAAAAAATAAAAAGATTGAAAAAAGAAATTATAAAAAAAACCGCCATCGGCTGTCAAATCTATCCATTTCTAATGGGAAACTCTTTATTTGAAAAGCTTTTATGTCTGCTCAATGTATAAAAAACAAATTTAGTAGTCTTTAGAGCTTTTTTTCTTTGAGAATAAAATTCATATTTTTTTAGTTTTTTTTTTGTCTTTTACTTTAATTATAAATAAATTACATTTTTTTTTCTCTATGGTCAACTCAATTCATCTTGGCCACTGTAATCGCACCGCAATTATTTTGTAATTATATATAAAGAATCATACACATATACATACATAACATTGAGCCAAAAGTGGTTTAAAGTACATTCTTAATAGCTTTTTTATCTCATTTTTAAGGTTCCGCACCTAAAGGGTAAAAACGACCATATTGTTTTCGCTACAATGTCTTTCCTTCTGTCAGAGCCCTCTATCTCAGCAACCGTAAAAGGTAGACTATTGTAATTTTCACAGAAGTTGTGTCGCAATAGAAACCTTCTAATTTAAAATTTATATACTGGATGTAGTATGGAACCTAACGTGTGTGTGTGTCTGAATTGCACTTGATTGATTTGTTATTTGGTGCACTATTTAATTATAATAAATTTTTTTGGTCGCCCCGTTGGATTCGTAACTAGTAGTAGCAAATATACATATATATTTGTTTTGATTTTTTTAAATGGAAAAATACATATGTTTTTCTACAACATTTTCATAGTTTTTATGTATGCAGCTATCGTCATTAATATAATTCAGTAGCTCACTACACGGCGACGATTGTAGCCAACGTCATTTTTAGTCGTGTAGCTGCGTAGCCGCTGTTGTCTATGTTTAATGCTTTATTCATAAAAAACTTTATTGTTCTAAGTTAACACTAAAAAAAAGAATTACGTGTATATTAAATGCAATCTATTCATACATACAAACATACAAACATACATACATACATACATACATACACACATACATACATACATACATACATACATACATACATACATACATACATACATACATACATACATACATACATACATACATACATACATACATACATACATACATACATACATACATACATACATACATACATACATACATACATACATACATACATACATACATACATACATACATACATACATACATACATACATACATACATACATACATACATACATACATATGTACATACAAACATATAATAAAATGTAACAGGATCATTTCTGTACATGAAATATTTTTTGAAAATGTTGTTGCTGGTTCAGATAGTTGTTGTTGCAGAACAAAAATGTTGCAGAAACAAAAATTGCAAGTGTGTAAAGGGACATAGTAATAAAATTTTTGTGCCTGTCTTTTCGCCCGCCTGTCTCTGTTCGCATCACGTAAAAACTACTGGATGAATTTTAATGATATTTTGTAAGGAGGTACCTTAGTATTTCGACATGCACTTTTTTCCGCAACAATATTTCATTTCCAAGAGAAAATAGAGAAGAAGTAGTGAAAGTACGCAATTTTACCGATTAAAGGCCAGTACGCTGCTCGCCTGAATTTTAGTTTCCCATAAGAAGTATGTGTAAAAAAAAACAGCCTGAATTTCAGGTTTGAAAATTTTCAGTCAACTTTCCGTTTGGCAGTACGCAGCTAAAAAGAAAACTAAACGGAATTTTCGACTATAACAGGGATGTTCTAACAAAAAGTGTAGACTTTTTTTCTTCAGCTGCAACAAAAATTAATGTTCAGGCAATTGTTTGGTAACGGAATTTATGACATTTCATGTTTTTTATACATTTAAAATATTTTTTGTTCATTTCTGTGTTGATATAATGTTATTGTGTACAATAAACAATAAAATTTAAAAAACACGACTACATGATTTTTAACTCTACAAACCACATGATGAATTTTACTTTTGTAGAAATAAAGGCAAAAAAATCAAAACTGAAATTTCGTAGAGCTGCGTACTGGGCTTAAAGGGGCTGCAACTTGGCAACACCTTTTATTTTTGTCTCCGGCAAGGCACATTCATCAGGTAACCTCACTACGAAGGGGAAATATTAAGGCGAAAATTTTTAATTATTTTTTATGGAGTTTGATAGTTCAAATTTCATTTAAGGGGAAAACTTGTAAGTTTAACTGTCAAAATCCATACAAAAAAAAATTGATAATTTTGGTCTTAATATTTCCCTCCGTAGTGAGACTACCTGATTAATGTGTCTTGGTCTCCGAGCTCTTCAATAATTTTAGAATTTTATATAAATTTTAGAATTTGTTACTGAGTAATTACCCAGAGATGGGAACCTCTATATGAAGAAAATACATAAACTATAGGTATAAATTAGGTGTGGATTATTTTTCAGGATGTCTACGACGTAGCGGGCACAGCTAGTATATTATTTATATTTTTTTTGTTTCGAAAAGCTGCTTCTTTTCTCTTTCGTGTAGCTAATTGACTGTTAGTCCTTAAATAGAAATTGGTATTATCTAATTTTCACTTGGCTGCATATTTTTATTAAATTATTAAATTTTGTTTAGATTGGGGAAAGCCCCTAATATCATAAGATCATGATGATTGATCTATCTTTTTTTTTTTTTTTTTTTAATAGCAACCCTTGTTGTTAACCCAACAATAACCGTTAAACTATTAAAAAAAAGCTTTTTCATGAATGAAAAAAAAGAGTTCAAAATCCTTAGCATTGGTGAATTAATAGCTATAAATGTGATTTTCATGAAGTAATGAAAAAAAGTTTGAAATTTCAAAAGAAATTATTGCAAAATGGTTTATTTATTTTCTTTTTTTTTGGAATCAGTTCGAAAGAGTAAAAAAAAATCACATTTGTTTGTTCGTCTTGTGGCTGTTTCTGTTGCTGTTTCAATTATTTGAAATAGAGCTAAAGTCATATACTATTTATAATTAGATTTCCACCAAAAAATAAAGAAAATTTAAAGAAAAATAGAAATAAAATTTTTTTTAAAGCTTTTTTAAAAGTTCTAGTAGATCATTTTAGTCACTCTTCAGTCGCTCGAGTGTACGTGTCGCGCTATAACATCGTGTTGTTTTTGGATACAAACGTGTTGGATATAATCGTTTCAAATCGTCTATGCTACTGATTCTTAAAGATAAAAGCAGAAGAAGAAAAATTATATATATATAAATTCATTTTCTGAACAGATACTTGTATGTGTACGTAATAATATTTCCAAGTTATTGATCATAAATTTATACATAAATAAGCAGATATTATATGTATATTTTACATTTGCATATGCAATTGTACTTGTATGTGTGTGTTTCAATAAAAAAAGCGAAAAATCATTTATCGGTTTTGGAAAAGAAATTATAAATCCAATATATTGTAGATTCAATTGTGCAAAAATAAAAAAATCACAAAATATATAAAATTTTCTTTAAATATAAAAATTAAGAAAGTGTTAAAAATACTGAGAATTTTTTTATTTTTATTTATGTAAATTGAATATATGTGTGTATATATGTATGTATATTTAGGCAAGCAAGTGAGTGAAAGCTTCAAAAATAAAAATGAAAATACCTACTTAATCGTTTTGAGATCATTAAAATATATAATTTTATATTGATTAAATAACACATGATTTATATAAAAAAATAAAAAAAGTTTATTATAAAAAATGGAAAATAATTTTGTATTCTATGGACTTTTTATGGACTCTTTTGAATCGAACAATTTTGAATTTCGAAAAATGTGCAAGTGCTATTTAATAAATTATGGCGAAAATGTTTTAAAAAGTTGCATATAAAAAATTTGCATAATTAAAAAAAATATTTTTATGTGTAGTATAATAATATTTACAATAAAAACATTCACAGCTGGATTTATTATTTTCTTATTTTTCTGCTTAAAAAATTTTAATTAAATTATTATTTTTAATTTTTATGCTGTATATTACTCTCTCGTCGTTTTTGGTTGAAATATTGCCTGAATTCATTTGCCAAATGTATTTCTTAAACGCCCACAATATTTCAAAATGATTATTCTAGGCCAAGTCTTTCATATAAAAAATAAAATCGTACATTGATGCCACATTTTTTGTTGTTTTTTTTTTTAAACATTATTTTTTGTTTTTTTTTTTTTTTAATATTTAGCAGGGTTGTTTATTATTTAAACTAACAAATGCTAACTTGTAAAGATAAATAACTTAATTGATTTTATGATCTGTTATTAACTTTTAAGCAATCATGTCTGGCACGCTTTCTTTAATTCTCGTATTTTCGTAATTTAAACTAGAGCTGGGTTCGTGAGTGACTTTTCACTTGTGCAAGCTTACGAGAAAAATATTTTTACTCATGCCGCTTTTGAACTGTATTTTTTTATTGGCTCACATTCATGGCCGCTCACGTGAGTATAAAAAAGAATGATCACAATCAACAAAACTAACGCTCACGCTATGGACATAAAAATTCGGAAAAATAACAATTTTTATTATTCAAAATTAAAATTTTGTTGAACAAATTTTACAAAAATTAATAACAGAAAATAAAAATTTATTAGCTGAATATATATTTATTGTAGCATTTACACATTTAAAAATTTATTCAGGTTATATAAAAGCCATAGGCACTGGTCATATTTTCTAGGAGGCAGGGGGCAAAAGCATTATAATTGGAAAATAAAAAAATAAATATTGAGAAAAAATTTTACAAATTCTGCTGGGGAGAGGGAGGGGGAAATAGCAAGTCAGGAGAGGTCATTGCACCCTCAGTGTGGCCCTTCTACGCCAATGATCAGACTATTTAAAAAAAAATAATAGAAAGTTTGTTTGACCGAATATAACTCAGGCAATTTTAATTTCTAGTCTTTATAAACAAAGGCCCCTAACCAAAAAAAGTGGTTAAAATGAAAATGCATTGGATTGCTAAATATTTAGCAAAGGGACACAAACCTACCTTGTTGAAAGCTGGTATGCTACTGATTTAAATTTTTACGTTTTGTTCTCTTTGTGAGATTCTGGTTGAGATTGTGTATGTGCTCACAGACCCTTAGGGGTTTGCGTGGGGGCTCTTGTTTATAAACTTGTTTTTTTTTAATGAGTGATTTTGCGTTTAATAACGGGTTCTTTATTATTTGAATGGACTACGGCCATAAATTCAAAAAATTGCAGTTTCAGAAGTTGTAGCCAAAGCACATTTATTTAAAAGGTATTTGCAGTAGCTGAGTAGACAAATAAACTCAAATAAATCATCTTAAACTTTAAAGTTTGGGATCTAACTGAGAAAAGGTTTGAAAACAAAAAATAGTTATAAATCAGAGTTGTCAGATTTTGTAGGTTTTCGAGAAAACGAATATCAACAACATATCGTTAATACCGCGAACACCAATCCTTTAGATATTTCCTTATTATCACACTGCTATTTGTAGAATAATACAACGAAATGAAGGAAAGTAAAAGAAATCATAAGTATAAAAGCGCTTTGATGCTGCTGAAATATACATATGTAAATAATATTGAATTCATGCCAAAAAAAGAAAGTGTAAAAATAAAAAATGTATAATTAAAGAAAATATCACAAACCAATCAGGGATAAATTCATAAATTCTATTTGCACCCTCGCTGAACCCGACTTTCTTATTCTCACTTTCATCATACGCTTACATGAGTAAAACTAATCTCGTGTCAGCCAGTTAAATGAAATCGTTTCTAAAATGTTAAACTTCAAACCTATTTCAATCAAATTGCGTTTTCGTTTATTAAGATATATAGTTTTATCTAGCAGAGCCGGCCACGTCTTAGGCGTCCATCCCTGGATAAAATTTTAAATTTTATATAAAATTCTAAATAGTGCTTGAAATATATAGTTCTGTAAATAGTGCTTGAAATATCCTGCTGACAAAAATAAAAGGTGCAGCCAAGTTTGCTGTACTTTCCACTTTCCAACCTTGAATGAGATATCAGTTTATATTGACTTTTTCCATTCAAAACCCGCCTTGTGTCGTTTTTCATATATTGAAATTGTATACTATTGATTTACATATGTATATCGTCGCGTTTCTTCTTAATCCACGTAAGTGCCATTTTTCAAAAATTTTTTGGTTTTCATGGTTTGTCTGAAAAATAAATAAAGCCATTTTCAAAACCTCGTCAGCGCCATACAAATGACATTTGCATGCAAAATAGAATGGCTCTTACATTTCAAGTTGGAAATGTTAAAGTCTCCACCACAAAATTTGTTGCTGTACTATAGCATCCTGATTCCAATATAGGATAGTTAACGTCAAAAAAATAAATAAAAGGAAACACTAAACAGTTTGTGTTTTGAAAGACAATAATAAAAAAAATATTTATCTTTTAAAACATAATTATTTACATAACTCTATAATTACCTTAGAATTTTGTATAAATTTTTTCGTTCCTGAGTAATTACTCAGGAATGGGTACCTCTATATAAAGTAATTATATAAACCATAACTGAAGCATAATAAATGTAAGAGTCTTACAATTTGGTGTGGATTACTTTCAAAGCCAAATCGAACAAAATATTAACAGAACGCCTACGACGCGTCGTAAAAAAAAACTTGCATTTTTTAGAGGTAGGATTAGTTCTTCCAGGTACTTTTTTCTCCTTCGTCCAATTTTTCCTATTTTCTAGCTTTCTAGCCTATGACGATAACAGATTTTCTGCAAAGTTTCATTAACCTAGGATTACTCACTACATTTTTAGAGCCAATATAAGCTAAACAAAAAAGTAATGTCCGTCTAGATTGGCAAAATACCCCTATGTGCGACGTGGCGTTCACAGCTAGTTAAGTTAATAAAATTGTAAATCAGGAATGTAAAAGGTTATGAATGAATATCCTTAAACTCTATTCGGCACAATTGAATACAGCAGATTAACTTGTTTGCTTTGAAATTATTAATATTTAATAAGGCTCGAATTTTCGTTTTTAATTCTTTTGAAGGATTATTATTTATTTTTAATCTTCGGAAAACTTGGAAAAATAATTTTTTTTCGACCCTCGAAATGGATGAACAAAAAATTCAATGCTATTCAATTTTCCAGCTCTGGATCGTGTCTACCTCTTTTTATTACCTCTTGTAAAATTGTTCTTATAATCAATGTAAGTTGATTTATCAAAATATATTTATTTTATTTATTTATTTATTTATTTATAATAGACTATAAGCTCATAGGAGCCTAATGAGTCAAATATATACATAAATAGGCAGTAAATACTATTATTATTAATTGGCAGCAAATACTATTATATTAAAATTAAAAAAAAATAAATATACTCTCCCCTTGCACAAATAAATTATATATATTCCTTTTAATACTACAGTATACAAAAAAAATAACTTAAATAGGTCCTTCGAACCACCGGCGCAGGAACTGTATAAATAGTAGTTTGGAAAGTATTATGCAATTGAAATTTAAATAAATTAAATTCTTTAAAGCCCACTATTATAACTTGCCAATAGCTAAAGTTAGGATGTTATCGGGGTGATAAATAGTTTTTCGTTATGACAAGTATACTTTATGCTACAAGTGACCGGATAAGCTGTAATAACAAATAATAACTATAGGACACTTTTAAGCTTACTTTAGCTTAAAATATAGCCAACTAACATGTACTTTAAACATAATAACGAGCCTAAGTTTAGAAATAAGTAAACATTAGACATACATATTTATCATCTATATTTATTGTAATTTGTTCACGATCAGACCCAATGTGTTCTCTTCTGCAATTTATGATAATTTCAACAAGAACTAACAGTAAATAAAAGCGCCATTAAAATACTATGGCGGTACTCTCAGCGCTTGGTGCCAATGGTCATGCGAGTGCAAAAATCATAGATTTTCTTTTAAAAAGCTGTGTATTTTTTGTTTGCTTTGTTTTTGTAATCGTAATGGTGTAAAACAATTTGCACCAAACATTGAATACCGCCTATAAATCATATCTACATTCATACATTTAAATTCTTTAGAATTCGATATAGTTAATTGCCTTTAAGATATTTTTTTTAATGTTGTCTAGTCATTCATTGCCAATTTTTTATTTTATTTCGAAAGAATATATTTCAGCAAATTGAAATAACAATTAAATAACTTGAACTAAAAAATTTAAAAATTTTATCAAAATAATTAACGCACATACATACTTTGTTTAGCTTTTTGCGTTAATCCGGCAGCACTCTGGTGCTGCAAAACAAAATGGTTTAATTTATAAAAGAACCCATAAAATATTTTTAGATTTATATATGTATATATACGTATGTATGTATATATTTTTTAATAAATATATATTTTTTATTTTATTTAAATATTTAGATATTTTTATATTCAAAATAATTTGTTCTGTAATGAACGTCTATGGAGATTTATTGGGTGAATGTACCATCATTATATTAAATATTTGAAAAACGATTACACTTTGCAACAAAATGAAAAAAGAAATATTGACAACTTATAGCCACTAAACCTTTTTTATGTATTATGGTCCTCTAACTATTTTCAATGTGTGGGAGATATCATAGCTGACAACAGCTGATACCCTTTGGTCATCTGAGATTTCAGGTACCAGATTAGTATTGAGGCCTAAAGAACTAAGGGCTCAGCCGTCCATCTATAGAGAGGTATTATATCTGTAAAACCCCTCTTCTGGTCTATCTCTTCTAGCCTCTTCACCCCTAACTATGAAAACAGTTTAGTGATTTTAAGTAGTTGTTTTATTTTTTGTTGCATGGTGTTATTGCATGCAAATGTAGAATTTAAAAAATGTTCTTTGCAACTGGAAACTTAATTAATGTTTAGGTTATATGTAAATGCAATTTGCATATTTTCGTCTATCTGTCAGAACATCTGATTGACAAGCGTAAAAAATAAAAAATAATTAATAAATCATAGACTTCTTGTATACTTTCTCTTATTTACATAAATTTGTTCCCATTTGGCGTTGTAAATCATTAAATAAGAATTTAAATTAATTTTGTTTCAATTATACGAGGGTGAGGCAAAAAGTATCTTGAAAATATAATTAGAAAACTTTTACGAAAATTCTTTATTCAGTCTCTTTTTCACCAATTGTATAGCTGTTATAAATTTATATTTTTTAAAAAATGGAAGTAAATGGCACATCTGCATCAGATCGAGACTATTTACAATGGGGAGAAAATTTGATCGCGGACGTATATCCCATAATATTAAACGTCGTTCAGGACGTCCAGTTAAGGCAGTTGCAATAATCAATCAAATTTACCACCTCTAAAATAAAATACCGATGGCATCTTTCAAAACACATGTATATTTTTTGGTCAACTCTACCAGAATCAATCGACAGAATATCGTAATTTTTCTATTCTGTTAAACTGTGGTATTTCTTGTTGTAGCGAGCTAAAATGCAGTCTCTGTAAAACTTTACGGTCCAAGAGATGCAGCTGTTTGACATACTGACAGATATATGATAGATAGTAATAAGGTTCAGTTGGCACAATATGGATATGGACCCCGTTAAAAAGATAAACTTAGATTTTTGTAAAGACTTATTGACTTCCCCTCGTATTATTTATTGTCATTTTTAAATCAGAATTCTTCAATATACTTGCATACATACATATGTATGTATATAATTTTGTATCTATTTTACAAAATCATTGGAATGTAAATGTTTATATTTGAGCTTTTGATACTTAATGCCGAATTTTATAATTGAAACGATACAAGAAATCTGTTGCAGTTATGTTAATTTAAATTAAAATACATGTAAAGCAAATTGCTGACTGAATATTTAGTTTTTAAATTTTATACACTAACTAACTAGCTGTGCCTCGTCGCACAGTGGGGCAGAATCATAATATTTCGGAAATAATTCAGCCATTTGTAAAGGGTTAGGCCGATTATTTCAAAATTTGACGGTGGGTACTCTCTACTTGCCAGGGGCGACGCTCTCAAAGTTGGGTACCTCGCACTTGCAAATTTTTTAGAGCTTGGCATTTCTTCAATTCTTGTTGGATTTTTAATTTTTTTTACATTAACTTTTATACATGAAATTAAAGGTCTAGTTAATTAGCCTACACATTAATATATTAATCTATAAATTATTTTTTAAAATGAGCGAGTTATTAGCAATTTAAAATTAATATTTTTGATTTTTCAATACTGTAGTCCAGTTTTTTTCAAAATAAGGAGTACAAATTTCAGAAAATTTTTTTGAGTTTTTCTCTTAGTTAGCGAGTAAAATTCAAAATTATGTGGCAAGGTTTCAAGGTTATATCTTTTCCGAGTTAAAAACGAGACGATTTTCAATTTCAAAATTCTAATGTTAACATAGCAGTAGCATAACATAACATAACATAAATCAGTAAGATAAACTGATAGAAGTGTGAAAAATATAGGAATACTCATATTTAAAAGCACAAAGTTTTGCACATAAGAAAGATAATGAGTTAAATCTTTTTTTGTTTGGTAGCAGACCACCTCATCTACTTTTATATACACAAGAAAAATATAATATTAGGAGAAAGGAGAAAATTTCAGCGCTTTCGAAAATCGAATTTTTTGTTCGATTTTGCTTTGAAAGTAATCCACACCAAGTTTTAACACTTTTACTTCTATAGTTCTTTAGTAATAGTTTATCTACTTTCTTTATATGGAGGTACACATTCCTAGATAATATTCTAAAATTTATATAAAATTCTAAAATTATTGTAGAGTTCCGTAAATAGTGTTTACAATATCCCACCTTCAAAAATAAAAGGTGCTGTCAAGTTTGCAGTATCTTTAACTTGCACAGTGCAACACGGAAAAAAATAACCATATACGGACACCACTACGTGATAAAAGACCAAAAAAAAAGACCGCTTTCTCCCAGTTTTGCCCAAAGTCCTCCAGGTTTTTTTTATGGGCCCTCAAAGATGTGGGGCCTCAATGTCATTTTTGCCAAAAAATAATCATTTACTCAAGCTCATATTTTGCAAACCGTTTGAAATTTTGATATACTCTCTGAGGCAAAGTTGTAGCTCTTGTCATAAAGAACAAAAATTGTTAACATATAAAATAAAAAAAAACTTCATCTTCAAGGTCAAAATCGCAAAAAACTTTAAAAAATTCAATTTTTTTTTTACCTTTTTTCCCCTGTTCAGGTCCATAGGTAGCAAACAGTTCAAAATTCAAGGAAACAATCCACTACAAAAATGAACCTAAGATCTCAATAAACAACTTTCTAGAACATATGAACTTCCTAGGAATGATTCTTAACACCGTTTAGGTAGCGCTTAGGTAATATCAATTTTATTGATGCATTGTTTTGCATTCCTTAACACCTAAACAGGGGAAAAAAGGTAAAAAAAATTAAATTTTTTAAAGTTTTTTGCGATTTTGACCTTGAAGATGAAGTTTTTTTGATTTTATGACAAGAGCTACAACTTTGCCTCAGAGCGTATATCAAAATTTCAAACGGTTTGCAAAATATGAGCTTGAGTAAATGATAATTTTTTTGCAAAAATGACATCGAGGCCCCACATCTTTGAGGGCCCATAAAGAAAAACCTGGAGGACTTTGGGCAAAACTGGGAGACAGGGGTCTTTTTTTTTTTGGTCTTTTATAACGTAGTGGTGTCCGTATATGTTTATTTTGCCATGACTTAAAAAATTACACAGTGTGTTGGTCAAATTTGGTACTTTAACTTCATTTTCTCCACTTTCTCTAGGAAATGAGAGATATTTTTGCGGAAAAAATGTATCACACATATGAACCGAGATACTGAGGTTCCTCCTCACACAATTTTAACACTGTCCGTCTGTAACAGACAAAATTTCTAATAATTACTGTTCTGTATTCCATTTCGATTACTATCTACACTAACAACAAAATTACCAAAAAATATTTCATGTACAGTAATCAGAACCATTTCTGAACATGTTACAGTGGTATTTTCTTTATTTATAAATGAATTGAATTTTCTTTTTTATTAACAGGAATTTTTTTATTTCTTAATTTATTACATCCATTAACAGCCTTCAATACAATTAATATTAAAATGAATGAATCTACCTATCTCTTGTATCGGCTGCCACCTTAATGCACATAGACGAAATCAGGCTACAAGGATACCTGTCAAAACTAAAATACACACGATTATATTAGGTTGGGGAAAAAGATCTCCATTTATTTTTGGTAGATGGCTGCAGTGATTGATATCTTCTAAAGTGTCGATCAAACAGTACAAATTTGTGTGAAGGTGACATTTCACACTAAAAAAATGGTTTACTGTTTTTTGTTTGGCCTATTCAGCTGTGAGTTACAGGGTGTTAAAAGTCAACAAAGAAAAATTCGGTACATTTTACAGTTTTTCTTTGATAAACACGAAAATAATTAGTTTATTTACAATCAGTAGGTTTTGAGCAATTAAAATTGTTTGTTTTTACTTTTTTTGAAAAAGTTATTTAATTTTTATAAAAGTAAAATATATACAGTATTTCTACGACAATGTCAGACTTCACTATGTAGCTGCCGTCTTCAATTTTAGTATCTAAGTAGCTGACTACACGGCGACAACTGCAGCCAACGATATTTGCAGTAGTGTAGCGGTGTAGTTGCTGTCGTCTCTCTATTTAAACCATAATGCCCATATTTATAATTATTAAAAACTGTTTTCTTTATTACGAATTCACAAAAAGTAGTTGGCTGCCAAAATATTATAATTATTCAAATTTATTATTAAAAAGTTGGGGTAGGTTTGCCCAATTTGCATTAAATTGCAGTAAGCGGAATGACTTGTTATTAATTATTTATTTTTTTTTTTTTTTTGTGAAATTTAATGCAATATCCAATTTATATTTTTGTTTTATTGCAAATTTTGAAATAAACAAAACTTTAAAATTTTCTAAAATTATCAGAAGACTATGAATAGATATTGATTCATAGTTTATTTCATCTATTTATAAAAAAATTAACATGAACGATCATCATTATTTAATCATTTTTAGTTTCGCCAGTTGTGGGTGTTGATATTTATAAACTGTGTTTGATTTAAACTAATGGAAAAAAGCTAAATTGAAATTCCCAAATTTTGGGGGCATTCGGCAAACGGCAAGCGTCATTAAATATTTTTTTTTTTAATTCATGCAATAAATTTTTTTGTTTGTTTGTATATTGGTCACAAAAATCAGTTTAAATGTCGAAAGAAAAATGAAATTGAATTATTTATTTAAATTTTTTTTCAGGAAATTTCGAATAGATATAACGACGAAAAAACTTTGAGTGAACATCTTAAACTGCCCATTCAACGAATAAACGATTATCAACTTTTATTAAAGGTTTGTATCATTTGATTCAATATAATAAACTTTTTTACAATATTTATCTAAATAGACTTTATTTATAATTATTATAATAAAAATTTTAAAATTCCACTAAAGTGATGAAGGAATGTTTACACGGTCGACAGAAAAAAAAACACAGTTTTTCTGTGGCAGGAATTTTCGGTATCATTTGAAATAGATGTGATTAGTGACAAGTTGTCAGTCTATACATTTTTTGAATTGGCTGTGGTTCTTGGAATAAAAAAATTATGTCGAAAATGAATGTGCTTGCACCACACGTAACCTAAAAATTATTCCTCCGATTTATTAAACTATTAAAACCGAAAATCTGCCATATCCAGGTCTTATGTTGTCTTCTACTCATTAAAAAAATTACAGCAAAAATGCACCTTCATTTTGTGTAAGGTTTGTTTACTAAATCAATGTTGTAGCTTAACTAAAATTCTTACCATAAAATGAAAGTGTGTTATTGCTGTAATTCTTTCTTCAAATGACTATATAAAATAGTGAGATCACGCAATTTTCCCGATTTAATAATACTGAAAACTTGGCAGCACTTTTTAAGCGGGTAATTTAAGAAACTATTTCCAAAATTCTAATAGAATTTGATATAAAACCAATGTTGCCTGCAACATCCTGAGTAAATGCCCAGAGACGGGTACCTATATATTTTTAGAATTTTTGTCTGTCTGTGTTCGCATCACTAATGGATGAATTTTAAGAAAATCTTGTTACTTTAGTGTCTCTGTTCAAATGTAGGATACTTTTTCCGCAAAAATATCTCGTTTCCAGGAGAAAATAAAGAAAAAGTAGTGCAAGTACGCAATTTTACCGATTCATAGGCACTGCAAACTTGGCAGCACCTTTTATTTTTGTTTGAGGGAAATTTTAAATACCATTAACAGAACTCTACAATAATTTTAGAATTTTATATAAATTGTAGAATTTTTTTTTAATAAATAGCGTGTTTTTGTGAAACCTATTTTCCTAAGCAATTACCCAGGCATGGGGATCTGTGTATAAAGTAAATACATAAACCATAACTGAAAGACTATAAAAGTAAGTCTTAAAACTTAGTGTGGATTATTTTCAAAACAAAATCGAACAAAATATTGTAAGGACGCTGACGAAGTGGCGGGGACAGCTAGTTGTAAATAAAATCAAAACTTCTTGGATTTTATTAAATTTACAACATAATGTGGAGCAAGACTGCGATTTTTGTGTTTTTTTGTAACAAAAAAGGTCTTGTCACAACTAAACATATTGAAAAAATAAGTGGTACAACCTCCTCTATTTCAGACATAACCGTATATCCTAAGAATCATGCATTAAACACATATATGACAGCAGACTACCGACTACAGGCCGACAAAACTATACACGTTTATATGAAGACCATTATTTTGAGGGCATCAAAGCTACATGGCTATTCGACATTATTATATTCAGCAAAAGAGAATATTATAAATTTATAATTTACAAATTTATTTACAATCCGGAGGTTTTAAGGAAATAAACTTATTTGTTTTAACTGAGAAAAAGTTTTTTTTTTTTGTAATTATTTTATTTTTATAAAAATAAAATATGTATTTATTTTTCCAACAACATCAAAGTTTGCGACGTAGCTGTCTTCACGGCGACGATGGTAGCCAACGGCATTTGTAGTCGTGTAGCGGTGTAGCCGCTGTCGTTTATGTGTTTAAAGCATTATACTAAGAATAATAAATTCCGTGTCACAAAATCAGTGTTGCCCTGTATTTTTGGTGAAAAATTTAATTGAAATTTACTAGTTATTATTTTGTTAAAAAAACAAATCTTTCAAACATTGCAATTCGCTTTAGTGGAACCATAAAATCAATATAAACAACAAACATACTTGGTACAATATTCAGATGATCATACATTAAGGTACAAATACATATTTTTAAAAAATACTCCTTAATAAATATAATTACAACCCTCTCACTTAATTCCCAAAAAAAGTAACTCCTTCCTTTTTTAAATTTACAAATGCCTAATCGTGTACAGGTCAATTTACTCGATTAAAACATTTAAAATCTTAATACTTAAAAGCAGACTTTCACACACACACACTCTTACACACAATGTAGTTAAAATGCTTAAAGCTTTAAACACTTAAAACCAAATTAACAAATATTTTTATGAATTTACATATGTTTTTCTGAAATCCTATTTTAAACCAAAACTACACTGAACAAAAAATACTTCACCGTGTGTTTTTTTGTTGCGTCCATTCATAATCTCAACTACAACAACAGCAAACACTATATGTGATCAATTAAGATCCAATAATCACATCATCATCATGCATCCATATGATTGATGGCTTTTGTTTTTTGTTCACAAATTCTAATAAATACTTCCACAACAAACACAAAAAAAAATGAAAATGAAAATAACAAAAACAAAAACAAAAAACCCGTCAAAGAAAACTTTGTTTTATTTCACAGGATTTGCTTAAATTCTCACTGAGCTTAAAAGAAAACATTAAAGATATCCAAAAGGCTTTAGAGTTAATGCTTAGTGTTCCTAGCCGAGCCTACGATAATACATTTTTGAATAGCATTGAGGGTTACAGAGGTAATATTAATAAAATTGGAAGACTTCTGCTGCACGAATGGTGGACTGTCATCGATAAGGAGGGAAAGTCGCATGAACGTTATTTGTTTCTATTTAAGTCACGCGTGCTCATCTGCAAGGTACGCAAAATAAGCGAAAAGCGTTCGATATTTGTACTGCAAGAGATCATCAAAATACCCGACTGTGTGGTAGAGGAGGATTCCACAAATAGTTTGATCAAGTTTACGGCCAAACCTAGTGCTAAGGATGCTCAGCATTTGCCGATATGCCTAAAGCCTCATGGTGATCAAAAGGATTTATTACAAAAATGGTACACGGAAATTTGTGCTCATAAAGACAAAGAAGTCACTCTACAAGAGCATAAGGCAGATGACTTACGCATAGATTCTTCGCAAATTCTACAAGAAACCACTTTGAATTTGCCCCAAAAGGCAGAGGCCTATAATCCGGATGCTAGTGTAAAGGCTTCGGATGTTGCCAAGGATTATTTCCTGACAAAAGAAGAAAAAGAACGCTATCAGGCAGAATACCAGGAATTGTTACGATTGGAACAAGAGTCCATAGAGCGTTACAATCAAACGAAATCGGAAAGTTATCATCAGACGGTGCAAAAATCGTCGGTGTCTAGCAAAGAAACAAGTCAGCACTCAGAGGTTCAACAAAGAACAGAAACCTTATCGAAAGTGTCTCAAAGATCTGGTGGTGTTGAACAAAATATCTCGACTCAAACAAGATCGATTGCACAGCAAGAAAGAGTCGTAGTACAGAATAATAATATTGTTGAAGCGCAACGATCGACAAATGTAAGTTTCGCTCAAGAATCTAAAACCGAAACTGCAACTAAAAAGACCGAAATACAAAAAACACAAGAATCCGAAGTCAGGGAAAAGGTAATACAAAAGGCTAGTGAAAGTCCCGTTAAAGTAACGGAACTGAAAAAAGATCCAGTCTCAACTCAGGGTAGGGGATCACCTACGACTAGTAAAGAGCCTTTTAAAGACTCTTCTAAGTCAGTGAAACACAAACACGAAGAACCTTTAAGAGAATCTCCAAAAAAAACTCCTACAGAAACTGCTGGGCCAACAGTTGAAGAAACAAAAGCAGCAGTAGCAGCAACAGTTCAGCAAAAAGTTGCCACTAGGCAGGAACTTAAACAAGAGCATATAGAATCGTCTTCTAAAGAGCAGCATAGGGCAGAGATTATACAAACTGCTGCTACCATAACTACCGAGACTGCGACCCAACCACCCTCCTTCCCAGTTGAGGAAATCGACGACGAAAACCTTGGTAAGAATGTCACACCTAAAAAAGCATTAAAAGCATCCCACGCTTTAACGCCTGAACCTTTGCCAGTTCCCAAAATCACAGTTACACAAGATATTGTACCCAGAATACACAAACCCATCCAGCTAACAGACATTGCAGGCTATCAGGAGTCCATGAGAGAAACAACTGGGGGTGAACATAATCCCAGTGGTTCTGGTGGCCAGCAAAATGTCTATAATATATCTGATAATGCTTCGCTTATGCAATGGAATAACCGCCTTTACACCATACAAATGGGCCGTGGTGGTGGCTTTGGAGATGGTTCGGAACCACCCCAGCCACCAATGCCACCACATTCTGTACGCATGCCTGGCTTCTTTCAGCCGCTACCGCGCATTTCATATGAAACTTCTATTGAAATTCTAATTGTCAAAGCCACACCCCCTTCACCTCCCCCACCAATTACACTCATACCACGCGTTGTGGTGCGCAACGAAGCTTTGGAAATGAAATCTCAAAATTTTCTCGAGGGCATCTATGAAACGGATAGTTTTGATACTTCATTGCGCACGGCCAAAAGGAAGATCAGATCCATTAAGTCAACGGTCTTGAAATCGAAGGACTCCACAAAGTATGCAGTGGATACCGTTAAGAAAGCTGAGGCTCGAGACTTCTTGCACATTTTCACGCCTCCCATTAAGCACAAAAGACCCATTTATGAAATTATTGAAGAGCCATCACGTCTAAGTGATGTCGAAGATGACTACTCTGAATCGCTTTATGGCGATCTACATTCGGAAGTGAGGGAACGTAGTGTAGCGCGTACCGAGGAACACTTGTCGGTAACCTCTAGAAGACGTTATGATAGTAAGAATTAAAATTTCAATATTTTAAAATGTTTTATTTCCAATCGTGTGTCTGGGTGTGTTCAGTATATGTTCTCCACATAAGTACTGTGTCTCTCCGTATTGCTGCCAACAAGAAATATATGCATATCAGAGCTAATTTTGAAGCCAAAGCATAGATTTCTACCAATTTTGGTTCACCTCAAGTGTTGTATAGCAGTTTAATCGTCTCCTTCATTTATGTATGTCTTTTTATCATTTCATTTAGTCAATCCCTGTTACCCCTGCGCTTTTTTCTCTTAAACTCAAAATTTATTTGTAGTTTCGGTGTTAAGCAAATCTATTTTATTTAAGATTATTTATTGTCTATACTTTGGAAAGCACCTGTATGTTTGTTTCGAAATTGTGTCTCATTTGTTTAATCGTAATTAATATGTATGTAAATGTCTTTTAAATTATAAAACATCTAACAATGAGCTTTTTCTCTTATTCTTTCCTCCTTTTCAAAATCCACCACATATTTAAATCACCACACCACCACCATCATCATTATTATAATCATGCACTGTGAAAAAAAAATTAAACTTTGTCATGGCATGTTTGAAAATTACTTTATAAAATTTGCCTTTTGCTGACGCTGAATTGCTGATAATTTGAAATGTATAATTGTGTGCAAATACTTGGTGGCCCTGGGGAAATCTGTAGGCAGTAGAGCACGCGATTTCTCGAGAGGCACCTCGTACGATAGTATTGCTGAAGTAGATGCACTTAAACCACCAAGAAATGTTTTAGTTGGCAGCACTAGTACACTACTACGTCCTGACAGTCAATTAGAAGATCGTCCTTACTCCCGTCAATCAATAACATCTGTTAGAACTCTTGGAGCACGCTCTACCACATCCCTAATGGAGGGCCGTGCGCATAAATCGATAGATAAACCTATCGTTATGAAAATGCTAAGATGTGCGCAGGTTCAACGTAAGTGGTTTGCAAAATATTTAAAAAAAAACAATATGTATGTGAAAAAAACTCTATTTAATGCTTTTTATAATTTCTATAATGTCTGTAAACGATGATGTTAATTTGTCTTTGCTCCTCTATTAATAAAGAGTTCATTGTTTGGCCAAAATTTTCTAGCCGGTGAACCTGCCCATTTTGAAATACAATATAAGGAAAAACCCGGTTTGGTTATTTGGCTGAAAGACAATAAGCCTTTGGATGACGTATTAGCTGATCGCATCACTCAAACTGAAGCCGCGATGAATTCTTATCGTCTAGATATTAAAAATTGCAGTGAACGCGATACTGGCGCTTACACTGCAAAAGCAACAACTGGTGCTGAAGTCACCACTTGTACTGCTCAATTGGCAGTTGGTCAATGTAAGTTTATAATTCAAATAAAATAAAAAAAATATTTATATGATTAAAATAAATTTAAACAATTTTAATAACCCGCTCTTAAGATTCATAATAGTTAACGGGAAATACTTCACTTGAGTTTTATTTATTTTTCTTTTTCGCAAGCACCCTGTAAATTAATTCTATAACTTTAAATACATGCCCAGTCCATAGCTAAATCCGAGTACTTGTGTCAAATCAAATATGATCATATTGTAATTAAAAAAAAATAACAGTGGCAACTTAAAACTGCACAAACAATTTAATACTGATAGGATGAAACTTACATGTGTAGAAATAAAATCATACACAGTGGGGAACAGAGGTGAGTACATGTTTGTATTTCCTCTATTGCTAGGTGCATAAAAGTAGTAATAATGAATCGATTTTTAAATTTATTTTTTCGCGTTCTTTGCTATTTAGTTCTTAACAAAACTAATCTTAAAACAAACTAAAAAACATTAAAGAATAAGAGAAAATTTAATAACAACAAAATAACTATTGTAGTTGTGAACAAGTATGTACTCAGTTTTGCTCATACTTGTTCTCAACTATATTAGTAGAAAAATAAAAAGTTGATATTTTTTAAAATAATGAAGAAACTATGGCGAACCGTGATAAAAATTGATTTTAGATATGCCAATAAGCCACTAAGTGGTGCGGCGAAATATAACTCCGCAAGGGCATCCTAGAGGTTGAAAACTATTAACTGATGGGGACGCAGGGAATGCAAAAATAGTGTGTTACAAAATAAATGGCTATGGAACAAATACTAAAAATACAAAATATTTAAAAGAGCTATTTCTGTATTATTTAAATTTTTCTTTGAATATAAAGTTTGTTGTTTTGTTTTAAAAACATTATTGTTAACAACTGAATAATAAATAAAATAAAAAATTTAATCGCTTCATTAGTACTATTTTTATGCGCAAAAAAAAACATGTACTCACCTCTGCTCCCCACTGTAGTCTCGTGTAGAAATCTTTATAGTGTGCAACACAGACCAAACAATTGATGGAAAAAAAGTCTCAAATTAATATTCGAATATTAATTTGAAATTAATATTTGTATTCGATATTCGTTTTTGTATAGCAAGTCTGTATATCTTTCCATTTTTTCCCCTTCTCTCCGATAAGCTTATAATTCAAAGGTGAAAGCCTTCACATAAATTCAATATCATTGCAATAGGCAAGACACCTAATATTAACTCCCCAAGACTGTCCAAGTCGTGGCTTGCTAATGATTTTCTCACATTATCGAAGGCGCTCTCAAACCGCAAACAGCCAGTGACGTCGGTTATCAATGACAATATTACTTTAATTTACTGGCTAAAAAATCCAATTAACTTTATACCAAAGAAGTCAACTTGATTACAAAACTTCTTAGCCACCGTATCTTGGGCTGGTAAATTAAAAATAGTCTCTAGATCGTTTTGAAAAATGTATAGTTTGATTTCTATTATAATTCCATTATTTATTTTCAATTAATTGAATTTAATTTTCCTTTATACCAAAGAAAATATGGCAACTCCAAATATAAAAACCTTATGTTAAATATTAAGTGTAAGATTATCTCTCCGTTAGCTTATCGATAATTTTAAACTTAAAGTGTTTATAATATAACCTAAAGTGTGTTTATAATATAACCTAAACCTTTAATGCTCAATTATATTATAATATTCTAACTAATAAGAATCTCAGTAACACGAAAAACATTTTTATTTTATTTTTAATTCATTTACAGCTGCCGATCACGATGAAAGTAAAACTAATGTGGCTCCCATCTTCTTGGTCAGCCTTAAAGATGCTGAAATGTTGGAAAATACCATGTTTCGCTTTTTGATTAAGATCATGGGTGATCCAAAACCTAAAGTCGAATTGTTAGTTAATCTGCAAAAACGAATTTCAAAATAATTCAAAAACTCTTTTTTTTCAGCTTTAAGGACAACGAAGAAATTACGGACTCAGATTCACGACGCCATATTATACGCGAAAAGGACTACTTAGGTTACTATGAATTATTAATTAATGAGGTTATTAAAGATGATGCAGGCACTTATCAGTGTAAGGCCAGCAATAAGCATGGTGAAGCCTATTGTGAGGCTACCGTCACAACAGTTGAAGATAAGAATCCTTTCGGTTCCTTGTCTGGACAAATTTTACCTCCTGGTGAAAAACCAGTCTTTCAGTGGAAACGTAACGGTGCTGCATTTGATCCTGAAGAACGCTTTAAGGTATTATTTGGTGAAGACGAAGATTCTTTGGCCTTGGTTTTTCAACATGTGAAGCCTGAAGATGCTGGCATCTATACATGTGTAGCACAAACTTCAACCGGCAATATCTCGTGCAGCGCTGAACTATCTGTGCAGGGGGCCATACAAACCCTTAATCGAGAACCGGAAAAGCCCACCTTGGTTATCGAATACCGTGAGGCTAATACACATGTCGGTGGTACTGCCATTTTGGAACTACAATGCAAAGGTTTCCCTAAGCCAGCTGTACAGGTCCAACATGAGGGTGAAATTATCCAGGTTGATGAGAGGCACAAGTTCTTGTATGAAGATGACGAAACAATGTCTTTGTTAATCAAAAATGCCACCACCGACGATGCTGGCATTTACAAATTCCACGCCCTGAATGAGTTGGGAGAAGACACGACCGAAATTAGTTTGGTGGTAAAAGCTCCACCTAAAATCAAAAAAGTTAAAGACATTACTTGTCATGTAAGTGAAACTGTTAAGATTGAGGTCGAGGTTGAAGGCTACCCCAAACCAATTTTGAATTTAACCAATAATGGCAAAGACATTACTTGTGAGAAGAGCGTAAAAATCTCTGAAGTGTCAATTGGCAAGAGTACTGAAAAGATCGTCATTGAAATTATTGATATAAAACTCTCTCATTCTGGAAATTTCTCACTGAGGGCCACAAATGATCTCAGTCAGACCTCAGAATACTGGAATTGTACAGTTCTCTCGAAACCAGTAATCGTCAAGCAACTTGAAGAGGAATACGTGCATGGTGAAAAGGAAACTGTTTTAATGACATGCAGAATTGATGCATTCCCGGAAGCAAAGCTTACCTGGTATCAGGAGGGCAAAGACATCAATATTAAAAATAGTAAATACTCGGTATCCAGTGATGGTAATGCTTATACCCTGAAGATCACGGGTGTAACCAGAGTTGATGCTGGTGAATATTCTGTGAAGGCCGTAAATGAACACGGCTCCGCTACCAGCAAGACTAATTTGCTTATCAAATGTACACCCGAAATTATCACCAATTTGAAGAATATCACCGTCACCGAGGGTGATACAAATGTCATGCTTAACATCGGCATAGATGCCTATCCCAAACCAGGCGTTAAGTGGTTCATTGATGGCATTGAAATCGACGAAAAGCGCAACGAATTCAGACGTCAAGAAGAAGGTCATGATTATAAATTGATCATGACGGAGGTCACCACTGCCCTGCAGGGCACCTATAGCGCTGTTGTTATGAATGATTATGGCAAAATACAAAATGAATGTGTGGTTACTGTACAGTGTAAGTATGTTACTTGTAAGATGTGTAGGAGATCTTAGAGAGGGAATCTATTATACTGAAGGTTTGTTTACCAATCCTAAAGTGCATGTAAAATAAGCTTTCAGTTCGTAGAAATGAACAATTGTACTTGAATGAGTTATCCAAAGTGAGACACCTTTTAAAGCACTTATTTGCATTTATATATCATTTTTATTATTAATTCGATTTGATGGTGTAGAAGAGTTAGAGAATTTAAAATATTTAATTTGGAACCAGTAAATGATTAATTTTTAATTGTATTGGCCAGGCAAACCTAAAATTAAAAAGTTATTGACGGATATTGAGTTGGAAGAGGGCAACACGTTAACCTTGGAAACTGAAATATATTCGGAACCAGAAGCTAACGTCAAATGGTTTAAGAACAATCAAGAGTGTTCGGCAGATGCTCGCTTAAAAATCAATCGTAACTCTAAACGATATGAGGAATATAGCATGACTTTGAATTTATGCAAGCCAGAAGATAGTGGCACCTATGAGGTGAGAGCGAAAAATTTGGTGGGAGAAAGTGTATCCAAATGTCAAGTTAACATTTTGAGTAAGTAACAGACGACCTGCATTTAATACTTAAATTCAAATAAATTCACTTGATTTATTTTGCTTTGCAGCTAAACCTGAAATTGATCATGTTGATATCTTTGAGAAGCACAGCTTCGAATCAGTTCCCTTGAAATATGAAGTAATTGCTCATGGCATACCGAAGCCCGATGCTATATGGTATAAGGATGGCAAAGAAATCAAGCCCGATGAGAATACCGCCATTATTGTAGAAGGTGTAAGTTTTTTTAATTAAATCTTCCAATAGGACAAATTAATTATTATGCATTTTATGCTTTCATTATTTAGGAAAAATATCGTTTGGAAAAGAAATATTTGAAATTGGAGGATGCCGGTACCTATAAAGTTGTTATCAAGAACAAATGCGGTGAACAGACCCACCAAGGCGTTTTGTCTTTGTCAGGTTAGTTTTCTCTCAATCAGAAATATGAAAGATGTAAATGCAGCAACCAATTAAATGTTACTTTAAAGGTATTGCTGAGTACCGCCAACCACTTATAAAGAAGGGCCTGGCCGATATTAGTATTTATAAGGGCAAGCCCTTATCCTTGCCTGTGGTTTTAACTGCAGATCCAGAGCCAAAAATCATCTGGATTAAAGATGGTAAACCTATAGAAAGCAATGATCACGTCAAATTGACGGTGGTTAAAAAGGATTTGGAACACGGTTTGGTGGAATATGCGTGTACCTTGAACATTGATAAAAGTAAGTAGATTTTAAGAAATACTCCGTAACATGGTATTAGGCAACTTCGTTTTTTATCTTTGTATCAAGCTGAGCATGCTGACAATGGGCGTTACGAGCTGCTAGTCGAAAACAAATTTGGCAAAGCACATATTGTCTGTCATGCTGATGTTTTGTCGAAGCCTGAAATAATAGGCCTCAAGGATCAGGGTTGTATGCCTGGACAAACTGTCTGCTACGACGTTGTAATCCAAGCCAATCCAAAACCTAAAGTCACCTGGAGTCGTGGCAATGAAAACTTGTGCAATAATGAAAATTGTGAAGTTATTGCTGATGTTGAGGCCGAAAAATATAGATTGGTGTTCCAGACAGTAGGTTCTTCTGATGGTGGTACTTACACTTTGACTGCTGTCAATAATGAAGGAACTACTACCCAAGAATTTAAGCTCAATGTTCATGGTAAGTTTAAAATTAAAAAAAAAGAGGAAGAGGACAATATTTTTATTTTTCAGTTGAAAAACCAACATTTATTACCCCTCCTGAGGATCAAGTGATTCACGATTATAGTTCCGCTTTAACAAAGGTTTTGGTTCATGGTGTTCCCTTGCCCACAGTTGAATGGCTTAAGGATGGCAAACCAATTGATGTTAATGCTACCGACAAAACAACTGGCGAGAAATTGTACCGTGTGGCTCACAATGTGGTTGCCAATGACCAAGTTGCAAGTGAATTAGAAGTTCTACATTTCCGTTTGAACGATATTGCGAAGGTACATCTGCAAGCATTTTTTTAAAATTAAATTCGAAGTATTTTTCCCTTACTTAGTACGCAGCTGTGGGTGTAAACGATATCGGCAAGACTGAAGCTCCCTTCAAACTCACAATGATGGCATTAGGTCCTACTTTTGTTAAGAATTTGGAACCCACCCAAGAGGTTACAGAAAAACAACCACTTACTCTGCAATGCGTAGTTGATGGTAGTCCTTTACCTGTGGTACAATGGTTCAAGGATAACGAAGAAATCAAACCAAGTGAACAGTAAGCTTTCTTTTTGTGAATTACTTTCCATATAGATTTTGGTTAATTAATATATTTTTTAAGCATTAAAATCACTACAACCCCTCAGGGTCTTATACAATTGGAGATTGAGGAATGTGAGCCGAATGACTCAGGCGCCTATAAATTAGCAGTTACCAATGAACACGGCAAGAAGGTAGCTTTGTGTGCCGTCGCTGTTGGTCGTAAGTATTTTGTTAAATATCTTTTGCATTGAATTATTGCAAATGATTTCGTTTTACAGCCAAACCTTTGGAACCAGTCTTTGTTAAGCCCATCAACGACCAAAAGATTACTGTCGGTGAACCTTTGAAATTAGAAGCTGTTGTTAAAGGCTTCCCAGCCCCCGAAATTAAATGGTTCAAAGACGAAGTTTTACTAAGACCCAGCGAAGCTATAAATTTCAAAAATAATCCCAACGGCCAAATTGGTATTGCGTAAGTTGTTCTTTGTGACTATCACTTTAAACTGCTGTTAAAAATTAATTTATTTATATTAATATCTACCAAAAAAGAATTGATTGTTGTACACCCCAAGATGCTGGTATCTATAAATGTGTTATTAGTAATCATGGAGGTGAAGTCAAGGGTGTGGCCAAGATTCAAGTGATGCCAAGGGAAACAAGTCCTGAGTTTGTTGCTGAATTACAGGATTCCAAGAGCATTGAAGGTTTCCCCATTAAAATGGATGTTAAAGTTGTAGCCAATCCTTTGCCTGAAGTAAAGTGGTTCCACAATGGCAAGGAATTGTTACCTCAAAATAAGCATTGCGCTCTATTACAAAATCCTGATAATACTTACAGCATGATTATTGAAAAACCAACCCCAGCTGATTCAGGACTCTACGAAGTTATAGCTACCAATGACAAGGGCGTTGCTGCTTCTAAAGCAAAATTGTATGTAGCTCCAGTAACAGACGAAAATGCTGCCGAAGAAGCGCCTAGTTTTGTTTCTTCGTTGCGTGACGTTAGCGCAGATGAAGGTCAACAACTGCAATTATCGGCTCCCTTCGTAGGTAATCCTATGCCCGAGACCATTTGGAGTAAAGATGGTGTACCACTTTCTCCCGATGAACGTACTTTAATGACTTGTGATGGCAAACATGTGGGTTTGATTATCAACCCTGCTGAGACTTCCGATTCTGGCGACTACTCTTGTCTGCTTGCCAATCCCTTAGGAGAAGACACGTCGAAGTGTAATGTTAATGTTAGCAAAATCTATAAGAAACCAAATTTTACTCAGAAGATTACCGACCAACAACAAATTTATGGTGGAGATGCCAAAATTTCTGTATCTGTTTCTGGTGTTCCCTATCCCGACTTGCAGTGGTACTTTAATGACAAACCCATTGATGATGGTGACAAGTACTACATGAAAAGTGATGGTGATCACCACACTTTAACGGTTCGCGACTGCGGAGATAGAGACAAAGGCACTTATAAATGTATCGCCACCAATAGAGAGGGCAAGGATATTACCCAAGGACGTTTGGATATTGTTAACGAAATGTGAGTAAAAAGCGATATTGAAATTTTAGCTTTGCATTTAATTTTTATAAATTTGATTAAAACTTGATTAGCAAAAAACATATTCGCTCGGAGCCACCAGTTTTTCTTAAGAAAATTGGTGATTGCGACATTTACGCTGGTATGGCGGCAAAGTTTACAGCTATGGCTACAGGTTATCCCAAACCCGAAGTTGAATGGTTTAAGAATGGCCAGAAACTCTTCCCAACCGATAAAATTCATATGGAAACAGAAGCAAATGGATTAATGCGTTTGTCTATAAAAGATGCTGATGAAACTGATGTTGGTCGTTATAGCTGTCGAATTTTCAACCCTCATGGTGATGATCAGTGTGAAGCAGAATTGTTGTTCGATAGTAAGTTAGAAAACATAATATAGTTTATAAAATAAACCTTAGAATAATTTATTTTTATTTTATAGCAGTCGACAGTCCTTCCCAGGTTCCTTTGGGTGATCAATATAGCGATTACAAAAAATACAAACAGTCTGGTGCGCCGAACCCGCTCTCCGAAGCTCCTTATATTTTGAAGATGACCGATCGTAATTTACATTTAGGCTGGAGGCCTTCTGTGCCTTCAATGCCGCGCTATCCCGTTACCTATCAAGTTGAAATGATGGATCTTCCCGAGGGAGAATGGCGTACCATTCGTACTGGTATTCGCAACTGTTCCTACAACATCAAAGACTTGGAGCCTTTTAGAGACTACAGATTTAGAGTACGCGTTGACAATAAATTTGGCGTAAGTGATCCTAGTCCTTATATTCAAACCTACAGGTGAGACCTTAAATAAAACATAAACTGTGAATTTTTATTTATTATCTATTGCTGTCTCTGTCAGATCGAAATTGGTTCCGGAGCCGCCGAAAACGTATACTTATTTAGCTCCTGGAGTAGATTTCAGACCAGAAACTTCACCATATTTCCCTAAGGACTTTGATATAGAATGTCCTCCTCATGATGGCATGGCTCAAGCTCCCCAGTAAGTTATTGCTTGTAATCCTCCTTAAAGTAGCAGTTCGGTTCTAACATTTTTCACACATAAAGGTTTCTGCGACGTGAAAAGGATATAACTTATGGTGTCAAGGGTCACAATACCGAACTGATGTGGTTTGTATATGGCTACCCTAAGCCTAAGATGACCTATTATTTTGATGACATGCTTATTGAACCTGGCGGTAGATTCGACTTTAGCTACACTCGTAACGGTCAAGCCACTTTGTTTATCAACAAGTAAGATTTTTAATTTGTATTTAATTCTTTAATTTTGAAAGACAATTAATTTAATTCTTTCGTCACAGAATGTTGGACCGTGATGTAGGTTGGTATGAAGCCGTGGCCACCAATGAGCACGGTGAAGTTAGACAACGTGTTAGATTAGATATTGCTGAATATCCACGCTTTACAAAACGTCCTGATGAAACCTTTATCATGGCGCGTAAAAATGGTCGTATTGAAGCTCATGTTGTAGGCGTACCCGCACCAGAAATTCGTTGGTATAAGGACTGGCAACCTTTGGCTGATACCACACGAATAAAGATGCGTCATATTGAACCCAATGTATACATTTTATCACTTAGTGACAGCATTATTAAAGACGTCGGCCTTTATTCAATAAGTGCTCGCAATGTAGCTGGATCGGTTAGTTCTTCGGTCATGGTCCATATTGAGGATAATGAAGATCAATATATATATAAGACCTATGGCAGACATCCATATGTTCGTACCAAGCAATTCCGTTTCGAAGACAAATATGATTTCGGTGATGAACTGGGTCGCGGTACCCAAGGCATTACTTATCATGCTGTGGAACGCATCAGTGGCGACAGTTATGCCGGAAAAATAATGTACGGCAAGCCAGAAATAAGACCGTTTATGCTAAACGAAATGGAAATGATGAACATCATGAACCATAGGAATTTGATACGTTTACATGATGCTTACGAAACTGAGCGCAATGTGACTTTAATCTTGGAATTGGCAGCTGGTGGTGAACTTGTCAGAGACAATTTATTGAGGCGAGATTACTTTAGAGAACGTGATATTGTTTCCTATGTTAGACAAGTTTTATGGGGCTTGGAACATATGCACGAATCGGGTTTAGGTCATATGGGCCTAACGGTGAGTTTTATATTCATAAATCACAAACATAAAAAATTGTTAATTCTTTTCATTTCTTAGATTAAAGATCTTTTAATATCGGTTGCGGGTAGTGATTTCTTGAAAATCTCTGATTTCGGTTTAACCCGCCGCATTCATACTCACTCATTGACTACGCTCGATTATGGTATGCCTGAATATGTGTCACCTGAAGTGGTTAACAGGGAGGGTGTGGGATTTGCTCATGATATGTGGACGGTAGGTGTTATTACTTACGTCTTACTTTCCGGTCACAATCCATTCCGAGGTGCAAATGATCGCGAAACATTGCAAAGAATTAAAGAAGGTCATTGGGACTTTAGCGATTCTATTTGGGTTCATATATCCGATGAAGGTCGTGATTTTATTAAACGGTTGTTAGTTTATAGTCCCGAAGAGCGAATGGATGTAAAGACAGCTTTAAGACATCCTTGGTTCTTTATGCTGGACAGACGCATGTCTGAAGACGAATATCGTATCAGTACTGATCGTTTAAGAAACTACTATAACGACTTTAGAGATTGGTATGCTAATGCCTCCTGCAAGCACTACTTTAGACGTAGACGTCTGAGTGGTTGTTGGACCCATCCGTCTAAAATGGTTTACCCTCCCGGCTTAGTTTATACTCCCGAAGCTACACCAGAGCCAATGCCTGAACCACGAATTCGCAGCAAGAGACTTGAACCCTACTCGAAATATTTACATCCAGACTATGAACTGGGCATTATACAATCCGAAAGCCAGTAAGTAGTGAGAAAATTAGTTATATATAATTAAATTTATTTTCTACTCTTTCCCTTTCTTCTAGTTATCAATATGGCCCAGATACCTATTTACTGCAATTGCGTGATGTTAACTTCCCCGTACGTTTGCGAGAATACATGAAGGTTGCCCACAGAAGATCGCCGTCATTTGCTATGAATGAAAGTTTAGATTGGTCTTTGCCCATCATTCGTGAACGTCGTCGTTTTACCGACATTATGGATGAAGAAATTGACGACGAACGTACACGCAGTCGCATCAGTACGTACACCGCTCAGGATTCTTACACAATTCGTAGATTGCGAACGGAATTAGGTCCTCGTTTAGACGAATACACTGAGGCGGAAGCTATGATTGAATGCAGACGTGAAGGCTATCCTCCTTTCTTCAGAGAAAAGCCTCAGGCTTTAGCTATCACTGAAGGTCATCCGGCCCATGTACATTGCTTTGCTGTTGGTGATCCAAAACCCTGTGTTCAGTGGTTCAAGAATGATATGGTTTTGAGTGAGGGCAACCGCATTAAATTCCACGCCGATGAAGATGGCCGCTCTATTTTACGTTTCGAACCTGCTATGCAATTTGATGTTGGTGTTTACAAAGCTGTAGCCCGTAACAAGGTGGGGCAAACTATAGCGAGATGCCGTGTAGTTATTGCCACCCTACCTGACGCTCCAGACTCTCCTGAAATTTCGGCTGTCAGTGGTACTGAAATACTGTTGCGTTGGAAACAACCCCGAGATGATGGTCACACTTCAGTATTGTGTTATAGCTTGGAATACAAACGGTTGAGCGGAGATGCCTGGATTAACATTGCCGATAATATTGATCACGAATTTTACTTGGTCCACGATCTTCAACCTAATACTCAATATCAATATAGATTAGCTTCAAGAAATCGCATTGGCTGGAGTGATATGGGCATTCCTATTACTGGTGCTACCAGTGGCATGGACGCCCCTAAAATTCATATTACCAAAGCCATGAAACATTTACAACAACTGACTGAAAACGGCCATGTTGTTATGCCCGAAGAAGAACGGGTACATACTGATTATCATTGCGAACGTGAACCTCCGAACTGGGTAACAGATCATTCGGTGAATGAAAAATATAGTTTTATTTCCGAAATTGCTCGTGGAGAATTTAGTACTATTGTTAAGGGCATTCAAAAGTCATCCGATGCCGTTGTAGTGGGCAAAATCTTTGAAGTGAGCGAGGAGAATGAGGAGGATGTTGTTGCCGAGTTTGATAACTTCAAGACATTGAGACACGAACGTATTCCTGCTTTATTTGCAGCCTATAAACCACTAAATGTTCCAATTGCCATTTTCATTATGGAGAAATTACAGGGTGCCGATGTTTTAACCTATTTCAGCAGTCGCCACCAATACACCGAACAAATGGTTGCCACAGTTGTTGTACAACTATTGGATGCTCTGCAGTACTTGCACTGGCGCGGATTTTGTCATTTGAATATTCAACCCGATAACGTTGTCATGGCTTCGGTCCGTTCTATACAAGTTAAATTAATCGATTTTGGTTGTACCAAAAAAGTTAACAAGTTAGGTGTGCAAGTAAGACCATGTGGTATTTTAGATTTCCAAGCTCCCGAAATGGTAATGGAGGAGCCGGTATTTCCACAATCCGATATTTGGTCAGTAGGTGTTTTAGCTTATTTGTTGCTGTCAGGCGCAAGTCCGTTCCGCGGTGCCGATGAATACGAAACTAAACAGAACATTGTCTATGTTCGTTATAGATTTGAAAATCTTTACAAGGAAGTGACCCCCGAAGCTACAAGATTTATTATGTTCTTATTCAAGCGTCATCCTCAGTAAGTTGAATTACATTGCTGTGAATGTAAAATTAAAAATATTTATATTAATATTTGTTGTATATAGAAAACGTCCATACACTGAAGACTGTCAAGAACACAGATGGCTCATGGCTTCCGATTATATGGTTAAGAAACGTGAAAGAGCTCACTTCTTAGGCAATCGCCTAAAGGTAGTTGTTTTTAAACTTTTTTACTTTAACGCTGTTGTATTAATGTTTATACTCCTAGGAATTCTCCGATGAATATCACAATCAAAAGTCATCCAAAGCAGCTCCCAAAATTAACTTTGAAGGAGGCCCAACTCCCTCTCAGCTTTTAAGATCAAATAGCATACAGGAGGAATTATTTACCACATACTAGAAATGCATTATTATTTCGATTCAACAACATCTTTATTATTTTCTTAAACCAAGGAAACATTGCTACAATCTCTCATTGTAAACATAAACACGAAAAGAAAAAATTTTTTAATTAAATATAAATTCATACTCCGAAACGACTTATTCGCTAAAATGTTATAAATTGTATAGGAAATTAAAAATATTAAATATTAAAGAAATTGGTTGTTAATTTATTTATTTTTAATATTTATAAAAAAATTTATATAAAACTGCAAAGTTGTACATTTATTTAATAAACGTAAAAGTAAAGTTAACATTTACAGCATTTTCTTATCCAAGTCTTACGATGTAAATATATGTACATATATATGTATATGTAAACATAAACTAAATTCGTACGATCTATAGCCAATCGGCAATACTATTTTGTACCTATATGAAGTTTGACTTTTGTTAAGACATGTTGATAGCTAGTGAAGACGGCCTCTTAGGTATCAATTTGTCTTAATATAACTTCATATAAAAAAACATTATTTTTAATACCGTTTTTTTTTTTATTTGAAGTTTGACTTTTGTTTAGACATGTTGATGGCTAATGTAAACGTTATCCCCCGGCAGTAGTCGAAGTAAAATGCTTCGATTACTTTTTGTAATTACTTAAATAAAGACAACACAAAACCAACTTACTCCAGATAAATACAACGAAAAACTCAACACAATCTACATCGTTGAAATTGTATGTCGTCTTTTGTATCAAATGTTACGAAAATTTAACTAAATGTTACGAAAAATGTGAAAAATGATCTACAATATAACACCAAGGACAGAAAGAAGGCAAAGCGATAATCAATACAATACCACGACACACTTTTACTTATACAGGACCAAAAATATATACATAGATTAACAAACTATCAACAGAAACGACCGACAAATTTAGAACCAGCGAACTATTCAGACTTATGGGCAGGGCTGCCAGAAGATTTTGATGAAAAATCTGCACTTAAAAAAAACTCGGCATCTACCGCAGTTGAGTTTAGAAAATCGGCAAAATATCGGCATAAATGAAAATAGTTATTTGTCGAGTTATTATTACATTTTTATTGAAAAAAAAAAAAAACGAAAAAAGAAATAAAAAATCCCAATAATTTTATGAATTTCATAAACATATATGCAAGGTATATTTATCTTACTAGGTAGTGTCGTCCGCCCAGCTGGTTTAGTAGTTCGACATGTCAAAAGTATGTGTTCAGAAATACATACAGGCCTTCTCAATTTTCTCCTATGTTTTTTGACATTTCGAACTACAAAGCAACAACAAAATTCCATGTTGTTCTTGTATTGTTGTATTTGTTGTAGGGACGCCACTACCTAGTAAAATAAATATACCTTGCATATATGTATATAAATTCCAAGTGTTTTATGGTTTTATAAACATGAACACACAATTTTTTAAAAAGATAGATAATAAAATAATTTAAGTTAATTTTTTCGTATGCAGTTAATAATACATTTCAGAATAATACATTTTTGTTCAATCGTATTTAATATGAGTGTCAAAACAACTGGATTTATTAAGTTTTCATTTTCAGAAATTACATAAATTAGTTTGTCTTTTTAAATATTTGTACAAATTCAAGAAATTGCAATAATCTAACGCTTGTTTTTGATTTCCATCAATGAAATTCGAAAAATCCTTAAGGATACCAAAAATTGTCTTTGGTTCTTCATTATTACATATGGATTTATTAAACGTAGTGATTTAAAGTTAATTTCAAAATCAAACCGTTTCCGTATTTGGACGAGCATGTCTATATAAAATTTACGCAGTTATTAATAATTAGCTGTGCCCGCCACGTCGTGGGCGTTCTGACAATATTTTGTTCGATTTTGTTTTAAAAGTACTCCACACCAAATTTTAAGCTTCTTACTTTTATAATGCTTGAGTTCTGGTTTATATATTTTGTTTGTGTGCAGGATACAAATCGAAAATGTTTATAAAGTTCTAAAATTATTTTAGAGTTCTGTAAATGCTATCACAAAAAAAAGGTTCAGTACTTTTAAATTGGTAAAATTGCGTAATTTGACCACTCTTCCTCTATTTTTTCGTGGAGATGAGATGTTTTTGCAGAAAAAAAGCTTCGTATATTTGAATTAAGATAATGGGTGATTTTTTTGAGGTTAGGATTTTCATGCATTAGTATTTGACAGATCACGTGAGATTTCAGACATGGTGCCAAAGAGAAAGATGCTCAGTATGCTTTGACATTTCATCATGAATAGACTTACTAACGAGCAACGCTTGCAAATCATTGAATTTTATTACCAAAATCAGTGTTCGGTTCGAAATGTTCAAATGTGACAAATTTTGTTCAGCGATGAGGCTCATTTCTGGTTGAATGGCTACGTAAATAAGCAAAATTGCCGCATTTGGAGTGGAGAGCAACCAGAAGCCGTTCAAGAACTGCCCATGCATCCCGAAAAATGCACTGTTTGGTGTGGTTTGTACGCTGGTGGAATCATTGGACCGTATTTTTTCAAAGATGCTGTTGGACGCAACGTTACGGTGAATGGCGATCGCTATCGTTCGATGCTAACAAACTTTTTGTTGCCAAAAATGGAACAACTGAACTTGGTTGACATGTGGTTTCAACAAGATGGCGCTACATGCCACACAGCTCGCGATTCTATTGCCATTTTGAGGGAAAACTTCGGAGAACAATTCATCTCAAGAAATGGACCGGTAAGTTGGCCACCAAGATCATGCGATTTGACGCCTTTAGACTATTTTTTGTGGGGCTACGTCAAGTCTAAAGTCTACAGAAATAAGCCAGCAACTATTCCAGCTTTGGAAGACAACATTTCCGAAGAAATTCGGGCTATTCCGGCCGAAATGCTCGAAAAAGTTGCCCAAAATTGGACTTTCCGAATGGACCACCTAAGACGCAGCCGCGGTCAACATTTAAATGAAATTATCTTCAAAAAGTAAATGTCATGGACCAATCTAACGTTTCAAATAAAGAACCGATGAGATTTTGCAAATTTTATGCGTTTTTTTTAAAAAAAAAGTTCTCAAGCTCTTAAAAAATCACTCGTTACTAAGATATGTACCTCCTCACAAAATTTTATTAAAATTCATCCAGCAGTTTTTACGTTATGTGAACACAGGCAGACAGACAAAAATTCTAAAAATTGCTGTTTTTTATTATATTTCGATTATTATCTTCACCAGCAACAAAACTTTAAAAAAATATTTCATGTACAAAAATGGTCCTTTTACTGTTTTATTATATGTATAAATATTGTGAATTTAAGATTTAAATATAAAATTTTTAGCAAAAACTCCCAAATCAATTGATTTGATAAAATCTGCATTTTTTTTACCAAAAATCGGCAATCTGCATTTCGTGACTTTTTAGAGTGGAAAACGGCAAAATGCCGAAAAAACGGAACTTTTGGCAGCCCTGCTTATAGGTCGATTATGGATAGCAACCAAAGCGAATGCATACCAGGTGTGAGCAGTAGGACAACAACTACAACAAAACAACAACTTTGACATTAGATTAGCAGATATGAAACAATGTATTTTTTGACAAGCCATTAGCAAAAAAACGAGAGCAAAAAACAATCAGCTGGTATGAATTCGCTTTGATAGCAACCCAACTGGGGAAAAAATTGGTATTATGTAGGCCAACTTTTTTTAGTGGCCATAGAGTTCGATAATGCTATTTTGACAGTCTAGCAACTGCAAATAAATGTAAACAATAAAATACATAGTTTTTAATAAAGCGTCGTACCTGGCATACTAAAACATTTTTGATGTCAGAATAGCGGGCGTTTTCAAGTTAAAGGTTGTTCATACTTTTCTTTCCAGTGTTTATTGTATTTTTTGTGGATGGGTGTAACGAAGCGCACCGGTTATAGCTAGTTATTTATAAAGTAATGATAATGACAGAAACAATTAATTAGTCAATATAATGAATTATTCCCATTTATGAAATAAAAATAAAATTATTTTCTGCATACATATACATCCAAACATATGTAAGTATGTATGTTATTTATTTTAAAATATGTTATTTATTTATTAAATTCTCAATGTAGCAGGGTTTAAGGTTTGAATAAAAGGAAGTTCCGTAACGGAAACGGATAAATTTAATTTTAAAACGAAATTAAGCACAACTCTACCCATGTACTCGTAATACTCAACAGATGTTTTACAGTTAAAACCCACCATATTGATTTTTTTTCACTTGTTTGTAAAAATAAATAAACAAATGTGTTTCAATTTTCATTTAGTTCTCCTTCTCTTTTCTATATGATTTCTTTCTCTAATTGTTCCCAGAGATGTGAACATCGTCATTATCATTTTTGGCGCACACACAACAAGAACAATAAATATCTACATTTTTTTAATAGAAGTAAATTTTTAACAAAGTTATAAAAAAGCACCATAAAAATCCCCTCTTGGTAGTTGATATGGATAAAGTTTTTAAATAAAAATCACTAAATTATATTAAATAAAGAAAAATAAATATAAGAAAAAGTGTTTTAATCGATAAAAAGTAGAAAAATGTTAAAAGTTTACTCAGGGATGGCTTTAAAGAGGCTACAAGTGTTAACGTTTGTACTTATTGCTTGGCTAAAATTAACATATGGAATCATTGATGACGACGACAGCTACCACAGTATCTACAATTCACAGTTGCTGGCCCAGCAAAATCATGAAGTGGGACGATTTCCTTTTTTAATGCCAAATGTTCGACCAAAAACTGTAAGTGTAAAGATGGTTTGATTAGTTGTTCGTCTGTATGTTGGAATTTTGGTGAAAAGAAAAAAGAGAAGTTATTACTTCAATATTAAAAATTTAACAGGTGGCATATTTACACAACACAACATTTTTACACGTTTCACATTTACACAAGTTTACAAGTTTTATTAAAAAAAATTAAAACAAACAAATGATAAAAAAAACAACACCTACTCACCTCCACCCTCAGCGTAGGCAAATGCTGCTTCTACCTGTATATTTTGTGTACCTGTTAGGATAACTCTATTTAATTCAACAAATAATAATCCTTTTTTGAAATTCTGTTTTGAATTGGTATTGACCTTGAAAAGATTACAGTTAATCAGAGTTTTTGTTTTTACAAAGATTTGTTATCATATAAAGGTGTTTGTATGTAAACAAGTTTAGCATTTCTTCTAATGGGATTTTTTGCTGTTCCCAGCACCCAGTATATGAAACACACACACACATAGCAAAATATATACACACCCTATAAGAAACTCAACCAACTTTTAATGCACTTTAAGCTAACTATTTTGCAACCAGTATTTGTTGATACTTGGATTATTTTTATTAAAAATAACTGACTTTTTTAACATTGTGATGTCCTAGAGTGTAGTCAGTTGTCTTACTGATTACTCAGAAGTTAGCTTAAAGTTAGTCAATTTGTAGTTAGCTATAAACTGAATATACATACATATGTATGTACATACATATATCAGTTAGCTATAAAACGAATTTCTAAAAATATGCAATAAACCTTTTCCCTGTTTATTATTATTTCCTTCATCTTTGATTGAAGGCTTCTTAACTAAAAATGTTAAAACATGAAATGCTCATTAGTCAGTAAGATAATTCCTACAAATTTTCTTTTTATAATTTTAAAAAAGAAATGAAAAATATTTAAAACAAAATTGTCAAAAATAATTTTATTTTTGATTTTTGGTAGGTTTTGCATTTACATTATAGTTAGCTTATATAAGCGTAGTCGACTACCATATTGCTTGTAGGACATGTATAATTAAACTGTAACAGGAACATTTCTGTACATTGAATATTTATTGAAATTTTTTTTGCTGGTGCAGTTAGTAATCGAAATTGAATACAAAACAGCATTTTTGGAAATTTGGGTCTGTCTGTCCGTCTGTGTTCTGTGTTAAAAACTACTGAATAAATTTTAATAAAATTTTGTGAGAAGAAACCTTAGTATCTTGGTTCAAATATAGGATACTTTTCCCCCGTAAAAATATTTAATTTCCAAGAGAAAATGAGTAAAATTATTCAATGGTATTGCAAACTTGACCTTTTATTTTTGTCGGCGGGATATCTTAAACACTATTTACATAACTACAATAATATTAGAACTTTATATAATTTGTAGAATTTTCTTTAGAGATGGGTACCTCTATATAAAGAAAATACATAAACTATAACTGAAGCACTATAAAAGTAAAAGTCTTAAAAAATATTTTCAGGGTTCGGGTTATTTTTTATTGAAATATTCAATTTTTCTAACTTTAACAATTAATTAATTTGAAATTCTACCATTAATCAAGCGATGATTGATCAAATCGATACTCTAGTATATACAGTTCAAGGCTTTTCATGTTAAAAACGAAAATATTTTAATATTTGTAGTAGGTACGTCCTATACCTATGAATGAAAAAAAATATATTTATTATATTTATATATATTTTTATTATATTTTTTTAATAATTAAAATACATAGAATGAAATTTATAATCAAGCTTAAGTTCGTTTTTATTCTCTCTAAGAAAGAATTAATTAAATTACAAATTAGGTGATAATATTAAAGAAAAATTGGGAAAATTTAATTTTTAGACACCAGCAACGAGTGGAATGCACATTTTCTAGACAGCCACGTCCGTCATCAGCACTACTTGTATCTAATCTACTTAGGGTAGTGTTTTAGTTGTAAGCATCATCTATTTAACCAACCAAACCCAGATAAAGGAATACGAGAAAACTTGTATTCAATTATCAATCGTCAGTTGGTGAGAACGAAGTCTACCACTACCTTAAGCTTCCCTCTTGTTGAATATTTTTACTTTAATATTTACCACCTATATTTTGTTGTTCCTTCAGCGAACCTTCGGTTAGCAATGAAGTTACTTTTTGTTTATTTGTTTTACTTCCAACATTCGTTTTTAGTTAACACTAATCTAGTATCAAACCAAACTTTGTTGAGAAAACAAGATTGCGCGGTGCTTTGCGATTTTTAATTTTGAAAATTTTAATTATTATTAGTCGAACTGTTTATGTATTACATAGAATGAAATTTATAATCAAGCTTAAGTTCGTTTTTATTCTCTCTAAGAAAGAATTAATTAAATTACAAATTAGGTGATAATATTAAAGAAAAATTGGGAAAATTTAATTTTTAGACACCAGCAACGAGTGGAATGCACATTTTCTAGACAGCCACGTCCGTCATCAGCACTACTTGTATCTAATCCCAATTTTTCTTTAATATTATCACCTAATTTGTAATTTAATTAATTCTTTCTTAGAGAGAATAAAAACGAACTTAAGCTTGATTATAAATTTCATTCTATGTAATACATAAACAGTTCGACTAATAATAATTAAAATTTTCAATAATTAAAATAACTAAATTTTTATATGATTAAAAAATGAAGTAAAAAATTAAGGCAAATCCTGTCTTAATAAAAACCTTAAATTTCTTCAACAATTTCGTAACAAGTTAATTTTTAAAAAAATATATCATAACAATTATTTATCTTATCTTAACAATATATTTATAACAGTTTTATATTTTTGTTTCAGCCCGAACTGTATCTGTGTACACCGATAAAGGTGGATTCAACGAAAAGTTATTATATCGGTAAGTGTTGATAAATCTATCAATATTATAATGAAATAAATAACTCATATGCAATATTTTATCACCTTAACTTAGTTGGTTATGAACCCAATGCTACAATGAATACCGCCCATCACATGCTTTTATATGGATGCGGTGAACCGGGATCAACAAAAACAGTGTGGTAAGTTTCTAGAAATATATATTTTATTAGAAGTTTCCGCCCGGACGTCGTCAGGGTTCAGACAATATTTTGTTCCAAATAGACTCATTCGTTTATGTACATATATGGTTTTTATATTCGTTTTTTAATTTTCTAGGGATTGTGGTGAAATGGCTAAAACTACTAATGAAGAAAAGTCAAGTCCTTGTGGTTTACAGTCACATTCCCAAGTATGTTTAGTCCTCTTAAAAAACTGTTATTTATTTCTACTTGATTGTCATAATTATCATAGATTCTGTATGCCTGGGCTAGGGATGCCCCTAAATTGGAATTGCCTGAAGGCGTGGGTTTTAAAGTTGGTAATGATTCTCCCATTAAATATATTGTCCTGCAAGTACATTATTCCAGCATTAAAAAGTTTGAGGGTAAGTGATTATTTAATCTGCAATATAAATTTTTCGTAAGAAAAAATTCATGTGAAGAAACCAAGGTGATGGCCTCTCTACGGAGGGAAATATGGAGTTTGACAGTTAAACTTTCATTTAAGGTGAAAAATTGTAAGTTTAACTGTCAAAATCCTTATAAAAAAATTTAAAATTTTCGCCTAAATATTTTTTCTCCGTAGTGAGGATACCTGAATAATGTGCCTTGAGGAGAAACATCGCTTATTAAACAGGAAATTTAAAAACTGCATGAACCATTTTTCAAAAATCTTTTCCTCATTTCTCATTTCATATTAATCAGGTAGCCTTAGTAGGGAGATAAATTATTAAGGCGAATAATTTTTATTTTTTTTATGGATTTTGACAGTTAAAGTTACAATTTTTTCTCTTTACTACATATAAAAAACTTAGGCACATTAATCCGGTAGCCTCACTACGGAGAGGAAATATTAAAACCAAAATTCAAAATTTTTTTATATGGATTTTGAGTTAAACTTACTATTTTTCGTCTTAAATGGAAGTTGAACTATAAAACTACATACAATGCATATTAAAACAGGTAGCCTCACTACTGAGGGGAAATATTAAGGCGAAAATAATCAATTTTTTTATATGGATTTTGACAATTAAACTTACAACTTTTCCCCTTAAATGGAAATTGAACTATCAAACTCCATATAAAAAAAAATTTAAACATTTTCGCCTTAATATTTCCCCTCCGTAGTGAGGCTACCTGATTAATATACCTTGACTACATATCAAATCACATTCATCAGGTAACCTCACTAAGAAGGGGAAATAATAAGGCGAAATTCTTTTAATTTTTTTTATATGGAGTTTGATAGTTCAACTTCCATTTAAGGGGAAAAATTGTAAGTTTAAGTGTCAAAATCCATATAAAAAAAATTGATTATTTTCGCCCTCAGTAGTGAGGCTACCTGATTAATATGCCTTGCTACATATAAAAAAATTAAAAAATATTCGCCTTAATATTTCCCCTTTGTAGTGAGGTTACCTGATGAATGTGCCTTGCTTAGGCAGTTGTAAAATTGAATTTTTTTTCAATACTTTTTTATTATTTTTTTAAAATAAAATTTAAAAATAATATAAGAAACAAAAAAAAAATATTTAATTAATTAAAAATCATTTTACTTCTAGATGGCAGCACTGATGATTCTGGCGTATTTATCAGATATACCGAAAAAGCGTAAGTTTTATAATACATAATTTTAAAAATCAAGTTTTTAATTTTCTCTTAATCATTTCAACAAAGGATGGACAAATTAGCCGGTGTCTTATTAATGGGTACAGCTGGATCCATACCACCCATGTCAACTGAACACATGGAAACATCTTGTGAAATAAATGAAAATAAAACTATTTATCCCATTGCATATCGCACTCATACACACAGTCTGGGCAAAGTTGTTTCCGGCTATAGAGTACATCCCGACGATCATGGTGTGCATCATTGGATTTTGCTGGGGAAGCGTGATCCATTGACCCCACAAATGTTTTATCCCGTTGAAAATTCTGAGCCCATTGGTAAGGGTGACATTATAGCGGCTCGGTGTACAATGGAGAGTCATCGGAAACGTGTTACGGAAATTGGGTGAGTTAAGGGTTTAAAATTTAAGAAGTCGTAGTAATTATTTATTTGGCAAGTTAGCACAGTTTGGTAGAGGAGAAAATTGTTATCTCTAAAATTTACATTTCATAAAGCAACCTTTTTAACTTTTAGCTTAGCTAGGACCAACATTGTATCAAAATTTTTTTAAATATATTTTACTAGCTTATTGCATCAGGCGTTGTCTGGTAGTCCCAGGTTCTTCCACAACACTAATGAAATATATAACCCTTAATAGCCTTCATCCACCCTGTGGCTTCTCTCCAAAAAACAGCAGAAACAGTGTTTAAAATCAAAAGAAAATTTTCGAAGATAAAATATTAAAGACCTCAGAAATGGTGGCATCTATCAGATTCCATCTAACATATCAAGTGTGCGCAAAAAAAAAAATTAATTAAAATCGGTTGGGAAGTTGCTGAGTTCAACATGTATGAATATAAAAAAGGGTATTTTCTTCATAAATAAAATTCATGTTTCGAAATCTGGCTTAGTATATTGCACTTCCTAGATTTTCTTAGCCAAGATTGACAAAGAGGTTCAATATAATACCTCCATAGCACTTGCAATCGCGAATTCTATTTACAGGCAAACAAAAACGTCTAGAATGTTTTATTTTGGCAGGCTCTAGTTTTAGTTGTTTATTTCATACTTGAGCTTGCTGTAAACAATCTACAACATTTATTTTATTCGATTGTGATTTAAGTAGTCCACACCAAATTTTAAGACTTACTTTATGGTTAATATATTTTGCTTGAGTTATGGTTTATATATTTTCTTTATATAGAGGTACCCATCCCTGGATACAATTCTCCAATCTATATAAGGTTGTAATGTTTTAAAGTTTTGTAAATAGTGTTTAATATATCCCGCTTTCAAAATTAAAGATGCTGTCAAGTTTGCAGTACCATTGAATCGGTGAAATTTTGTACTTTTACCAATTTTTCTGATTTTCTCTTGGAAATTAAATATTTTTACAAGAAAAAAGTATCCTACATTTGAAGCAAGATACTAGGGTAACTCCACAGAATTTTACTAAAATTCATCTGTAGTTTTTACGTGATGCGAACATATACAGACAGACATACGAGCGGACAAAAACTCTAAAAATTCCTGTTTTGTATTCCACTTCCAATTGCACCAGCAACAACATTTTCAAAAAATATTTTATGTATAGAAATGGTCCTGTTACACTTGTATTATATGTATAGATTTTGATGCATTCAGCATTTAGCGGTTTAGATTTTGAGTACAAAGAAAAATCTTTTTAAGTTCTAATTCGAATTTTCTTCTTCTTTTTTTTAGAGCGACAAATAATGATGAAATGTGTAATTTCTATTTGATGTACTACGTGCAAAATGATGAACCTTTAAAAATGAAATATTGCTTTAGTCAAGGACCACCAATGTTTTATTGGAGTAATCCAGATGTAGGTCTTAATAACATTCCACATATCGAGGCGAGCACATTGTAAACACGTTGGAAAAACGTTAAACGTTAAGAAGAAAAGGACGAAAAAATGCAAAACGAAAGCAGGAAATGAAACTAAAAACACAAAAAAGCTTTATTTATTTTAATTTTTACAACAACAATTGTTAAATACATCACAATTTTAGGGACAAGTGCAACAAAATAATGGAAAAACTATTAAAAATAAAAAAATATAAATATATCAGCAAATTCATATAAACATACAAGACATTCAAGACTATGATTACGACCATAAAAAAACAATAAAAGATTGCGAATATTGAATGACAGAAATAATAAAATGATGACTAAGTACTGATTGGTGAAACATATATTATCAAAATCTTGACCATTTAAAAAAATTAATATTAAGTGTATATTTATTTAAAATAAGTGCATAATTATGATTATTATAATTATTAAAACTACATTCATTTATCAGTGATAATTATGATAATTATAATGGCAATTATTATAGCAAAATTGTATTTGTATAGAAATATAAAAAAAACACAAAATCAAACACAAAAAGTATGTAAATCTCTCTGAAACTGAAACTGTAACTAAAACTATATACATACATATGTATGTAATTATACAACTACTTCTTACCACTACTATTACTACTACAAGTAACTACTGTTAAGTGTTATTGTAACTGTAAACATGTAATAAAATACTGAATGTCATTAGAAAAAAAAAACAAGATACAAAGAATGTCATTTTAAACTTTTTATTATGGAATAAATGAGTTGACAACTTGACGCCTGATATTAAAAAAAAATAAATAAACAAACCGGGACATCACTCAAACATTTACACAAATGACTGAAAGAAAAAAATTTTTACTTACTTCGAACTAAGCTTTTTTCTGGATTAAAGAAAATCTATACAAATAATTTGCTGGCTAAATAATACATTCGATTTTATATTTTCCTTCTTCTTAGTCGAATGTAACAACGATGAAATCATGATAAATTTCGATACCAACAAACAAGTAAACGAAATGGTAATTCTAATCAAAGTTCGAAAAAAAATTGATTAATTTTCTATTATTTGCATGGATAAAATATCTTGCAATATAGTGTTTCAACATTAGTTATTAGAGGCTGAGATCTGTCAAAATCTTTAAAGGAATTGCAAATATTCTGTTTTAACCTTCCGTTACTAAAATGCTGCCTCACAGACGAACACGTACTGAAAGCTAAGGCACATTTAACCAGGTGACAGCGCAAGACGGAGCTAACATTAAAGATACATTTTATAAATTTATTTTAGGAAAAAATAAAACAATTGTTTCTGCCAAGATCCATATAAAACAAGTAATACCGTGTTTCCACTACAGCCTTTATTCGTAAGTCGCTCTCTCATTCGTAACTCAACACCCAATTATAAACTGAATTACTTAATTCGTCATACAAATTTTTGAGAGCGAATTATCTCATTTGTAAGTAATTCAGTTTGAATTATCTTCTGAATTACGAAGAAATCAGTGTCTTCTCTAATTTTTATCGGAACTTTATCGAATAGTTGTCAAAATGAAAAAAAGAGCAAAGAAAAATTAAATTGAAACAAAATCAAAAAATAAAATCATAAAAAAATTTTACCTTTAAAAGTAAAATTCGATTAAGTCTATAAAATGAAAAATATAAATATGTAATGAAAAATACAAGTATGTCATCGAACATGGGCAATTTACAGTTCTAATTTTTAAACTTTGTATTACAGCAAAGGTTAGTTCTAGTCATTTCACATTTCATAAAGCATCCTTTTTAACTTTTGGCTTAGCTAGGACCAACATTGAATCAAAATTTTTCTAAATATATTTTACCAGATTAATTCATCAGACGTTGTTTGGTAGTCCCAGGGTCTGCCTCAACACTATGTATGTATGTAATGTAATGGGTGATTTTTTTGAGGTTAGGATTTTCATGCATTAGTATTTGACAGATCACGTGAGATTTCAGACATGGTGCCAAAGAGAAAGATGCTCAGTATGCTTTGACATTTCATCATGAATAGACTTACTAACGAGCAACGCTTGCAAATCATTGAATTTTATTACCAAAATCAGTGTTCGGTTCGAAATGTTCAAATGTGACAAATTTTGTTCAGCGATGAGGCTCATTTCTGGTTGAATGGCTACGAAAATAAGCAAAATTGCCGCATTTGGAGTGAAGAGCAACCAGAAGCCGTTCAAGAACTGCCCATGCATCCCGAAAAATGCACTGTTTGGTGTGGTTTGTACGCTGGTGGAATCATTGGACCGTATTTTTTCAAAGATGCTGTTGGACGCAACATTACGGTGAATGGCGATCGCTATCGTTCGATGCTAACAAACTTTTTGTTGCCAAAAATGGAACAACTGAACTTGGTTGACATGTGGTTTCAACAAGATGGCGCTACATGCCACACAGCTCGCGATTCTATGGCCATTTTGAGGGAAAACTTCGGAGAACAATTCATCTCAAGAAATGGACCGGTAAGTTGGCCACCAAGATCATGCGATTTGACGCCTTTAGACTATTTTTTGTGGGGCTACGTCAAGTCTAAAGTCTACAGAAATAAGCCAGCAACTATTCCAGCTTTGGAAGACAACATTTCCGAAGAAATTCGGGCTATTCCGGCCGAAATGCTCGAAAAAGTTGCCCAAAATTGGACTTTCCGAATGGACCACCTAAGACGCAGCCGCGGTCAACATTTAAATGAAATTATCTTCAAAAAGTAAATGTCATGGACCAATCTAACGTTTCAAATAAAGAACCGATGAGATTTTGCAAATTTTATGCGTTTTTTTTAAAAAAAAAGTTCTCAAGCTCTTAAAAAATCACTCGTTATAATATATATATAATGTATAACTTAATAGGCTTCATCCACCCTTCTCTCCAAAAAACAGCAGACACAGTGTTTAAAATCAAAAGAAAAATTTCGAAGATAAAATATTAAAGACCTCAGAAATGGTGGCATCTATCAGATTCCATCTAACATATCAAGTGTGCGTGACGATCTATATTTTTCAAATAAGCTTCTAATCGAAGAAAGGACAAAAATCTGTGACGACCTATATTTTTCATATATTCCTTAAAAAAGCGTCTAATCGAAAAAAGGAGAAAATTCCATGACGACCTATATTTTTCATAAAAAATCTATTTTTTAATATGAAAATCTTATTTTTGCTGTATCTCCTTAAATAAGCGTCTAATCGAAAAAAGGACAAAAATCCGTGACGACCTATATTTTTCATAAAAAATCTATTTTTTAATATGAAAATCTTATTTTTGCTGTATCTCCTTAAATAAGCGTCTAATCGAAACAAGGACAAAAATCTGTGACGACCTATATTTTTCATATATTCCTTAAAAAAGCGTCTAATCGAAAAAAGGACAAAAATCCGTGACGACCTATATTTTTCAAAAAAAAAAAATATTTTTTAATATGAAAATCTTATTTTTGCTGTATCTCCTTAAATAAGCGTCTAATCGAAACAAGGACAAAAATCCGTGACGACCTATATTTTTCAAAAAATCTATTTTTTAATATGAAAATCTTATTTTTGTTGTATCTCCTTAAATAAGCGTCTAATCGAAAAAAGGACAAAAATCCGTGACGACCTATATTTTTCATAAAAAATCTATTTTTTAATATGAAAATCTTATTTTTGTTGTATCTCCTTAAATAAGCGTCTAATCGAAAAAAGAACAAAAATCCGTGACGACCTATATTTTTCATAAAAAATCTATTTTTTAATATGAAAATCTTATTTTTGTTGTATCTCCTTAAATAAGCGTCTAATCGAAAAAAGGACAAAAATCCGTGACGACCTATATTTTTCATAAAAAATCTATTTTTTAATATGAAAATCTTATTTTTGTTGTATCTCCTTAAATAAGCGTCTAATCGAAAAAAGAACAAAAATCCGTGACGACCTATATTTTTCATAAAAAATCTATTTTTTAATATGAAAATCTTATTTTTGCTGTATCTCCTTAAATAAGCGTCTAATCGAAAAAAGGACAAAAATCCGTGACGACCTATATTTTTCAAAAAAAAAAAAATATTTTTTAATATGAAAATCTTATTTTTGCTGTATCTCCTTAAATAAGCGTCTAATCGAAAAAAGGACAAAAATCCGTGATGACCTATATTTTTCATAAAAAATCTATTTTTTAATATGAAAATCTTATTTTTGCTGTATCTCCTTAAATAAGCGTCTAATCGAAAAAAGAACAAAAATCCGTGACGACCTATATTTTTCAAAAAAAAAAAAATATTTTTTAATATGAAAATCTTATTTTTGCTGTATCTCCTTAAATAAGCGTCTAATCGAAAAAAGGACAAAAATCCGTGACGACCTATATTTTTCATAAAAAAAATATTTTTTAATATGAAAATCTTATTTTTGCTGTATCTCCTTAAATAAGCGTCTAATCGAAAAAAGGACAAAAATCCGTGACGACCTATATTTGTCACAAAAAAAAAAAAAATATTTTTTAATATGAAAATCTTATTTTTGCTGTATCTCCTTAAATAAGCGTCTAATCGAAAAAAGGACAAAAATCCGTGACGACCTATATTTTTCACAAAAAAAAAAAAAAAAAAAAAATATTTTTTAATATGAAAATCTTATTTTTGCTGTATCTCCTTAAATAAGCGTCTAATCGAAAAAAGAACAAAAATCCGTGATGACCTATATTTTTCATAAAAAATCTATTTTTTAATATGAAAATCTTATTTTTGCTGTATCTCCTTAAATAAGCGTCTAATCGAAAAAAGGACAAAAATCCGTGACGACCTATATTTTTCATAAAAAAAATATTTTTTAATATGAAAATCTTATTTTTGCTGTATCTCCTTAAATAAGCGTCTAATCGAAAAAAGGACAAAAATCCGTGACGACCTATATTTGTCACAAAAAAAAAAAAATATTTTTTAATATGAAAATCTTATTTTTGCTGTATCTCCTTAAATAAGCGTCTAATCGAAAAAAGGACAAAAATCCGTGACGACCTATATTTTTCACAAAAAAAAAAAAAAAAAAAAAAATATTTTTTAATATGAAAATCTTATTTTTGCTGTATCTCCTTAAATAAGCGTCTAATCGAAAAAAGAACAAAAATCCGTGATGACCTATATTTTTCATAAAAAATCTATTTTTTAATATGAAAATCTTATTTTTGTTGTATCTCCTTAAATAAGCGTCTAATCGAAAAAAGAACAAAAATCCGTGACGACCTATATTTTTCATAAAAAATCTATTTTTTAATATGAAAATCTTATTTTTGTTGTATCTCCTTAAATAAGCGTCTAATCGAAAAAAGGACAAAAATCCGTGACGACCTATATTTTTCATAAAAAATCTATTTTTTAATATGAAAATCTTATTTTTGTTGTATCTCCTTAAATAAGCGTCTAATCGAAAAAAGAACAAAAATCCGTGACGACCTATATTTTTCATAAAAAATCTATTTTTTAATATGAAAATCTTATTTTTGCTGTATCTCCTTAAATAAGCGTCTAATCGAAAAAAGGACAAAAATCCGTGACGACCTATATTTTTCAAAAAAAAAAAAATATTTTTTAATATGAAAATCTTATTTTTGCTGTATCTCCTTAAATAAGCGTCTAATCGAAAAAAGGACAAAAATCCGTGATGACCTATATTTTTCATAAAAAATCTATTTTTTAATATGAAAATCTTATTTTTGCTGTATCTCCTTAAATAAGCGTCTAATCGAAAAAAGAACAAAAATCCGTGACGACCTATATTTTTCAAAAAAAAAAAAATATTTTTTAATATGAAAATCTTATTTTTGCTGTATCTCCTTAAATAAGCGTCTAATCGAAAAAAGGACAAAAATCCGTGACGACCTATATTTTTCATAAAAAAAATATTTTTTAATATGAAAATCTTATTTTTGCTGTATCTCCTTAAATAAGCGTCTAATCGAAAAAAGGACAAAAATCCGTGACGACCTATATTTGTCACAAAAAAAAAAAAAAATATTTTTTAATATGAAAATCTTATTTTTGCTGTATCTCCTTAAATAAGCGTCTAATCGAAAAAAGGACAAAAATCCGTGACGACCTATATTTTTCACAAAAAAAAAAAAAAAAAATATTTTTTAATATGAAAATCTTATTTTTGCTGTATCTCCTTAAATAAGCGTCTAATCGAAAAAAGAACAAAAATCCGTGATGACCTATATTTTTCATAAAAAATCTATTTTTTAATATGAAAATCTTATTTTTGCTGTATCTCCTTAAATAAGCGTCTAATCGAAAAAAGGACAAAAATCCGTGACGACCTATATTTTTCATAAAAAAAATATTTTTTAATATGAAAATCTTATTTTTGCTGTATCTCCTTAAATAAGCGTCTAATCGAAAAAAGGACAAAAATCCGTGACGACCTATATTTTTCACAAAAAAAAAAAAAATATTTTTTAATATGAAAATCTTATTTTTGCTGTATCTCCTTAAATAAGCGTCTAATCGAAAAAAGAACAAAAATCCGTGATGACCTATATTTTTCATAAAAAATCTATTTTTTAATATGAAAATCTTATTTTTGCTGTATCTCCTTAAATAAGCGTCTAATCGAAAAAAGGACAAAAATCCGTGACGACCTATATTTTTCATAAAAAATCTTTTTTTTAATATGAAAATCTTATTTTTGCTGTATCTCCTTAAATAAGCGTCTAATCGAAAAAAGGACAAAAATCTGTGACGACCTATATTTTTCATAAAAAATCTTTTTTTTAATATGAAAATCTTATTTTTGCTGTATCTCCTTAAATAAGCGTCTAATCGAAAAAAGGACAAAAATCCGTGACGACCTATATTTTTCACAAAAAAAAAAAAAAAAAATATTTTTTAATATGAAAATCTTATTTTTGCTGTATCTCCTTAAATAAGCGTCTAATCGAAAAAAGGACAAAAATCCGTGACGACCTATATTTTTCACAAAAAAAAAAAAAATATTTTTTAATATGAAAATCTTATTTTTGCTGTATCTCCTTAAATAAGCGTCTAATCGAAAAAAGGACAAAAATCCGTGACGACCTATATTTTTCATAAAAAATCTTTTTTTTAATATGAAAATCTTATTTTTGCTGTATCTCCTTAAATAAGCGTCTAATCGAAAAAAGGACAAAAATCTGTGACGACCTATATTTTTCATAAAAAATCTTTTTTTTAATATGAAAATCTTATTTTTGCTGTATCTCCTTAAATAAGCGTCTAATCGAAAAAAGGACAAAAATCTGTGACGACCAATATTTTTCATAAAAAATCTTTTTTTTAATATGAAAATCTTATTTTTGCTGTATCTCCTTAAATAAGCGTCTAATCGAAAAAAGGACAAAAATCCGTGACGACCTATATTTTTCACAAAAAAAAAAAAAATATTTTTTAATATGAAAATCTTATTTTTGCTGTATCTCCTTAAATAAGCGTCTAATCGAAAAAAGAACAAAAATCCGTGATGACCTATATTTTTCATAAAAAATCTATTTTTTAATATGAAAATCTTATTTTTGCTGTATCTCCTTAAATAAGCGTCTAATCGAAAAAAGAACAAAAATCCGTGACGACCTATATTTTTCAAAAAAAAAAAAAATATTTTTTAATATGAAAATCTTATTTTTGCTGTATCTCCTTAAATAAGCGTCTAATCGAAAAAAGGACAAAAATCCGTGACGACCTATATTTTTCACAAAAAAAAAAAAAATATTTTTTAATATGAAAATCTTATTTTTGCTGTATCTCCTTAAATAAGCGTCTAATCGAAAAAAGGACAAAAATCCGTGACGACCTATATTTTTCACAAAAAAAAATATTTTTTAATATGAAAATCTTATTTTTGCTGTATCTCCTTAAATAAGCGTCTAATCGAAAAAAGGACAAAAATCCGTGACGACCTATATTTTTCATAAAAAAAATATTTTTTAATATGAAAATCTTATTTTTGCTGTATCTCCTTAAATAAGCGTCTAATCGAAAAAAGGACAAAAATCCGTGACGACCTATATTTTTCATAAAAAATCTTTTTTTTAATATGAAAATCTTATTTTTGCTGTATCTCCTTAAATAAGCGTCTAATCGAAAAAAGGACAAAAATCTGTGACGACCTATATTTTTCATAAAAAATCTTTTTTTTAATATGAAAATCTTATTTTTGCTGTATCTCCTTAAATAAGCGTCTAATCGAAAAAAGGACAAAAATCCGTGACGACCTATATTTTTCATAAAAAATCTATTTTTTAATATGAAAATCTTATTTTTGCTGTATCTCCTTAAATAAGCGTCTTATCGAAAAAAGGACAAAAATCCGTGACGACCTATATTTTTCATAAAAAAAATATTTTTTAATATGAAAATCTTATTTTTGCTGTATCTCCTTAAATAAGCGTCTAATCGAAAAAAAGGACAAAAATCCGTGGCGACCTATATTTTTCATAAAAAATCTATTTTTTAATATGAAAATCTTATTTTTGCTGTATCTCCTTAAATAAGCGTCTAATCGAAAAAAGGACAAAAATCCGTGACGACCTATATTTTTCATAAAAAAAATATTTTTTAATATGAAAATCTTATTTTTGCTGTATCTCCTTAAATAAGCGTCTAATCGAAAAAAAGGACAAAAATCCGTGGCGACCTATATTTTTCATAAAAAATCTATTTTTTAATATGAAAATCTTATTTTTGCTGTATCTCCTTAAATAAGCGTCTAATCGAAACAAGGACAAAAATCTGTGACGACCTATATTTTTCATATATTCCTTAAAAAAGCGTCTAATCGAAAAAAGGACAAAAATCCGTGACGACCTATATTTTTCAAAAAAAAAAAATATTTTTTAATATGAAAATCTTATTTTTGCTGTATCTCCTTAAATAAGCGTCTAATCGAAACAAGGACAAAAATCCGTGACGACCTATATTTTTCAAAAAATCTATTTTTTAATATGAAAATCTTATTTTTGTTGTATCTCCTTAAATAAGCGTCTAATCGAAAAAAGGACAAAAATCCGTGACGACCTATATTTTTCATAAAAAATCTATTTTTTAATATGAAAATCTTATTTTTGTTGTATCTCCTTAAATAAGCGTCTAATCGAAAAAAGAACAAAAATCCGTGACGACCTATATTTTTCATAAAAAATCTATTTTTTAATATGAAAATCTTATTTTTGTTGTATCTCCTTAAATAAGCGTCTAATCGAAAAAAGGACAAAAATCCGTGACGACCTATATTTTTCATAAAAAATCTATTTTTTAATATGAAAATCTTATTTTTGTTGTATCTCCTTAAATAAGCGTCTAATCGAAAAAAGAACAAAAATCCGTGACGACCTATATTTTTCATAAAAAATCTATTTTTTAATATGAAAATCTTATTTTTGCTGTATCTCCTTAAATAAGCGTCTAATCGAAAAAAGGACAAAAATCCGTGACGACCTATATTTTTCAAAAAAAAAAAAATATTTTTTAATATGAAAATCTTATTTTTGCTGTATCTCCTTAAATAAGCGTCTAATCGAAAAAAGGACAAAAATCCGTGATGACCTATATTTTTCATAAAAAATCTATTTTTTAATATGAAAATCTTATTTTTGCTGTATCTCCTTAAATAAGCGTCTAATCGAAAAAAGAACAAAAATCCGTGACGACCTATATTTTTCAAAAAAAAAAAAATATTTTTTAATATGAAAATCTTATTTTTGCTGTATCTCCTTAAATAAGCGTCTAATCGAAAAAAGGACAAAAATCCGTGACGACCTATATTTTTCATAAAAAAAATATTTTTTAATATGAAAATCTTATTTTTGCTGTATCTCCTTAAATAAGCGTCTAATCGAAAAAAGGACAAAAATCCGTGACGACCTATATTTTTCACAAAAAAAAAAAAATATTTTTTAATATGAAAATCTTATTTTTGCTGTATCTCCTTAAATAAGCGTCTAATCGAAAAAAGGACAAAAATCCGTGACGACCTATATTTTTCACAAAAAAAAAAAAAAAAAAAAAAATATTTTTTAATATGAAAATCTTATTTTTGCTGTATCTCCTTAAATAAGCGTCTAATCGAAAAAAGAACAAAAATCCGTGACGACCTATATTTTTCATAAAAAATCTATTTTTTAATATGAAAATCTTATTTTTGCTGTATCTCCTTAAATAAGCGTCTAATCGAAAAAAGGACAAAAATCCGTGACGACCTATATTTTTCATAAAAAAAATATTTTTTAATATGAAAATCTTATTTTTGCTGTATCTCCTTAAATAAGCGTCTAATCGAAAAAAGGACAAAAATCCGTGACGACCTATATTTTTCACAAAAAAAAAAAAATATTTTTTAATATGAAAATCTTATTTTTGCTGTATCTCCTTAAATAAGCGTCTAATCGAAAAAAGAACAAAAATCCGTGATGACCTATATTTTTCATAAAAAATCTATTTTTTAATATGAAAATCTTATTTTTGCTGTATCTCCTTAAATAAGCGTCTAATCGAAAAAAGGACAAAAATCCGTGACGACCTATATTTTTCATAAAAAAGATATTTTTTAATATGAAAATCTTATTTTTGCTGTATCTCCTTAAATAAGCGTCTAATCGAAAAAAGGACAAAAATCCGTGACGACCTATATTTTTCACAAAAAAAAAAAAATATTTTTTAATATGAAAATCTTATTTTTGCTGTATCTCCTTAAATAAGCGTCTAATCGAAAAAAGGACAAAAATCCGTGACGACCTATATTTTTCACAAAAAAAAAAAAAAAAATATTTTTTAATATGAAAATCTTATTTTTGCTGTATCTCCTTAAATAAGCGTCTAATCGAAAAAAGGACAAAAATCTGTGACGACCTATATTTTTCATAAAAAATCTTTTTTTTAATATGAAAATCTTATTTTTGCTGTATCTCCTTAAATAAGCGTCTAATCGAAAAAAGGACAAAAATCCGAAACGACCTATATTTTTCACAAAAAAAAAAAAAAAATTTTTTAATATGAAAATCTTATTTTTGCTGTATCTCCTTAAATAAGCGTCTAATCGAAAAAAGGACAAAAATCCGTGACGACCTATATTTTTCACAAAAAAAAAAAAAAAAAAAAATATTTTTTAATATGAAAATCTTATTTTTGCTGTATCTCCTTAAATAAGCGTCTAATCGAAAAAAGAACAAAAATCCGTGACGACCTATATTTTTCATAAAAAATCTATTTTTTAATATGAAAATCTTATTTTTGCTGTATCTCCTTAAATAAGCGTCTAATCGAAAAAAGGACAAAAATCCGTGACGACCTATATTTTTCATAAAAAAAATATTTTTTAATATGAAAATCTTATTTTTGCTGTATCTCCTTAAATAAGCGTCTAATCGAAAAAAGGACAAAAATCCGTGACGACCTATATTTTTCACAAAAAAAAAAAAATATTTTTTAATATGAAAATCTTATTTTTGCTGTATCTCCTGAAATAAGCGTCTAATCGAAAAAAGGACAAAAATCCGTGACGACCTATATTTTTCACAAAAAAAAAAAAAAAATATTTTTTAATATGAAAATCTTATTTTTGCTGTATCTCCTTAAATAAGCGTCTAATCGAAAAAAGGACAAAAATCCGTGACGACCTATATTTTTCATAAAAAATCTTTTTTTTAATATGAAAATCTTATTTTTGCTGTATCTCCTTAAATAAGCGTCTAATCGAAAAAAGGACAAAAATCTGTGACGACCTATATTTTTCATAAAAAATCTTTTTTTTAATATGAAAATCTTATTTTTGCTGTATCTCCTTAAATAAGCGTCTAATCGAAAAAAGGACAAAAATCCGTGACGACCTATATTTTTCATAAAAAATCTTTTTTTTAATATGAAAATCTTATTTTTGCTGTATCTCCTTAAATAAGCGTCTAATCGAAAAAAGGACAAAAATCTGTGACGACCTATATTTTTCATAAAAAATCTTTTTTTTAATATGAAAATCTTATTTTTGCTGTATCTCCTTAAATAAGCGTCTAATCGAAAAAAGGACAAAAATCCGTGACGACCTATATTTTTCACAAAAAAAAAAAAAAAAATATTTTTTAATATGAAAATCTTATTTTTGCTGTATCTCCTTAAATAAGCGTCTAATCGAAAAAAGGACAAAAATCCGTGACGACCTATATTTTTCATAAAAAAAATATTTTTTAATATGAAAATCTTATTTTTGCTGTATCCTCCTTAAATAAGCGTCTAATCGAAAAAAGGACAAAAATCCGTGACGACCTATATTTTTCATAAAAAATCTTTTTTTTAATATGAAAATCTTATTTTTGCTGTATCTCCTTAAATAAGCGTCTAATCGAAAAAAGGACAAAAATCTGTGACGACCTATATTTTTCATAAAAAATCTTTTTTTTAATATGAAAATCTTATTTTTGCTGTATCTCCTTAAATAAGCGTCTAATCGAAAAAAGGACAAAAATCCGTGACGACCTATATTTTTCATAAAAAATCTTTTTTTTAATATGAAAATCTTATTTTTGCTGTATCTCCTTAAATAAGCGTCTAATCGAAAAAAGGACAAAAATCTGTGACGACCTATATTTTTCATAAAAAATCTTTTTTTTAATATGAAAATCTTATTTTTGCTGTATCTCCTTAAATAAGCGTCTAATCGAAAAAAGGACAAAAATCCGTGACGACCTATATTTTTCACAAAAAAAAAAAAAAAAATATTTTTTAATATGAAAATCTTATTTTTGCTGTATCTCCTTAAATAAGCGTCTAATCGAAAAAAGGACAAAAATCCGTGACGACCTATATTTTTCACAAAAAAAAAAAAAATATTTTTTAATATGAAAATCTTATTTTTGCTGTATCTCCTTAAATAAGCGTCTAATCGAAAAAAGGACAAAAATCCGTGACGACCTATATTTTTCATAAAAAATCTTTTTTTAATATGAAAATCTTATTTTTGCTGTATCTCCTTAAATAAGCGTCTAATCGAAAAAAGGACAAAAATCTGTGACGACCTATATTTTTCATAAAAAATCTTTTTTTTAATATGAAAATCTTATTTTTGCTGTATCTCCTTAAATAAGCGTCTAATCGAAAAAAGGACAAAAATCTGTGACGACCTATATTTTTCATAAAAAATCTTTTTTTTAATATGAAAATCTTATTTTTGCTGTATCTCCTTAAATAAGCGTCTAATCGAAAAAAGGACAAAAATCCGTGACGACCTATATTTTTCACAAAAAAAAAAAAAAAAAAAAATATTTTTTAATATGAAAATCTTATTTTTGCTGTATCTCCTTAAATAAGCGTCTAATCGAAAAAAGAACAAAAATCCGTGATGACCTATATTTTTCATAAAAAATCTATTTTTTAATATGAAAATCTTATTTTTGCTGTATCTCCTTAAATAAGCGTCTAATCGAAAAAAGAACAAAAATCCGTGACGACCTATATTTTTCAAAAAAAAAAAATATTTTTTAATATGAAAATCTTATTTTTGCTGTATCTCCTTAAATAAGCGTCTAATCGAAAAAAGGACAAAAATCCGTGACGACCTATATTTTTCATAAAAAAAATATTTTTTAATATGAAAATCTTATTTTTGCTGTATCTCCTTAAATAAGCGTCTAATCGAAAAAAGGACAAAAATCCGTGACGACCTATATTTTTCACAAAAAAAAAAAATATTTTTTAATATGAAAATCTTATTTTTGCTGTATCTCCTTAAATAAGCGTCTAATCGAAAAAAGGACAAAAATCCGTGACGACCTATATTTTTCATAAAAAAAATATTTTTTAATATGAAAATCTTATTTTTGCTGTATCTCCTTAAATAAGCGTCTAATCGAAAAAAGGACAAAAATCCGTGACGACCTATATTTTTCATAAAAAATCTTTTTTTTAATATGAAAATCTTATTTTTGCTGTATCTCCTTAAATAAGCGTCTAATCGAAAAAAGGACAAAAATCTGTGACGACCTATATTTTTCATAAAAAATCTTTTTTTTAATATGAAAATCTTATTTTTGCTGTATCTCCTTAAATAAGCGTCTAATCGAAAAAAGGACAAAAATCCGTGACGACCTATATTTTTCATAAAAAATCTATTTTTTAATATGAAAATCTTATTTTTGCTGTATCTCCTTAAATAAGCGTCTTATCGAAAAAAGGACAAAAATCCGTGACGACCTATATTTTTCATAAAAAAAATATTTTTTAATATGAAAATCTTATTTTTGCTGTATCTCCTTAAATAAGCGTCTAATCGAAAAAAAGGACAAAAATCCGTGGCGACCTATATTTTTCATAAAAAATCTATTTTTTAATATGAAAATCTTATTTTTGCTGTATCTCCTTAAATAAGCGTCTAATCGAAAAAAGGACAAAAATCCGTGACGACCTATATTTTTCATAAAAAATCTATTTTTTAATATGAAAATCTTATTTTTGCTGTATCTCCTTAAATAAGCGTCTAATCGAAAAAAGAACAAAAATCCGTGATGACCTATATTTTTCATAAAAAATCTATTTTTTAATATGAAAATCTTATTTTTGCTGTATCTCCTTAAATAAGCGTCTAATCGAAAAAAGAACAAAAATCCGTGACGACCTATATTTTTCATAAAAAATCTTTTTTTTAATATGAAAATCTTATTTTTGCTGTATCTCCTTAAATAAGCGTCTAATCGAAAAAAGAACAAAAATCCGTGACGACCTATATTTTTCACAAAAAAAAAAAAATATTTTTTAATATGAAAATCTTATTTTTGCTGTATCTCCTTAAATAAGCGTCTAATCGAAAAAAGAACAAAAATCCGTGATGACCTATATTTTTCATAAAAAAATCTATTTTTTAATATGAAAATCTTATTTTTGCTGTATCTCCTTAAATAAGCGTCTAATCGAAAAAAGAACAAAAATCCGTGACGACCTATATTTTTCAAAAAAAAAAAATATTTTTTAATATGAAAATCTTATTTTTGCTGTATCTCCTTAAATAAGCGTCTAATCGAAAAAAGGACAAAAATCCGTGACGACCTATATTTTTCATAAAAAAAATATTTTTTAATATGAAAATCTTATTTTTGCTGTATCTCCTTAAATAAGCGTCTAATCGAAAAAAGGACAAAAATCCGTGACGACCTATATTTTTCACAAAAAAAAAAAAATATTTTTTAATATGAAAATCTTATTTTTGCTGTATCT
>OX451219.1:135829376-136123810 GCA_949628195.1 Phasia obesa | reverse complement strand
TAGCGTGGGTCCATTTAAGATACCTACCGTTCGACCACAGTGCCAATGATTGATATTGTTATGGGATTATGATACTAACGCCTGTGTCACAGATACCCAGATATGATTTAAAGTGTGTTCTTACATCCATATTTTATAATGCAAGAATTCAGTGTGCCGTCGTCTTTTTTAAGAGTAATAGCAGTATTCTTCCTCTTGTACTCAATCGTTTGTTGAAAAGTCCTGATGAATCTCAAGCAGGGCCTTTTATTGTAACAAATATGTTAATAATTTTTTTTATATTTTTATAAAATTTTGAATTACAAATATTTTTTTTGTGAATATTAAATTGTTTCAAATAAATAAATATTTTTATTAAACAAAATCTGATAATTAAAATACTAACCGGCACATTTTCTTTGGTTATATTTAACAGACACTTTTTTTTAAATGGTGTCAATTAAAAGTTAATCATACTTTGTGAAATACAATTTAACCTAACCTGAGGTTAATGTTCATGTAAAAAAAATGTTCATGTAATAAAAAAAATAAAAAATAAAATATGAACGTGGTTGACACACATACACAATACACACATAAAAATGTGACACCCAGCATGCCAGAAATCAAAATTGTTTGATTATTCATTCAGCATCGCAGCATTCATGTGTGTAACACACACAAATATATTTTCACTAATACTACCTACAATGATTATTTTGATCGTGTCCAGGCCGCTTAAGAATTGTATTTCTGTATACTTTGACCGTAAGTCATTCAATCAACAACAACAATAGAGAGTCGCAGCAAGTACATGAAACATTTTACCGCTATCATTTTTACTTCCTCTCCCAACAACAAATACATGTGTTGCAGAAACAAAAAGTGCAAGTGTGGAATGGAACTTTGCAAATTTATTGAAACAAAAATAACACAGGGCAACAGCAAAAATATGCTCGAGTAACTATGATATACATTTGATGTATCATGGCTACCTTAGTACAAAAATGGTAAAATTTTTAAATTCTATGGATAGATTTTTTTTTAAAAAATTTTTTTTTAAAATTGCAATTTTTTTGAGACGTTTCTTCAAATAATTAATGATAACTCAAAAACTACTAGTCCGATATTTTTAAAAAAAATTCAGAAAAATTAAGATTTGCATAGCCTTTAATTCGTCTATATATCGTGTTTCAATCGGATCAATAGTATCGGAGTTATAATAAAAAACTTAAGAAAAAAATATATTTTTTACGTAAAAATGGCAAAAATTTTCGTTTTAAAAAAATCATAAAAAATCGAAAACGGCAAAAAACTTCCAGATTCATTTTTTTATCGCATAGCGACATATAATAGCAACAAAATGAGATATCGACCATAAAAATCGATTGATTTTTTTTTTCGAATTTATTCACATTTTAGTGAATTCGCTCATTTTCACAAAATTTTAGTTTTTTGCTTGATATACGCATTATAGCGGGTTTTCAAATGTGTGAAAAACATAAATTTTCAAATTTCAAGGGGTGCATGTCGGATTAATGTTAGATTTGATGAGAAACTTCCACCCACAAAATTTTAGTCGAATTCGACAACGTTAACACGTAGCGCATAGGCCCCAAATCTGAAAAAAAGCGTTTAAATCGAAAATAATTGACAAATTTTCAGTTTTTGCAAAATTAACGCTATTTATTTCCCCTTTTGCAAAAAAGTGGATCCTGGTCCTTAGGGCAAACACAATGAGATTTACAATAAGCTACATGTCTTTAAGTTTTCGAGTTATTACAATTTTCACTGGCCATTATATGTCCTTGAGAACTTGCCGAAGACAATTTACAAAAACATTTTACTTTTAAAATTTTTTATTTTTTTCTTTTTTAACAATAAAATATAAAATTTCGCTAAAATTGACTGATATCTTCCTATTACACAACGCAACAAAATAAAAAAATTAGATGCTTTTGAAACCACTATACAATATCCAGGTACTGCCAAAGTGTTTTGGATGAATGAGAAATGTATGGCAAAACAAGTACCAAATACCCTTGTTTTTTATGTTTATGGGACAGCAGAGCTAAGTCAGAACACTGGAAGAGAAAACAATGGCCTTATAGGGAAACACTGGACCCAGGTATGAGGAATGTTATAAATGTACCTCTGGTGCCCCGAGATCGCATCATATTACCCCCTCTTCACATTAAACTTGGTCTGATGAAACAATTTGTTAAAGCACTTAACAAAGATGGTGAATGTTTCCAGTATATTTCAAGGAAGGTTAAAAGTTTGAGTATGGAAAAGCTGAGAGCAGGAATATTTGACGGCCCACAAATTCGCAAATTGGTCAAAGATACCGATTTTCTCAGTTCAGTGTCAGAAATTGAGAAAAATGCATGGGATTCGTTTGTATGGGTTATTCAACATTTCTTAGGAAATAACAAGGATGATGATTATGTTGCGCACGTTGAAGAGATGTTAACTCACTTCCAGAATCTTGGATGCAACATGAGCATCAAGTTACATTACCTTCACAGTCACTTAGATCGTTTTCCTGAAAATCTAGGAGACTTAAGTGAGGAACAGGGCGAACGATTTCACCAAGATATTCGGACAATGGAGGAAAGATACCAGGGTCGCTGGGATGCACACATGATGGCAGATTTTTGCTGGAGTATTCAGAGCAACACTTCGTTATTCAATAATAGAAAATGTCATAAAAGAAAATTCCAAAGTTTGTAGTTTATAATATTTATTTATTTATTTCCTTATTTTATATGTTGTAATAAATTTAAATAATAAAATATAAAATAAAAGAAAATACATGAATAAAACAATGAAATGCATTTTCGATCTATTCCATCGATTTGACTTAGTTAAATTTTTTTGTCAATTGCCTTCGGCAAGTAACTTGAAAACTGTTTAACCGATTTAAAAGATATGTAGCTTATTGTAAATCTCATTGTGTTTGCCCTAAGGACCAGGATCCACTTTTTTGCAAAAGGGGAAATAAATATCGTTAATTTTGCAAAAACTGAAAATTTGTCAATTATTTTCGATTTAAACGCTTTTTTTCAGATTTGGGGCCTATGCGCTACGTGTTAACGTTGTCGAATTCGACTAAAATTTTGTGGGTGGAAGTTTCTCATCAAATCTAACATTAATCCGACATGCACCCCTTGAAATTGGAAAATTTATGTTTTTCACACATTTGAAAACCCGCTATAATGCGTATATCAAGCAAAAAACTAAAATTTTGTGAAAATGAGCGAATTCACTAAAATGTAAATAAATTCGAAAAAAATCAATCGATTTTTATGGTCGATATCTCATTTTGTTGCTATTATATGTCGCTATGCGATAAAAAAATGAATCTGGAAGTTTTTTGCCGTTTTCGATTTTTTATGATGTTTTTAAAACGAAAATTTTTGCCATTTTTACGTAAAAAATATATTTTTTTCTTAAGTTTTTTATTATAACTCCGATACTATTGATCCGATTGAAACGCGATATATAGACGAATTAAAGGCTATGCAAATCTTAATTTTTCTGAATTTATTTTAATAATATCGGACTAGTAGTTTTTGAGTTATCATTAATTATTTGAAGAAACGTCTCAAAAAAATTGCAATTTTAAAAAAAATTTTTAAAAAAAAAATCTATCCATAGAATTTAAAAATTTTACCATTTTTGTACAAAGGTAGTCATGATACATCAAAATTATATAGTGGTTTTAAGAGCACATGAAATTTTTTTTATTTTGTTGTGCTGTGTAATTTATTCATTTAAAAAATAGTTCAAATAAAATTCATATAATTTTACATTTTATATAGTTATTGTCATTATTATTATTTATATTATTATTGTTAACATATTCTGTGAGAGAAAGATTGCATCTTTCGGAGTCAATGAAACTCTACCTAGAAACCTAGACTATAAATCGGGACATTTATAGAGCTCAAGCTCAGAGATCTTTTTTTTATCTAAAGAGAGTTTTAGTAGTTTGTCTCTAAATTTATGTTTTGGTATCTAATAAACAGTTGCATGAGCAAGCACATCTGAGCTAATGAGTACATGGGTGTACTCATTAGCTCATGAGCAAGTGGTCATAGTCGAACTATCGTACTGAGCACGTGCTTACTCATACCATACTATTATTTGTGAGCAAACCTCTGTTCGTTTCATAATGAGCAATGAGCTGACCGAGTAAAAAGAAACTTCTATACTAATAAGCGCCGGGACGAGCACAAGTTCGAAACACTCAGTGTGTTTTAGTTAACCATTGCGTTTAACTTTTGGATAAGTCTTAGTGTTTTGCTTGCACTAGTGGTTTTTTGTTTTTTGTATGTCTTAAGAATTGACCTTAACCTTTTGTTTGTAGAATTTGCAAATTTTACTTATACCTATTTAAACTTGCTTATAAAAACTCTACGTGCTCATCGCATTTAGCTTCTTCGCTGTTAATTATTGTCCACTTATCAGAGACAACATCAAACAATTTTAAATTGCAATTTAGCTTTAAACTTATTTTTCTCATATTTTAAAAATTATTTCTTATACCACGCACCTATTGTGCTTTTATAATAATAACTTTTAATTTTTTCAATGTTTTATTAGAATCTTATGGATAAATATATATGTATGTACATACAGATGTATGTATAGATACATACATATGTATGCATGTATATTTATATGCAAAATTGTTTTCTAATTTTTTAGTTTCTATTAATTTAATTTTTGTAAATTTTATTTTGGAATGATTTAAATTTATATGACAAATTTCTTTTTCATTTAATAATACAATTATAAATTTTTTAGTTCCTGTTTCCTGACAATACACCATTGGATAGGTGTAGCGAAATATCGATAATAAAAATTTATTTTTTTATATCAACGACCTTCAACTGAAAAATCGAATTATAAAAATATTTATTTATTATTTATCGTTTATACTTAAAAAGAAAAGATGTCGTAGAAAGCAACAATACAGCGCCATAGCTCGATATAGATTTCCATACCATAACCCTCAGCGAAGTGCCTTCGCATATGCAATGTGAATTTGTTTATACTTAATGGCGAATTGTATGATTATTTTGTACCGAAATGGCATACCGGTATAACACTAGTTTTTAAGAAAACGGTGTTTGGGTATCAGCATTTTGAGAAAAAATATTTTAGTTTCGATATCGCTTTGATGTTGTAAGAACAAATTAACCCTTTAGCTGGGGTGCCTCGGTGGGCTAGTAGGTAGTGTGCAAGTCCATCACTCCGGTGTTGTGGGTTAGATTCCCACCAAAGATTCTACAATTTTTCACTAAAAGTTGACAGAGAGATCAAGAAGATTCTTGGATATAATCTGGGTGCCTACAAATGGTTACCTGCTTTAGTAACAGCTCTCGACTGTCAAGTATTATCTGACCAATTTAAAAATCAGGCTCATATGATGCAGGCTGTGCCTGGAAAAAGCCTAACATAAAAAGGCTTTGAACCATGGACAGACACATATTAAATGGAGATGCTGTGGAGACGCTGTGGAGACCTTAGTAAGCAATTACCATTGACTCTGTGATGAGGAAGAATGTCGACATGTAACTTCGACATGTACTAGTCGAGTGTAAAAGGCTAGAGACAGCATGAGACTCAATGAAAGTAGGGTACTCGTAAATTTCCAGTCGAGTATCAGAAATTATTTAGGAACGAAGGGGGTCGAAAAGGGACCCAAGAAGTTTGTAGTCTGCTTCGGTAGTCCCCCTACAAAAAATAATAATAACCCTTAGGCTAACTATTCCTTAGTAATCCAAGGTATATATCAAGTCTTTATACTTTGCATTACCTTCGACAACTTCTCACTCATTAACAACCTGTTGTAACAGAAAGAAAAAATGGTCAAATTCATTAGCTATTTATACTAAAACCTGTTTGTAATAAATTTTCAAAATCATTTTTGAATATTAATCAATAATATAGAGAGTTCCGTATACAGTTTTTTTGATTCCACAATTTTTCGCATGTTTTTCTGTAAAAAATTTGAAATTTTTATACATCATTATCTTCATTATATTCATGCAAGTTATATGTATATCCAATTTTACTAGTCTTACAAAACTTTAGCTCTTCAATGAAATCATACAAGAAATCATTCGAATACTATATAAGTAGTTAACTGTTTTAGCGAACATTGTTTCGAAATTGAAGGTCATTAATTTTCTAAGTGTAATTAAGTATACTTTTAGTACAAAATGTGTGTTACATAAAACAACAACAGCAACAAAAACCCAGTTCCAAAACAACAAAAAAGAGACGTTGAAATCTACAAGATCCTACCCTACCCTACTTTTTACAGCACTGCACTACGGACGGCTACAATGAGTATTCGTATTGCAAGATACGATACGACGACAACACGTTATCGCACATTTGTTACACGCTTACTACTACACACTTGGGGTACCATGAACACATTTACAATACTCTTCGCACTCATCATTTAAGATGAGTGCACACCAACAGTAATAACAATAGCAATAACAAACCATCAACTCATCCAACCACAATCAGCACCAGAGACGATAAATTGAAAATTGTTGTTCTTTCAAGATCTAATTATTTCGCATTAACCTTTTGTGGTACTTTTTTGCTGTGAACATTTATTAACTTTACGATTATTCTAATTGCATGAATATTTTGTTACAAAATACTATGGACTTGACATCAATATTTAAGTTTTTCACATTTATACGAATCACATACGAGTATGCATTGCGTCTTTCGGGTATGTGGCCTAAACTTCATATTTATAGCCTTGTAAAGCTTAAAATATTTCATAGAAAATCTTAAATCTTTGCCTTTTAACCTAACCGTATTATTGTATGGAGTGCCATTAACACATTTTACATATACAATTTTTACGTGTCGTTTGGTTCTATGTAAAGTTTACTTTATTAAAATAAAGGGTGTCCTGCTGGAATCAAACTTATTGTCCATAATTTCCGTTAGTCCAGAGGTTAGAGGAAGCAGTCCGAGCTCGCACAGACTCTTCGTGTGTCCTATATTACTCGACCTTACCAATCCTTATTCTCGCCATTCCGGCGAATTGGAAGTAGGTGTGCAGAATGATGCCCAAAGTTGCTTGACGTGTTCTTCCCCTTGCGCCTGTGATGCCAATCGAAGCACATCTCTAGATCTTGGCAGAAGAAATTCTATTAGCCTCCGTTCTCTCGACGTGTATATCCAATTTACCACTTTCGGTCGTAGTTCACAGTTTTTACCTATGGACTTCTTACAGTCATAGTAGGCATTTAGACCCTTTTTGAGTTTCTCCTGAATGTTCATATTCCATATCAATTTTCTATCTATATATGCCCTTATACAAAAGAAATAAAGTCTACTTCAAGTCTACTTTAAAACAAATATTATATGAAAAGTTTGTCTTAAAGTACACTTCAAGTAGACTTAATTTTTTTTGCATAAGGGCAATAGACTCCTGCGTATTTAGTCTCATTTGTTAGTTTTAATTCTCGGTGCCTCGGTAGGCTAGTATATAGTGCGCTAGTCCGGGGTGCTGCATTTAATTCCTACGAAAGACTCGGGAATTTTACACTACAAATTGGCAGGAAAGCCAAGAAAGAGCTTGGATATAATCTGGGTATCTACAAATGCTTAACTTCGCTAGTAAAAGGTCACGGACTCTCAAGTATTATCTGGCCAAGTTAAAAAAGACGATACTTGCAGACTGTACCTCGAAAAAGCCCAACATAAAAAGACTTTAGAGCACAGCAGACACATATAAAATGGAAATACTATGTGGACTTTAGTCTTAAGCAAATGTTACCAATTACTATAGACTCTCTGATAAGGAAGAATGACGACATGTATCAGTCACCAGTCTAAAATCATTATAGTCGAAAGTAAAAGGCTAGTGACAGCTTAAGACCCATAGAGTTTTTGGTTTGATTCGATATCCCCCTACAAAAATAAAAAATAGATTTAACTCAACACCATTAACTTCAGACGGTTTGAAACTTACTACCTTATATTTCCTGGTGTAAGGAACAATTCAGTTTTTTCTCCACGTTAACCGCCAATCCTTTACTCGATGCAAGGGAAAAGAGTTCTGCAAGCGGAGCTTGCCTGACTTCATTGATTGTGGCGAGAAATATCCCCTTCACCAGGGGGTGGGGAGTATTGCAAATTGCCGCAGAATGAGCTTCTGCTGCTAATTCTGCTGCTAAGCATGCGAATACTCCAAGTAAGTTCTTGAGATCAACTAATGGAATCTTTTGATAGGACGAATGTACGACTGATTTTTGAATTCCCACAAATTAAAAAATGGAGTATATGGGAATTCATAAGATCGGCTTATTTTTTGTGTGTAAATAATTTCGTTTTTAACGAATTTCCTTTGATTTCGAAATAAAGTGTATGGGAGCATTCTGAGGTAAAAAATTAAAAAGTACTTTTAAAATAACATCTGGCACCAATGAGAAAATGTACAAATGTACACTAATTTCAAACCTGATCGCAAACAACGACGTTTCATTGGTCTTCGCCTTAATTCTCGTCATTATTCATCCAACCATCCATCTATCGTATGGATGTAAAACTGCAAGTAAATGAGAACAAACGGCCAAAGTACCAACACATACTCTCATACATACATTTGAATGTGCTTATTATCATATTTGTATATACATATGTACATATATTTTAATTCCATACAAACATACATGTATACAACACAGTATGCGAACATATGCTTGTTCATACATGTATGCATACATGTACGTACATACATATTTGTTGTTTGTATCTGTTACAAACAAAACAGCATTTAACCAGCTGACAATTCAAAACATTTGGATTTCATTATACAGAATATCGTATCCAATTTGAAAACAAAATATTCCTATAGGGTAGACACCATAGTACGCGTATCAGTGGATTTGTACGTTAAAGAGATCGATGGATGGATGGATGGGTGAACGGTTGGAACGAAATGTTTATTATTTCTTTTGTATTTCTTTTCAGTATCTACATGCATTTGGTTAAAAAGCACTTACTCAGGCTCAGAGATTTTGGGTTGTAAAATTTGAAAAAGAAAACAAACGAAGTGTAAAAACAACAAAAATTTAATCTATCTACAAGATGAAGAAGAAGATGGTAGAATATTTACAAAAATTACACTTTTATTTTTGGGGTCGTAATCATTTGGCATAGAGTTGTGTGCGTGTGTGTATCTACATACTTACATGTATGAATGCATGTATGGAAGTCAGTATGTATAGGCAGTATCTTAAAAATAGTTAAATGTATGTACATACATATGTAAGCATGTACGTATGTATGCATTTATGTATATATACAGTGCAGTTCTAAACAGCAGATAACTTTTGAACCTGATTTATGTTTTGTGTGGTAGTTGGTATTGTTGTTTTTTATTGAAGTTTAAACCCCCAGAAACCAGAAACACAACTTAAACACATGATCAAAAAAAAAATAAGTTTATGTTTTCATGCAAACAACAGTATAAACAAACCGAAACAAAACCAAACAAAACAAAACGCAGCAAAACTTTACTACTGAACCAATTCATATTAAATTAGAGTTGTGGCCAGCTTGACTTTGCAAAGGGGGAAACTTTGGCAAAAATTTGGGCCATCGGTTCTCAGACTCAAGAATATGGCTCGCCGTAACTATAGTGTACTGTAGGACTTACTTATGTACATACATATGTATGTATATATGTATGTATGAATATATGTATGTATGTATGTATGTATGTATGTATGTATGTATGTATGTATGTATGTATGTATGTATGTATGTATGTATGTATGTATGTATGTATGTATGTATGTATGTATGTATGTATGTATGTATGTATGTATGTATGTATGTATGTATGTTTGTTTGTAAAAATCCTCGTTGTGGAGTGACATAATCAACCTCCTAGTTAGATCTTGTCTCAGCTAGGAGACAGGCTAAAAGTAGTACGAACTCTGAATATTTATCGACCTCTAGTTTTAATATAAACTTACCAGGTTATGTAGAGCTTTGTATGGGTGGACATACAAATGTACATACATACTTTACTAAAATGAAACAGGACCGTGAGAACCAGATAGCGATGGACATGGAAGCCTTGTAAGAGGTCCTATAAGGCTATAACCTCTCGGCATAAAGTACAGAAAGTTGTAAGTATATAAGCATACTACATAAAACTTAGTAACTGCCTCAGTAACAGGTCTTGAAAACATTAAGTATCAACAGGCCACGAAGAAAATCGAAGAACTGACATATTAAATGCGGATGGGGATTAAGCCTTAGGCCTTTAGTCAAGAGCAAAGGCTAGTGTAACCAATGAAGTCACTCAGTCAGTAATATTAATATTACATACAAACGTGCATACATATGTACAGATCATCCTATCGAATGGAACAGCGATATATTCATTATAAAATTTTAAATTAAACATAAAAATAAAAATTTGCCATTAAGCTTAATTAATTATTTGTACATCCTTCATCGTCATTCCGAGTGTAATTTCTACAATATTAGTTTCCGACTCCATAAAATATATATGTATATGTATGTATGTATATTCGGGATCCTTATACATAGAGAAGTTGATTAAGCGATGTTCGTCTGTCTTCGGGACCTAGATTTTTTCACGTTTTTTTTTTTCGGTTGTAATGATTCTCTTTTGTTTTTTTTTTTTTTCATTAAATACTGATCTCGGAAATCAATAACCCCCTGCGAGGGGCGATTTTTGTTTGTTTTTAGGTTAGGGTTTTTCTGCTTTGATGTGTATTAAAGGCTTTAATGGAAAGCAATACACATAGAGGTAGCCGATAGACCCACAAGGTGCCCACTGGAAACCAGAACTAGACAATAGGTCATATTGACCCCCAATGTGCTTTTGTCTGACTTAAAAAAAAATCTGCAAAATTTAAAATTTTCGATTAAATTTTCGATCAAATTTTTACAAAAAATTAACGATAAAATTTTACAAAAAATTTTCGATTTTTTACAAAACAAAAATATCCATATCTTTATGCTATATCTGTAATAATGAAGTTGAAAGTGATAAAAGTAAAAACCGAATGTATATTATTGGGAAACATAACAGAGTAACGGAATATTTAAGATTACTATGGTGAAGATTACTACATATAAGATTCGACATGACCGAATATAGCACTTTAACTTCTTTATATTATTTCCATTTTTCTTTTATTAATTTATTAAATGTTACAATACAATTACAAATTATATTCTAATTTAAATTATCAAGCAGAGCAACGAATACATTCACTCGTTGTAGTGAAACACCCAGAGTCTTTGTTGGGAATCGAATTCACAAACCCCAGACTGATAGACTAGCACACTAACTAGACGCCCAATGTTTTACTTTTATATTTTATCTCTTACCTAAGGAAATATGTATGAACATACGTATGTGTCCTGTGCGATGATCAATCAGAAAAGTGTTCTTAAATCTCTGAATTTCGAAAATTTGCTTACACGTGTAAAAAATGTATAAATTTATAAAAATGCGTTTTAATTTGTTTACGAATTTAAAAATATGTACGTCTTTAATTTTGATAGCTTTTCTGCTTTTAAAATTTTTAAGAAAATAATGTATTTTAATTTTTAATAAAAATAATGCATACAGTGAGTGCCAATTCAATGCAAACATTTTTGTGAAATTTATTTCCTAATTTATTCAAAAACTTTTTTGTTTTTAAAACTAAAATAAGGCAATAGAGCAAGAAAGTTTCCTGTATATTGCCACTCATTTCACATGTATATGCATAAACATATGTACATAAATAAAGAATTCTATAAACTAACCCTTATAAAATAAAACTTATAAAAGAAAAGAAACATAAACTTGGGATGGGATGGGCGAATGCGTTACCCTCTAATATTTTCCAATTGTTCAAACTGATATTTTTTGTGTCAAAGCCTTTTTGAAGATTATAAAGGGAGGACTGTATATGTGCATATTTATTTTTGTAACAATATTTTTTATAAAAATATATATGTATGTATATCAGCTGATCCTCAATGTGTCTAAGACACTAAACACTGTTGTTCGTACGTTCAATGTTTGTTTAATGTTCGTTTAGCAACAATTTGTTTATATTTTATATTTGCTATAGATGTATACATACATATATAGGGTTAACCATTTCGTGGTCCGCATTTGGAAGCCCTGCATGAGTAACATATTCTTTGCTTTGTTTTATGTTAATTTTAACTAAAATCTTTAGGCAAAAGTAATGATTCTGGAAAACAAAGGTTTTGGTGCACAACGAATTAAAGTAATGGTCCATCCATCTGAGAGTAAAACTATGAAGCAATTTGAAGAAACTGGATCAGTGACGTTATTGAAAGAGTTTAAGTTTTTGCAATATACAAACTAAAGTTCCATGACGATTTGGAGAATATTTTTTCACAATAATTTTGTATCACAAGCATTAAAGAAAGCACTACATGAGCACAAAAAACGAAGCTCATGAGATACTTACATAATATTTAATTAAATTCATGTCTGTTCATTGCGTACGAATAACGATGAGTGAAGAATAATAAACAGCAAAGACTAGCGTGCTAAATGCGAAGAGCTCGCAGAGTTTCCATTAGCAAGTTTGAATTAGTACGAGTAAATGTTGAACTTAATAGCAATGAACTTGGGCGAGTTCAAGCAGTTTTATGTTTAGAGTAAAACACGAACACAGTTCGAGGTTAAAAATAAAAACAGAGAATTTTGTAACGTTTATTTTAAGGTCATAATTTTTTAAGAAATACAAAAAAAAGTTCGTTTTACTCGCTCAGCTTATTACGTTTATGAAACGAACAGAAATTTGCTCCCTAATAGTATGGTATGAGTAGGCATATGTTCACATATTTAGTTTGTGTTCGGATATGAGCAATTGCTCAGGAGCTTATGAGCATATCAATTAGATGAGCTTGCTAATGCAACAGTTTAATATGTACATATGTCAACAAGCAAAACTATCACGTCTAAAACCAACTTTCGAAAAACTGTTTCAACCTGAAAAGGTGAAGGTATGATATGTCATTTGGTAAAGAGTTGTGTGAGCCCATGCTTGAATGGTAAATGACTAGAGTCAGATACAAGCCATCTGGACGCCTTACAAACGAAAACCATTAGGTTATGATCCCTGATTATAAACCCCTCCTTTAAAATATCACATGTGGGACATGTACATGATGTCGTATTCCACAAATAATGGCAAAGTCAAACCAATCTATGTACATACTTTGGAACTATATGTACCTATAAAGAATTACCCTGTATAAACAAAATAAACTTATTTGCTTCTCGAAACTATTAAAGAGTGAGTGCATGCACACATGTATTACATACAAACTTAAGTATGTAAAAGTAAATAACACAACACAAAGTCGGAAATATATTTTATATTTTCTGTCATGATCATTTACTGTTACAAAATTTAAAAAAAATAATTGAAGGATTTTTTAACGAAAATTATGATAAAAAACTTATGTTTAGTAGTGTGTTCAGATGTATATATATACATACAAGTATAAATTTATACAAATATGTATAAGAGAGAGTAAGAGAGAGCATTAGCTTTTGATTAAATTTGTCACTATTTTTTGTAATTCCGCATAAGTTTTGTGAAAATATTGAATGCATTTATCATGTCTAAATTCCACTTTAAATTTACTGCTTCGTCATTCATTTGTTTACTTTCCACAATCCACTCTCTCTTTCTTTCTCTCTCACTGTCTTTCTCTCAGTAGTGTTTTTTTTATGTTTTATTTTCAAAATCAATCCAATAGATACAACAAATACAATAAAATTCTCATAGGAAAACAAAACACAAAACCTCTTCTAGATATTTGCACTTTCTTAAAAACGAAAACAACATTAATTTGTGTTCGTTGCAGGGGCGAGAGTGTGTGTGTGTGTGTGCATGTAGAAAAACATATGATTAATACTCTTTTAAACAGCTGATTTGAGTGCAGAGCAAGCAGACTAATCAGCAGTTTTCATTTTGTTTATATACACAAGTCTACAACAACAACACAAAATCAGTATAAAAAACAGTTGTTGCTGTACAACAAAAAGAAAAAAAGAAAAAGAGAACACATAGATACTCGTACACTCTCAAAAGCATGGTAATATAAAGTTCAGCTGTATTTTTGTATTTGTAGCAGAAATGCCAAATTGACGCGACAAATAGTACCAACATTATTTTAAAATGTTCCTTTTTTGAATATAAACTTTGGCAAATTAAAAAAGTACCTTTCTATTATTTGCCAGAGTTTGTAACCGACGATTTTAAACTATTCTGGACCGTATTACAAAGGCGACATTTTCGAATATTTCGCTTAACTAATTAGAAATTTTATGAGTATGTAGAACGGATGTAAACGGAGTGACTGAATAAAATGCGACCGACGACATTTGAAGAGGGTCAAATAACTTTATTTGAAAAAAAAAAATCTAATAATGATCCAGATGGCCATATTTTTAAGACATCTGAAACGACGGGCTGGCCAATGTAAATAGTAAAAGAAATATTGTGGACAGCTAGAAGTAGTCGTTGATTAAATTTTCCTACAAATGGTCCACACATTATACAAGACCATAAGTGCGACAATTTCGTCAAGCTTGTGTTCCACGACTACAAATGTGACTTTTTCTTCCATTTTGCCGTCAACTTTTTGTTAAGCTACAATTTCCTCTACCTTGTCGTTAAACACTTTTTAAGGCACCACTTTTTACATTTAGATAGAAGATAGAATACAAGAAATTGACGCCAATATCATCGTGATCGCCAATTTGCCTTAACATTTTTTAGGGACAAAACCTAAATCATAGACATAGAAAGGCCATTCATAGACCACTTATTTATTTTCAAAATATTATTCTCCAATAAAAATTGTTTTACCCCCCTAAAAAATTTTACCTCCTACGCTAATGGCCTACATATATAAAAGTACATCTTCGAAGACTATGACATCTTGGACAATTTGGCCGACTGGAAAAATTTGCACCTTCGCACCAAAAAATTAATAAAAAAAAAAAAAAAAAAATAAGAGCAACATTAATAATAATTGAGTCAATTAAAAATTCAATTAAAATTGTATCTGAAAATGATTAAAACCTTTAATTGGTGCAACAATTTTTTTCTGTGTGAATTTAACTTTTCTTATGACTGCAAAACATGTAGCTTTACAAATAGGTACTTACAAAACATATAAAAAAGTCTGGTGACCACGAGTTATTACGATCATACTAATGCTTGATTTTGTAGTTCTAAAGTCCATGTATATTCAAAGTGAAAAAAAAAATAAATAAATGTTCTTGGATTTCACTCTAAGAAAACCAAGTAATGAAACGTTGAAGTGGAAACTTAAACATATTAAGGCAGACCGAGACCAATGGAGGTTCTAAGTACTCATTTTTGCTAAATATATATACATATATAATAAAACATATAATAAAACAGTAACTCATTGCCTGCCTGGCTGTCTTTTTCTTTGTGTTCGCATCACGTAAAAACTACTGGATGGATTTCAACAAAATTTTGTGATTCCAATATATATAATTTTTTTTTTTTGCCAAGATAATTTTATTTCCAAGAGAAAGCTCAGAAAAAGCAGTCAAAGTACGCCGATTTTTTTTTTTACCGATTTAAAGGTACTGCATACTTTAAGGCATTTTTTTTTGATGACACTGTTTTAAACGAAAGAGTAACTCATTTCCTGTCTGTCTTTTACAGAGCTCTACAATAATTTTTAGAATCTTGGCATTTTATATAAATTTTAGAATTTTATCCAGGGCTATTACCTTTATATAAAGTAAATACAAAAGAGTCTGAAAATATATTGTGGATTACTTTAAAATTAAAACCTAACAAAATATTGTCATGAACGCACACAACGCATGTGGCCACAGCTAGTCTACCTATGCATATAATAAAACTATAACAGGACCATTTCTCTACATGAAATATTTTTTGAAAATTTTTCTGCAGATATTAATCAAAATGGAATACAAAACAACAGATTTTAAAATTTTTGTCTGCTTGTGTTCGCTCCATGTAAAAACTACTAGTTGTATTTTAATAAAATTTCGTGAGGAGGTCCCTTAGTATTTTGGTTCAAATATAGGATACTTTTTTCCGCCAAAATATCATTTCCAGGAGAAAATAGTGAAAATGTATTGAAAGTAAGCAATTTTACGAGAGATAACACTATTTACAGAACTGTATAATAATTTTAGAATTTTATTTGTATATGATTAATATACATATGTACATATATGATTAACAGTAATATTATTATATGATTAATTACCCAGGGTTGGAAACCTCTATAAAAAGAAAATACTCAAACCATAACTGAAGCACTATAAAATCAAGAGTCTAACAATTTGATGTGGATTACTTTCAAAACAAAATCAAACAAAATATTGCTAGGACGCACACAACTTGGGTGGGCTCAGCTAGTACAAAATAAAATTATGTTTTTAATTCAGTAAATTTTGTACATACGCTCTCATCACCATTATGCATATAATACAACATATAAAGAGGCGATATGCGTACTATATTATTTTTTTTTTTTTTTGGTACTACAAAAAGCAGACAAAATACAGCAAAACAAAATAAAAATAAGGAAAATAAATAAAACACAAGGAAAGATTATTTCTTAACCCCAATGGGAAATTTATGCATTATGAAGGAAAAGCTAAAAAAAGACACTTACGTTTTTAACAATTTCTATTCGAAATATTATTTTTTCTTAGTGACCAACACATGCTCGTGTTTAATTCAGAAGTGTGTTTTATTAATTTTTTATTATTTATTTATGAACTTCTTTTTAATTACATTTAATAGATAAGAAATCTAAATGACTTAGTTGCGGTTTGCAACAAAAAAAAATAATTCGCTAGAAAAATAAAACTATTAATCAGACATCTGGGCAGCAAAATTAAATAGAGCGTAATTTTTCGTCATATCAAAAAACAGTTGTTATTATAAAAATTTCTGTTAAAAATAATACGCAGTAATTAAAATATGAAAAATAGGCCAAAACATAGATTGAATAGTATTTCAAAAAAAAAAAATAGTAAAAGAGAGTTCAAAGTTAACAAGTGTCAAACAAAAAGTAAAGGTTCTGGTTATACCAGAAATGGCCCATCCACTCGGAGGCTCCGAGGGCCCGTTGTGATAAAGGTTCTGGTTTCTAGTGCAAAGTTACCCAGAGGGCTGGTTTTCCTTCAATATCACTGTGAATTTGAAACTGCAAATCCTTCATGGATAACTTCGAAGAAAACGTATGAATGTATGTATGTATGTGCAAGCAAAGTCTTGAGGGTCATTTGTCCATAGCAGACATTGGGAGAATCAATTACATTTTAATTACAATTAAAATTACACATTACTATTAATATAATTTAAATAACGGACCAAAGTCATTTACAACTACATGTTATTTGTAATTTTCAATTACAGATTACATGTTTTTGTAATTGGATATTTTTAATTACGAATTAAAAGTAATTGTAATTAGGCAATAATTATTAATTCCTTAAAATTTTCCATTACATGTAATTATAATTTTCATAAATTTCAATTACATGTAATTGAATATTTAAAGTTACAAATTTTAAGTAATTGTGAGTGTAATTTATCAATAACAAACTAAATTAAGAAAATCTCAATTGCAATTACAAATAGTTGAATTTAATTGAAAAATTACAATTACATATAATAGTGTAATTGCATGTGTAATTAATTACAAACTGTAATTGACATCCCCCAAGTCTGGTCCCTAGTGCCTTTCTACATATAATTTGATCTTGATATTTTTACTTTACCATACGTAGTATAGGTAAAGTCAAGTAATCGTAATAAAAAATCGATGTCGGGATTTCAACGGATCTTTACGTTTTGAGGTCTCCTGAATCCATTTTGACTATTTTCGCGATAAAGTCTGTAGGTGGGTGGGTGTGAATGTAATGTCATGTTCATGGAGAATTTTTTTGTTTTTGGTCAGAATCGGAAAAGGGAGATGGGTAGTTTACTTGACACTCCAAATTGAGAACAGTTATTTTTTCTATTCTCATGTACTTTTATTCTTTATGTAATATATCTATAAAAATATTTATTTTCGTGAGGTATGGTAAAGTTGAGTATAGGCCATTCCACATTTTTTTATATTATTTTTATAAATGTGTTTTCAATTTGAATGATATTATTAGTTTACCTTAGGACACATACATATGTATGTACATTTATTTAGCATTAGCACATGTTTTTAAATTTGCGGTTGGGTTAAATAAATGTGGGTATGCTATATACGCGCTCATTGATTACCCACCAAAGTCAAACTTTTAGAAGAGAGAGATTTTCATTTGACATTAAGCGTAATTGTTAAACTTCATTTTTAAACATAAATAGAGGTATAGATTTAATATTTAAACTTAAATTGATATTCATTTGAGGAAAAACATATGAAATACTAGCTGTACCCGCCACGTCGTAGGCAACCTGACACTATTTTCTTAGATAATCCACACCAAATCTTAAGACTCTTACTTTTATAGAGTTTCAGTCATGGTTTATGTATTTAAATCATAAAGAGGTTCCCATCCCTGGGTAATTACTCAGGAACAAAGGCTTTATATAAATTTCTAAAATTTATATAAAACTCTAAAATTATTGTAGAGTTCTGTGCATAGTGTTTAAAATATCACGCTGGCAAAAAAATAAAGGTGCTGCCAAGTTTGCAGTACCTTTAAATCGGTAAAATTGCGTATTTTCACTACTTTTTCTCTATTTTCTCTTGGAAATGAGATATTTTTGAATTGATTAAAATGATTGGATTTCTGTCCAAACTTTCGGTATCACACGAAATAAAAAATGGCAGCATTTCCATGCAATCGGGTTGACGAGTTTCTACCTGACCATACATCCACAAATAATAATCCTCATTTAATACGTCCAGTCGAGACAGTTATATCGGAAAAAATGAGTAAACGACCAGTTAAAGCGTGTAAACTAGTTGAAGTCATAAACATTTTCCTTCATGTTGCTATCTTCTCCGTTACATAAATTTATCATACATCACCATACATCAGAAATTAAACATCATTCCACGCAGTAGAGTTTTGCCACCGAAGTAACAGATAAATGGGATGGTAAAGTGACTACGATTTTGACTATTAGAAAAGGGAAAAATAAGATATTATTAATTATTATTTTGTTAGTAAAAATAAAGAAATCTAGTCAATATAAAGCAATTTCAATGCATACAAATATTGGTTACGCTTCGACCATCAGATCTGAGTACCAGCTACTTTTTTCCTTTTTTACTTTCATGTTTTTCTTGAAACTTGAATGTGATTTTATTTCCATTAAAGATATAAAACTTATTTATATCTTTCTTGTGAAAGCTAGGGTACCCGACCGCTACCTTGTTCCGCATATCCGCGATTTTGCATATACATATGCTTGCGTGTAAAAAAGTTTTTTCATAAATCGTTTCTATTAAAGCCGAGGCTTTCAGTTACCAGTTGCGTAGAATGACATTCCGATGAGTGCCATTGTTACTCCAGTTGGGTTATTTAAATTTACCCGAATGACATGGCGACTATGTAAAGCGGTGCAAACATTTTAGCGCTTCATTACATTGCTTACATCGATGACATTCTTGTAGCATCAGCAAATGACAAGTAGCATGAGAATCATTTACGGCAAATTTTTCTACCAGTACGGGAGTATGCAGTTCGTTAAAGTTCATATTAAATATTTTGGGATATTTAATTACTCAGGTAGGACTTAGGACTCAGGTAGGACTTAGGCTATTCAACAATTTTGTTAACCCTAAAAGATTTAAGTCGATTTGTCGTTCGTTGAATTTTTAACGACGCTTAATACCACAGGCAGCAAATGCTCAAGCAGCCTTAAATTCTCCTAAGGCTGGACAAAAGAGAAATATGTATAGTATCGCCAATAGAAATATGTATAGTTTTTGACCGCCTTGGAGCTCCTCTCTCAACACGGGAGATAAAATGTTTGAAATCAAATGAGCAGCTGCAGGGATAAACTATTTATTAGGATCTTAAAACCAGCGCTCATCTAATTAAGTATGTAATAAAGGGTAATCAGCGAAAAATTGCAATGAAATTTTAGAAATCTCATTTATGAGAAATGTCATAAATGTTGAAATTTCAACGCTCATAAATGAAAAATTCTGATTCCTGTTATGTACGAATCAAGTTACACTCGATTTTTATACATAAACTGCCCGCTTTCCGCCTATTTTACACATCGAAGGTAATCTCCAATATCAAAATATACTAATTTTCTCTTCGAAATGGGTAACCCTTTACAGTAATTGTCCTATCTTTGAGCATTATTAGGACATTTTAGTTATTAAGTCTCAAAAATATTAAATTTAACTTAACGGTAGATACTCGAAATTTATTATTGTCTCAATTATTTATATAATATTAAGCCCACGGTGCTTCAGGTTGTTAATACGAGCCGAGCAGCTTCTGTAACCTTTTAAAGCAAAATGTGTTCTAATAAACAAATATTTACCTAAAATTTACACATTCTGTTGACCTCTTGTTATTTATTGTTAAATAACAAGAGGTCAATGATACTTATCCTAATCAAAAGGTAATTGTACGAATGTTATAATTCCTAAATTTATAATGACCTTGAAAAATGTTAAATTTTATATGCCACACAAGTTCAATTATTTTCCCCCTGATTTAAATGTTATTACTTGTAAATAAGTATGTATGTGCGCATAGCGAAAAGAAAAAAATTGTTAAATACAATAAAGAATAATGATAAGAAATAAAAGCAAAAAATATAAAATAAAATAAAATAACAAAAAAAAAAATGAAGAAAACGAAATCAAAAACACTTACCTAAAATACAAACAGATAGATAGTACCAAGTACCAATAAAACAAGTACGTAAATGGTTTGTATGAATGTGCGAAAATCTAGAGCGATAACATGGCAGACTTTTTGACGATTTCATTTTTTAATCGGTGTTTTCTTAACATTTTAGTTGGGAACTGTGTTAGAAGTTGTTATTCTTCTTTAAATAGAAGCGTTACTAACTAATAGCCCAAGATTTGGATCTAGAGATAAAAACCATTGAAACACTCACACACATGCACTTGCACACAATCAGTCATTCAGTTTTAACACCAATTTTCGCTTTGTCCATTTGCTGATTAATCACTATGGGGTATTTTGTATACAATTTTGTTTTGAATTTGAATTTTACTTTTGTAAATTTTATGATGATGTTCTAAAGGGACGACAATAATATTCGAGATAAAATTTTTGTTCAAAAATTAATCAAAGTGAATATATTTGCAATCCAGGAATGGAAAACTTGATTTTAATTTTCAAAAAATATACCATGTACAGACTTGCTCCTGTTACAGTTTTATTATATATATACATACATACATATCGCTCCTTTATTGCAACATAGTCTTATTTAAAAAAAAATCAAACTTAGCAAAACGCAATTTAAGTTTTAAAAGTGTATGTTAAGATATGAAAGGTCATACTGCCATTTTTCGCTATAATATCGGATCAGATTGAGATATAAGGCAAAAATTTTTTTACATATAAAAAATCTATCAAGGAGTTATTTTGCTTAAGTAACTTCAAATTTTTGATTTTTCGAGATATGACTACGTTGCAATAAAGGAGCGATATGTATATATGTACGTATATTTATTAACAGCTGTGCCCGAAATTTTAAGACTCTGGCTTTTATAGTGATGTGAAAACAGACAGATAGACAAAAATTTCAAAAATTGCTTTTTTTGGGATTTGGAAAAATTCTAAAAATCAGTGGGCCCTTCAAAAAAGGTGTCATCACTTTTTATTTAATATCCCGTTCATACTGGGTGATACCGATTAACTTTGTTTGGCAACAATGTAACTGAGGTTTCGTTTAAACTAAACAACTTTTGTGAACATATCAATACGATCTGAACGTGTCTAGGCACCCTAAATAGTTCCTTAGTACCTTAAAACCTAAATTTCCTGAGAATTTTTTTTTTAAATAACAACAAAAGTAACCCAAGAAATACAACAACAACAAACAGAGGGCTTTTATATTACTATTATGAATAAATAAATAAATTTTGAAACCATAAAAATAAACAAAGAATGTTTTAAAAATTTAAACCCGACTTTTTATAGAGCTTTTAGAGAGGCGCGTTTATCAGGTAGCCTCAATTTTTATTAGTTATTTATTTGGATTTTTCCCCTTTAAATGGTAGTTTAACTGTTAAACCCCATACAGAAAATGTTCGCCTTAATATTTCCCCTCCTCACTGAGGCTACCTTATAAATGTGCCCTGAGCTTTAACAATATGATTAGTAATTATAAAATTGGATTGGTTTAGGCCCTTTTTCGAAATTTCCCATAGTGTGTAGTAAAATAACATGCCTTTAGTGTTGCCAAAATATGCCAAAACCGGTTTGAAAATTAAATCTTTTTAAATAAACTCTGAATTAAGAGAATTGTCTAACTTATTGAGCCAGACAACAAGTTGAAAAATAATATTTATCATATCTGTTTTAAATTAAATCGGCAGATTGCAGAAATTATGGAAAAGGGCAACACTTATCCCGACGTATTTGCATTGAGATAGAAACATATGTTGTAGGAAAAAATAGAAATCCCAGTTGGCCATATTTTTAATACAACCTTGACTACGAGTACCAGACACATAGTAACTCCTTGGCTATATTTAAGCGACAGTCCATGCAGAACGTTCACGATTATGGAACGTAAACAACATATGCCAACAAAAATGTTAACCCAACTACTATCTTGTGGATCAACTAGTTGATTTATTTAATTTCAAAAAGATTATTTAAAATTTACTGGTTTAGCTTTGGAAATAGTATGGGGTTCATATCTCATTTTGGCCTGATAAAAATTATAAAGGCCGAATCAAAGGCTATATTATATAACGTATGATACATTTAAGCAATAGATAACTATGTTCCAACTTCGCTATTATCTAGTTCACTATTTGAAGTATTTCTCAATTGTTTGAATATGGACACAATTAAATCGGTGATATAAACACAAACTGAAAACTAACTACACTAAGTAATGTATATTGACTTACAGAAATCTTCTAATAATGTATAATTTAGGAAGTAAAGCTAGGTTTCACATTATCCGCCTATTCCTTCATACCGAACTTACACTATAATTTAGTTAAAAAAGAAAATGCAGGGAAGCAGCCCTAAATTATTTTAAATAATACCAGAGCACCACTGCCGATTGTAACTAGATTCAAAATGTCCTTTTGTTTGAGATTCAAAAAGTGTAGAATAATTTCTAACCAACCTTACCTTAAATATAATCTAATAAAATAGTAACTCATTTCCTGTCTGTCTGTGTTCGCGTCACGTAAAAACTACTAGATGGATTTTAATAAAAGTATCGGATTCCAATATAGGATATTTTTTTCCACCCAAAATATCTCATTTCCAAAAGAAAATTGAGAAAAACTTGTGGAATTTTACCGATTTAAAGGTACTGTAAACTTGACAGCACCTTTTTAATATTCTGATATTTTAAACACTATTTTCAGAATTCTACAATAATCATCGAATTTTATGTAAATTTTAAAATTTTATATAAAGTATTATATACCATAACCAAGCGCTATAAAAGTAATAGTCTTGCAATTTGGTGTGGATTTCTTTCAAAGAAAAATTGAACAAAATATTGTAAGGACGTTGACGAAGTGGCGGGTACAGCTAGTGCTGCATAAGGACGTTGCGATCCAGAAAATACATTACATTCTGTTATCATCTAATTTTTCTTTGTATGTATCTTTAAATTAAGAAACCTGTTTGGTTGCCCGCTTGTGTACTTGGATTTGAAAAAATAACATTAATTTTTACAGTGAGGTGTATAACTAAGTATAAATACGCTAGACTAGGTATTTTGTAAAAATATTTAAAAGAAATCTTTACTGCATTAAAAATTAGTAGTAGATTAAGACAAAAAAAATTATTTAGCGAAAATGGAAAAATGCTTAATTAAGCTGCAAAAATGGCAAAATTTTCACACTAGTAATTGGCCAACTGGGATGTAGAGAGTAATTTTATTAAATAAAATATATTTTACATGTGCCCTCACAAACACTATGGCATACAGAATGACTTCCCAGTGGTAAAACTAAACAGGCCTTTTCATTTCAGGCCTTCTACAAAAGTTCACATAAAAATTAATTTTTAAAATTAGGCCTAAATTGATTGATTGAATTAGGTGATTAATTGAAAAAAAAAAAAAAATTTATATTTAGACGCTAGCAGAATGGAATGCATTTTCTAGACAGTTACGTCCGTCGTTAGCACTCGTCGTATCTATCTACTTTGGGTAGTGTTTAGTTGTTAGCACCATCTATTTAACCAAGGAATACGAGAAAACCCGTATTCAATTATCATCGTTAGTTGGTGAGAACGAAGTCTACCACTACCCAAAGCTTCTCTTTTTTGTTTGATATTTTTCTTTTAATATTTGTTGCTTTAGCCAACCTTCGGTTAGCAATGAGAGCAACTTTTGGTTGAACAAAAGTTCATTTAATTTCCCTTTGTCTAATTCAGTGCTGATTGTAATCAAACTGCTTCGATCGACTAATTGGTAATGCGCTAGTATAACAGCCTGGAGGTTGAGGGTTCGATTCCCAAAAAAATTAAGAAAAAATTTAAATATTTCAGGAAAATAAAAATAAATTTAAAATGCTTATCAAAATTAGAACAACAATAAAAATCAAGTTCCAGAACATTTTCTCTTAGTTTTTGCAGCAAAAAGCCTTCTAAAAGGCATTAAGTTGAAGGCAGACAATTTTTGAAAGTGAGAGTTGAAGGCCTGCTTCTCTATGACAACCTACATACATATGTAAAAAAAGGTATGAAAATGGAATGCGAACAAAGAGGCCTTCTAGAGGGCCTTCATACTCCTTATTTTTACCGCTGGGTTCTTTTGCTTTTATTTTGGGTGTGTATGTGTTTTGTTTATTTACACATACAGTGTGTTTTATTACGAATAACATTCTTGTTGTTGTTGTTGTTTTTGCTTTGCTTTTTCATTTATTTGCATTTAATTTTGCTTTTGGTGGAAACAAGCCCACAATCTCAGCACAAATTCAAATTGAGTTTTCAGTCTCAATACAGACTACCAATAACAATCATCATCATTATACACCACACAGTGCTAACAAAACAAAAAACAAAATATATAATAAAATATTATTAATCCCAACAACAACAACAGCAACAACAACAAGTTAAAAACAAAATGCAAAAACAATTTTACTGAGCAAAGACAAATTAACAACAACAACAACACAATGCTGCTGGTACTTCTTTTCAAATTTACTCGCTCTATACTTTGTATTGTGGTGCTCTACTCACAGTGAAATGAAATGAAATAAAATAAAAGCAACAACTACAACAACAATAACAAATTTATTTTTTTTATACTACACATCAGCTCAACTGGCTGTTTTGTTGTTTGGTTGGTTTGGTATACTGCAATCAACTGCCAACACATTTGATCATTATTTTATTAGTTTTGAAACAGTCAAGATACAAACGACAAAAAATAAATAAATCCAAAAATTAACTAAAATATCCTCAAGTTAAAAATAAAAATTATATTTACATGTAACAAAATAAAGTTAATATATCTACCTACATTTTTATAAAGAAAAACCAAGCGTATTTAAAAATATTTTATTAATAAAAAAGAGCTTGAATCAGCCAAGAAAATAAATTAATTAAATAAATAAATTTTATCAAAAAAAAAAAAAAAAAAAAAAATTACATTAAACAGAAACAGCTGTGAAAAAACAAGAAATAATACAACAACAACACCAACATCAATAATTTAATATACAAGAAAACTACACTCATACTAAGATACAAATTTTATAGATACTTTTGTGCTGGTAATTTATATGTAAGAGTAAGTGCAGTTTTTATGTGATGAATATTTCAATTAAAGTTTATTTTTTTTTAATTACGATAAATAAAGAAGAAACATAAGAAAGAAAAAGAAGAAGAGTAAAAATAATATGTAAAATAAATAAATAAATAATTTTTACAAGTGTTAAAAACCAACAGCAGAATAACAAGAAATTGTAAATTGCGTTTTAAAACAAAATTATAAAAAAAAATTATAATTAAAAAAATAATAATAAAACAGATAATACATTTTTTAAGCTGCTTGCAAATATTATAAAAAAATAACTCATTATAAAATATTTAAATATATATTATGCATATACATTTTTTTATATTTTATATGTATGTATATGTGCTGCATTAAATAAGTATGTAAATAGATTTATATATGAAGAAAACAAATTATCAGCTGCCAACTAAAAAATAAAGATTTAATTTTGATTAAAAATAAAAAATTATAACAATTGTTACTTTAATACCTACAACAACAAAAAGTTTTTCTAATAAATCGTAACAAAACTACCTCAGTAAATAAGAAAAAAAATTAAGTTTCTTTTCATTATTACAACAAATGCAACAATTATTTTTTTTATAAACAAAAAAAAGTAAACAAAAAACCTCAATATACTTACATATACTATTTTATATATTTATATACAACAACAATTATTACTGCAACAACAATAACAACAACATTCTAGTAAAGAAGAAGAAGAGGAAAAACAAGACGTAAAGAAGGAAAAAAAACAGCAACAACAAAAACCAACAACTTTTATATAAAAGATACAAACCAAAATTAAACATTAACAAATTAAATAATTTAGTATTTGTTTGGTTGTTTGTGTGTATGTATGTATGTATAAATTGAATAATTTTGTAATCATAAGAAATATGTACTATACAACTACTACAACTACAACAACAAGAATAAAATAAACTAACAAACGAATACACTGTGAAAAATTTTTATAAAAAAATTTTAATTTTTAAATATAAAAAAAACATTTTTGAAATAAATTTTAAAAAATTAATATAAAAAAAATTAAGTTTTATAAAAAAATTTTAAAAATATAAACGTCTTAAAGAGAATTTTCAATAAATTTTTAATCTAAAAAACACTAAGTTTTGTAACTCTTAAAACTTAAAGAATAATATGTAAAACAGTGCATTGAAATAAATATTTTCAAACTTAACTAATTTGAATATAAAAACAGCTTTCGAATTATTTCCACTAAATTCTACAGAAATTAAAAATATTTAAAATCGATAAGAATTTGTTACAAAAAATATAAAAAAATTAATAAATAAAAAAACTACCTATAAATTTAAAAAAAAAAAATATTAAAACAAAAATCTCAACTGCCCGTTAACTCATTACTAATTTTGAATTATAGCTGGTAAAACTGTTAGAGTTTAAAAAATAAAGGACTGAATTTTAAATACCCCAACAAGTGCAAGGAACCCCCAACTGCCTAAAATTACTTAGTGCTGAGACTACATAAACCTGAGAAGGTTGGCAACTACCAAAACTTTTAAAAGACTTTTACTGCTGCCTAAAAGAACTAACAACTTGGAAACGTGTTGATATTATTAAGGAAATTTAATAATTTATTACAAAAAAAAAAAAAAAATTGTATGTAGTAGAACTGAATTTTGTTAAAACCTCATAAGCAAAAGAAAAACGATTATTGAGTTTAATAATTTAATTTATTTAATGCCAAACCAGAACGTGAGACTTTATATAAATTGAAAAATATTCAAACAGAAATTTAAATTAAATACCACAGCAACAACGGCAAGAAACGGGTGTAAAGCCAGCAAAACAACAACAACAAAAAAACGTTAAATAAAATATAGTTTCCTATTAAAAAACAAAAGCAACAATAAAAAATAATAATATTAACGTCAGTTGGAACGTTGCTTCTATATACAAAATACATAAAACATACATTCATATCTACATACATACATATATACTTACATATGAATGTATGTACAAACGTACATGAAATAAACGTTAAAAACAACAGCAACAATAAAAAAATATAAGTAAAATATATAAATTATAAAAGAAATAAGTAAAAAAAAATACAAAAATAGTAACAACATAGATAGATTCACCTTGAAAACGTATGTACGTTTTGTGTTCACTTTGAAGTGCAGTTGACGTTTGGAAGCTTAGAAAAAAAATTAACTTAAAAAAAGCAACAGCAAAATATATTTAATAATAAAAAATATCTACTATATTTACAACAATAACAAAATTTTTTTTTTTTTTTTTGCAAAATAGCAGGAATAGAAGAAAGAGAAAAAAACAAAAAAAAAACTAAAAACCAGTAGATTTGAAATTTCATAAACAACTTTATTTCTTTCAAATCTAACAGAAATTTTTAAACTACCTCATTTTTGTGTATCTAGATACAAATAAAAACAAATACAATAAATAAAATATACACATATGTAAACAAAAAATAGCAACAGCAACAGCAATAGCAACTTTAAAAACTCATATATCAGCTAAATAATTTATAACAAAAACAACAACAACAAAAAATTAACTGCATAAAACCAGGAAAAAAAGTCAACACGAAAAACAAAACTCCTCTGGGTCTGACTAATCTTTTTTTTTGTATGAATTACTCATACTTTTTTACATACAACAACAACAACAAAAACGTATAGTTTTTTTATAACATTTTCAATTCTCTACAACACTGCCAAGGAGACTTTAATACGAATGAATGTTGATGGTTGGTTTGGCGTTTATTAAAACACACACTCGCAGGCACCAACACAACACAACACGACACAACTCAACTCAACTCAACAACGAAACAATTTTGCTAAATCGACATAAAATAAAATAAATAAAATATTTTTTAGAATATTCCAAATCACTTTATATGAACGTGCTGCCATAGACCACAAATGAATGATTATGAAAATTATGAGTTTTGAACTTCGAGACCCGACACACCACCAACAACAACAAATAAACGGCAACAAAAAGAGCAGCAACAACAAAATTTCATAAGAAACCAAAACAAAAAAATTTTTTTATAAAATCTAAAGCAGCAGGTATAAAAAAACGAAATTGAACATGATTTGTGAATCATTTGGAATCAATGATTATAAAGATGACGAAGAAGATTTAGTAGAGATACCAATAACAACATTAACCGAAACAGAAAGAGAAACAACAGCTGCAGCCACAACAGCACAAGAAATAACAATAAGCCCCTATACGATCACAGATTTAGAACAATCCTTGATCGAGGAATTAATTGAAGAAGATTTTAAAGAAATAATTGAAGAAGACGAAGAGCAACAGCGCAGAGAATACGAAAATACTATTTACAATTTAAGAGCACAACAGCAACATCTACAGCAACAACTACACCACCAACAACAACAGCAACAACAGTTTGCTGTCAAGGAAGAAATAATAGATGAAGTAGAAGTAGTAGACAACGAAAACGTAGAAGAACTAACTGAGAATTCTTATACTTATGAAAAATTACTACAACAAGAACAACAAAAAGCTTTAATAATAACATACACTAAGCAGCAGCAACAACAACAACAACTAAAACAGGAAACTTTATCAAAAGCAAAAACTACAACAGCAGGAGGGGCAGCAAAAAAATTGAGAAAAACTTCAGCAGCAACGGCAAATATTACTCATGCTACTAAAGTTACAGCTGGTAACATATGTACAACAACCACAACAAAAGCTAAATATAACAAACACAACAACAAAAATCGTAACACCACCAACAAAAACGGCAACAACCAGCACAATATTTTTAATATTAACAGCAATAGCAACATTAGCAATACCAGCAACAGCACCACAACTAGCAACAGTAGTCATAATACCACAACTAGTAACAGCAACAGTAGCAATAGCAATTTAAGTTTACAACATTTAACAAAGACCTCAAATCTAAGTACAACATTAGCAGCAGCAACAGCAACAGCAAAAGCAACAACTGCCTTAAAAACTGTTAACACCGATGATAAAATAAAAATCAATTTTGAAAACAATTTAAATTTTATAAATTTTAATGAAAACTTTACAAATAACAACAACAACAACAGCAACAGCAACAATAATAACAACAATTTAAATATTATTAATCAAAATTTATACCAACATACCACCAAATCGACACAAATAAGTGTTAAAATGGAACAGCAATTGCAACAGCAGCAACAACAACAGCTGCAACAACAGCAGCAACAGTTGCAAATGCAAATTCAACAACAGCAACAACAATTACAAAACGTTGTTTTTGGTTCAGAACGTGTTAATATGAACTCAAGTACCCCGTATTCAGATGCAACTCAAGTAAGTACAACCAATCAACAACACATGCTCTCTCACACACTTACACACACACTAACCCATCCACACACAATTTGATTTTTATAGTATTTCCAATTTATTTCGCTTTTAATTTTTTTTGTGTAAATAAAACAGCAAAAAAATCAAAAGAATGATATACAAAAACAACAAGAACAACATTCAAAACCCCCACACTTATGTACACACTAACACACACACATATATTTATGTCTGCAATGTAAATATATATGCATAAATATTATAAACATTTGTTAAAATTATGTACATGCATATGCATGGATGTATGTAAGTATGTTCAAATACAGTAGCTGTCACCTAATTAGCAACGGGTAAAATATTTATAGTTTTTTAATTTTTTTAAGTCTAAAATAGCTGCATTACAGATTGTTTAACGACTAAACTACATAAACATAGACAAAGATTCTAAAGTTGGCTTAGGTTTCAGGCAAGGAAATTTTTAGGAAATTAAATTTCTTTTGATTCAGGACATAGAACATTCTTTGAAATCATTTCCGTGCTCAGAAAGAAAAATATTAAAAAATTATTTTTAAATGTTTTCAGACCTTAGTGATCTCAGTTTCATCAGTTTACAAAATGAACGATTTATTCGTGACTAACGTAATTATCATGATTAAGGGCATAGTTAGTCGACCGTAAGCTAACGGAATGTAACACATGAAAATTGTTGTCGTTTGAGATTCTCTTGCTCTCTTTTCGATCTTTTTTGTATTTTTCAATCAGACCTTTAATTTAAGTAAAAGATAATCAGATTAAAAATCAATCGATTTATATCAACACTGAATGTGTCTCGGATATTTCATTACGAAAACCCAAATATATCGAAGAAGCAAAATTTTTATTACTTTGAAGGGTGCCTCGGTGGGCTAGTAGAAAGTGTGCAAGTGTGCTAGTCTATCAGTCGGAGGTTGTGGGTTGCATTCCCACCAAAGACTCTGGAATTTTTCCCTACAAGTTGGCAGGATGACCAAGAAGTTGGGATGATATCTGGGTACCTAAAATTGTTTAATTACGTTAGTGACAGGTCACAGACAATCAAGTATTATCTGACCAAGTTAAAAATTGAGGTAAGACGATACTTGCAGACTGCGCCTGGAAAAAGGCTAACATAAAAAGTCTTTGGACCAAATGTTAGAAATTACCATAGACTCTGTGATGAGGAAGAATGTCGGCATGAGTCAGTGGCCAGTCTGAAATCACTACAGTCGATAGAAAAAGGCTAGTGGCAGCACGACACTCAATGAAAGTAAGGTGTTCGTTAATTTCCAGTCGATTACCAGAAATCATTGAGGAACGAAGGGCATCGATAAAGTTAGTGTTCTGCTTCAATATACCACTGTTCTGTTGAAAATATGTTTTTTTCTTTACAAAAGAGCTTATTGGATTATAAGATCAGGAGCTTCTGTTGTGTATAGTAGCAAATTATTATTCAGTATTCTTTGGAGAGAGAGGATGTATTAATATATGTGGCTTATGCATTATCTAAAATAACCCATTAAGTTTCATATGCCATTGAACAAAACGTTTTTACCTCTTTAGGAATGACCCTTAAAAAAGAGGGTCTGATTATATGTAAAGTACCCCTGTGTTGTACCGTTATTGATGAGAAGGGATCCCAAAATATATCAGAACTGTGCTAGCCGGGATACCTGGCAATAGGGGAGAAACATGTATAGGACCAGAACTATTCTCTAGCATATCGATTAACTGTGATGTCAGATTAATGTATTAAGTTAAATTTTCTCGCTATTCGGTAGCTCTAAATGCTCAGACAAGCGAAGTGTTTTTATAGCTTTGTCTTGTAGTGTATTCCAAAGCCTGCTATGAATCAACTACAGTAACTTTAATTCATATTAGAAAATGCTAAGATGAACACTTGTGCTCTAGCTTAGGTTAGCGTATAATGATATTTTTCTTAGGTATTTTTTTACTCATATAACTCGCAATTCCTTTAACCTTATCTAAAAAAATATAATAAAACTGTAACACTACCATTTTTTACGTGAAATATTTTTTAATATTTTTTTGCTGAAGCAGAAAGTTATGAAAAAGGGAATGCAAAACAGAAATTTTTGGAATTTTTGTCTGTCTGTGTAAAAAATGCCGGATGAATTTGAATAAAATTGTGTAAGCAAGTACTTTATTATATCGGTTTTTCGCAAAAATATCTCATTGCCAAGGGAAAATAAAGAAAAGCCAGTGAAAGTTTGAAATTTTGCCGATTTATTTGTACTGCTAACTTGGCAGCACCTTCTATTTTTGTCAACGGGAAATTTTTAACACTATTTAAATAACTCTACAATAATTTTAGAACTTCCTATAAATTTTAGAATTTTCTATAAATTTCAGAATTTTGTTCAGGGATGGGTACCTTTATATATATAGAAAATACATAAACCATAACTGAAACACTATAAAATTAAGAGTCTTAAAATTTGGTGTGGATTACTTGCAAAGCAAAATCGAACAAAATATTGTCTAAACGCCTCGAGGTGGCGGGCACAGTTAGTAATACATACAATTATGAAATATTATTTATTTTATTAATCATTCTTTTGAAATCTAAACTTCTGTTGAAAAATTAATAAATTACCTCGTTATAAATGTGAAAACTTCTTATGTATTTCTGTCATTTAGGTATCGTTTTATATGTTTATAATTATTGCAACCTTAAATCTCCAAGTGAGGTGTTTCTAATTAATTAGCACCAGCTGTACAATTACAACAATTCCTCTATAAGTTGTTTTTTATAGTTACAACAGCAGACTTAGATACATAAGTACATACTCGTACATACATACTTACATTATTAAACACACAGTTGCACATGAAAATCAGCAAGAGAAAAAAACAACCAACAACACAACTTTGGACACATAGATTTGTTGCAGATATTGCGCGTCTACCCAGTATACAAAAATGTTTGCTTTTTATTATTATAAATCGTTTGTGGTGCGGTGCGTCATCGGGCCGACTATCAAGTGAATGAACTTTTCGTAAACTTTTGACTTAAAACTCACTCACTCACTCACTTGCTTGATTGGAAATCAATTCAAGGCGAATTTAAATAAATGTTAATGCACCTTGTTTTCATAATAAAATTTATAAAATTTAAATAAATAAAATAGCACACACTACACCTAGTTAAAGTAATTTTAAACCTTGTTAAACAAATTAAATCAAACAAACCCACATGTTTTTTCTCACTTCAGTTTATTTACACAGAAAAAAGCATAAAAATACATTTTTGTTTAAACAATTCAATTAAAAATAACCGTCAAAAAAGAATGAATAGTTCATGTTTATGAGACGATTAAATATTAGTTTGTTGAACTTTAAAGTTCAATAAAAGTTTAAACTGAGTTTAAGGACGACATTAAGCACATTTAACAATGTTGTGTTAAATAAATAAATAAACTGAAGATACACTTTAGTTTAAAAACATATATTAGTTGATACATTTTTAAAGTGAACTTGAAAAACCAGGTAATGCTTATAGCTAAACACGTCCAAGTGAGGGGTGGTTTTTCAAGAGCTTTCGAATTTAATTTAAAAAAACACAAAAAAATTAGAGAAATGTCTGAAATGTTTATTTTAGTCGTTAGAACGATATACATATATGTATGTATAATGTGTGAAGATGCTTTCATGTAAATGTTGACTGCAGCTACGCCTCAAATGGTTCATATGCTGAATCCAATAAGAACATATAGGCCGGTACCTCACGAATGAATACTACAAAATTGGCTTCTAGTGTGTCAACTGTTGCGAGCTTCCCCCTATAGACATGAGCTTTAACATAACCCCACAAAAAACAGTCTAAAGGCGTTAAATCGCACAATCTAGGCGGCTAAATGACCGGCCCCCAAACATGAAATAAACTGTTCACCGAACAAGCCTGTCAATTGGGCCATTATTTTGCCTGCTGCATGGCATGTGGTACCTTCTTGTTGAAACCACATGTCAGCTACCATGTCCAGCTCTTTTATTTTGGGCAAAAAAAATTTTAATCATCGTACGGTAAAGCTCACCATTCACAGTAACGTTCCTACCTCCGTCGTCTTTGAAAAAGTATGGTCCAATGATGCCACCGGCTCATAATCCACACCAAACAGTGAATTTTTCGGGAAGCATTGGCAGTTCTTGCAATGCTTTTGGCTGCTCTTCACGCAAAAAAGCGGCAATTTTGCTTGTTCACGTATCCACTCAACCAGAAAAGAGTTTCGTCGCTGAACACAGTTTTACGATAACGAAAGTGGTTCTTCATCATGGTTTAATTATGGACCAAACTGAACATGTTTAACAGTAACATGTTAAGCCTGGTACTCTGTTCAGTTTTTCATGCAGAATGCTGTCAAACTACATACATAAAAAATTTGTATGAAAAAGTAATGAAAAAATGTTGCAGAATTAGTACTCTGTTTTTACTGTGGAAAAACATGAAATGTTTCTAGCAACATTTTGTCAAAACTGTGAAATAAAGCAAATGAACATTATTTCATGTGGAATTTTTTTGTAAAATTTTTTGTGGAAACTTTTTTAAAACAATGTGATATATTTAAAAGTAATAAAATCGTTAAATTCTTCCAAATCGTAAGATAGACACCACATTTTAAATGTCAAATTTTCGTTGTGAAATAATAGATGTTGCTCAACATTTTCCACAAATTCGAACAGAGTACTAGGCTTTACACGAAAGCACCTGAGCTGTTAAAAACAGTGTATCCAAAAAGAAAGTTGCTGAAAAATCATCCAGTAGATAGATACGAAGTACGCTGAAGAAGGATGTAGCAGCTCAAAAATTAACCTTCACTCTGATTGATAAAAAAGACTAATTAAAAATACGAACTCATGCCTAACTACGAAATATTTTTTTCATTTATTTTCAGTATAAATTTCTCAGTTAGGTACTATTTGCTAAAAATTATATAGAAATTTATAACTGGTCTATGAGAGCACCTCATGACTTCTACTTAAAATTTTAAAGAAACTTAACTCTTTGTAATTAAATAGACTATACAGAGGCGTTCAGGTTACAGGTTTCAAAAATTATTTTTCAACAGAGACTGTCGTCAGGAAAGAAAATTCGATCTTGAAATGCACAGCTATCTTTTTTATGTATCACAGATAGATATTGCCGTGATTAATTCTCAATACGGTGTGCCCGGTAGGCTAGTAGGTAGTGTGCTAGTCTATCAGTCTGGGGGTTGAGATTGCCAGCAAAGACTACAACGAGTTAAGGTCTTCGTTACTATGCTCGGTAAATTTAGTTAGAATATAATTTGTAATTATATTTCAACATTTAACAAACAAACAACAAATAATTCTTAATATGACATCCACTCTGGTTTGTGCTTACCGGGTATTCATAAATCAGATGGGGATAAATTACAACCTGAACCACTTCTGAGTACAGGGTCAAACCTATTTATCCGGAGATTTAATAACAAATGAGTTGGGTAGACCTTAAAACCGTTTGGATGTCGCTAAATGACAGTCAAGTATGATTTTTTCAGTCTGATGAGGTTACCGGCTACATATCACAGCTTTTTTTGCTTTCAAGGAATCTGCCATACCTTCTGGGGATCCCTGGCAAATAAATACGCACATTGAAGCCAAGCCAGTAGCTTCCATCTTTTGTACACCGATTTCTAAAGAAGTTTTCGGGATGAAAAAAAGACTATGAAATATCTCCTCTATTCTCTTTGTGATTCTAAAAATTGCTTTTGTATTTCAGTGTGAACAAAGGTTACACGGATCGGAGGATAAAATAAATAAGTTTAAACTTTAAATACAAAAATTAACTTCTTATAAGTTCAAAACTTAAATTTTAAGAAATTTTCTTTTGCAAAAATTTATAATTCTGACGCCGATGGTCTGACAGCTCAAGCTAATAATTTGAGAAACAGTTTTACTGATAACTCTCCAATATCCAGGGTTCAGAATTTCTCATTTATGATATTTCTCATAAATGAGATTTCTAAAATATTATATTTTTTCCCGGTAATAAATTAACAAAAATGCCTACGATCACACATGAATTAGTGGAAGTTTTTTTTTTTTTTACATACATACAGGAACTGTGAAAAACGAAGAATATCCAGAGTTCTTTACTGGACTGTACGATATATTAATCTTTTTAAAGTATTCATAAAATATTTTTTTCCATGCGATCAGAGTTGCTAATTTTTTTTTGTATGATATTGTGGGACAGATTTCTGTAAGATTTTTTGTGATTAAATAGAATAGTGAATCGTGGCCTTATGTGTTAAGTGTTGATTAGGCCATTCTCATTATTTTCCATAAAAGTTTTTTTTTCATTTATGAATTTTCATTTATGGAATTTCTCATAAATGAGAATTCTAAAACACTTTTTACTGCATACGGCGGCAGTTGCACATTACAAAATATGTGCATTTACATACACACATAAATTTATGCGAATACTTCTTCTTTTCTACATAAAAAATTAATAAAAATAGTACAATCTCATATATGAGCACTTCCATGAAGAGCAAAATATTTTCTCATTTATTAATTTTTAAACAGAAAGGTAAAAAACAAATCATCTCAATCATAAATGAACAAACAGAAACTATTTTCAAGTCTCTTACATATCTATGAAGAGAAGCAGAAAAAACTAAAATGTACACACATGATTGAGCAGAGAGTGAGCATTTCGGTACTCTGACAATATCTTACGTCAAACAAGTTTAAAGGCCGGGACACATAGAATCCTTCATACGTTATACATCTTCTTTTTTAACATACAAGAAAGTTGAAAAACCTATTTTTTAATGAGTGTTGTCACAATCAGTACGACTCCGTCATCGCAAGGTACAAAAGTTGGTCAACTTTTAACTTTTGACGTACGTTAAGAGCAGTTGAGAGCTATGATTGGTTTCTCTTTGTTTTTTGCTCTAAAAATTAAATTCTTGTGTTGAATGGCAGAAAAAATAAAATACAACACAATAAATAAATGAAATAAAGTAAAATGGTGAAAAAAGTTTTTCTCGTGTTTTCTTTTCTGATTTAATATCCATCAACAAAGTACTCATTGTGACAACCTCTTCCGTTGTTACTTTGTTTTCAGTTGAGTACGTTAAAGTATAACGTATGACGGATTCTATGTGTCCCGGCAGATAGATAGACAGATAGATTTAACAAAGTAAAATCAGAGAAATGATAGATAAAGATTGATCCAATTGAAATTGTTTTATTTTTCAAATAAATTTTCTCGTTTCGAAAACTTTTTCGATTCCAGAGTTCCAGGAACAAGGTGTAGCTTAAAATGAATTGTGTATCCTCTTTTCTTTAATATTTTAATATTTTGTATTTCAAAATTTTAAGACTCCTTAGGTTCAAAGTCTAAATATTTTCTACTTTTGATTTTCAGTCTAAGCATTTCTGTAGAACAAAAATTTAGGATAAAAAAATCCTGAGGAGCAAATTTGAGGAATCATTAATTAGTGAACTTATTTTAAACAACAAAAATTTTCAATAATTAGTACTTCTTAAATTAAAATTTTCTTCTCGGCAATTACGTGCGTCTCTGTGAATGTAAATGCTTGCTGGGTTGCATTTATTTATACGCTGTGTCATACAATCGTGCTCCATGAGCATAGTTTTACTTCTGGTGGTTACTTGTTAAAGTTTTTTCCTGCTTCTTTATACATTTTGGAAGTTTTGAGTTTCTTTTAAACAAATTTGAAGCAAATTAAGAAAACTATAAAATAGAGAAAACAAAAAGGAGAAGTATACTTCGTTTATAAACGCAAGACACATACATACATACGTCGCGACGATATAAAAGAACCCTGTCTTGTCTATGTTTGTGTCTGTGGCTGTGCATTTTCAATAACCCCAACAGTCGTGGCTTTCACTATTATTACAACTATGTCTTTTGGTGTCTTTTTCTTGTCATTTATTTGTTTTTTTTCGATTCGTATGATTCATGCACATGCCACACCATTTATTTGTTGTAAAAACAACTACTAAAATTTAATGTTTTTAATGCGAAGAAAGAATTAAGTCTGGTATTTAAAAATCGTAAAGAATCAAAGATTTTTATTGCCTTTAAATGTCTGGTTGTTAATATTTTTTTTATTTTTTATTATTGGATCTTCAAAGCAAAAACATATTTTCAGTTAATTATTGTGATTCATGTATTGAAAATCTATGCTTGTAAAGCGTGAATAGTTAGAGGATACATGAAGGTCTTAACCCTCAATTGAGTTTCTGACCATCAAATGGTGACCTTTATGAAGTAAAGTAAAATATAATTAAAAAAAAAAAATTACACAAATTATAATTTGTGGTAACTTGAAGTGAGGTTTTCCGTAAACACTAGATAATAAAGTGAATATTTCAATACTCATGTTCTTAAGGCTGGAAAATAAATTAAAAAAAAAAAAAAACAAAAAAGCAGGAAGGAAGTTTTAAACAAATTGGAATAAATTTGTTGCTCTTCAACTTACTTCAAGCAAACTTTAAATTATTTAATTAATTAATTTCAAAATCATATCCTAATTCTTGGTGAATTATTTTTATAATGTCCGCCTGTCCGTCCGTGTGACATATTTAGCCTTAGAATTTTATTTAAAACTCATTAATTTTTCATGAAGGTTCCTGCCTGCATCTGTTAGATGATAAAAAATAAAACCTGCATATTGCTGACATACTTTGATGATAATCGTTTAGAAAATCATTTCCTGAATTGATAAGACGTATTATTTTACTGCGTATGATTAATTCATTTAATTGAAATCAAATGCAATTCACACTGCAATTTTAATTACAACACAAAATACATCACATTTTGTTAGAAGTTTAATCAATATGGTGGTACTCGTTGCTTTTTTTCTAATATTTTTTTTTTATTCCTACATTACATTCATATAAATTAAAATTTGTCTAAACCTTTACCGATATGGCATCTGCTTTTAAATGAATCGAAAGCAATTTTAGCTTGACAAATGATTTAATTTGATGTTCCATGGAAATATTAATGCCGCACATTAAATAGGTTCAAAAAATTTCAAGGTTATTAATTTGTACACTTACATAACTTATAGAAGTACATTTTGGAAGCCATCATAATTTTGGATTTTTTAGCAAAGTTCTCGTGTAATTTACAAGATGTGTTTTATTAATCCATCCCATTCGCCATGCTTTTACCTCCTAATAACTTTTTCCTTTTGTCAAAAATGTTGATGCTTTAAACACATAGACGACAGCGGCTACACAGCTACACGACTACAAATGCCGTTAACTACAATTGTCGCCGTGTAGTCAGCTCCAATTATATTGAAGACGACAGCTACATACATTATTACATATACATATTTTACTTTAAGGCGAATTAATGCTAGGTGATTGCACGGGCGAATTCAGAAATGTTCGCCTCCTTTGCTGTTGTTAAATCTATATATAAAAAATTCTTTGCATTTATTTTTATATGGAGTTTGACATTCGCCACTGTTTTACTTTAATAAAAATAAATAATATTTTTTAAAAAATGTGGAAAGAAATAATTTTATTTGCTCAAAACCTCTTGATTGCAAACAAGGTATATTTATCTTGCTACGTAGTGGGGTCCCTACAACAAATACAACAATACAAGAATGGCATTTTGTTGTTGCTTTGTAGTTCGAAATGTTATAAAACATAGAAGAAAATTGCGAAGGCATGAGAACCAAGCAAGAGCAAGAGCTTGGTTCTCATCTCGATCTCAGTTCTTTTAACGGCCGACATTTATGTATAGAACTTAACCTGATTTAAAAATTTAGGTTTTTTTTGGATTAAATTAAAGTCATTTAGAGTTTCTCTGAAAATATATGTATAAATCAATTTGAATTCAGCATTAAATAAAGGGTGGTTAAATTTTAAGGGCCGATGTTGATTATCACACAAATTGTTGAGGAAATTATTGCCATTTCCTTTTATTTTGATAATATTGGTATGGTTCAATTATGTATGGAACAAAATATCGGCCAAATGGTTGCCGCGACGCTGAGGCATAATTGAGGTTCTATGCCGTTAATGTGCCGAATTATCTCATCCTTTAGTTCTTGAATTGTGGCTGGCTTATCCTTTCAAATAACCCCAAAGAAAGAAGTCCAACGGTGTCAAATCACATGATCTTGGCGGCAAATTAACATCGCCACCACGTCAGATAACACGCCATTTTAATTTGTCACGCAAAATACACACAATCGAGCAACTGAGTTAGTCTGAAATTGAGAAATGTCAAATTAAATGCAGAAAAAAACTTGAAATTTAGGTGTGGTTCACATTCAACATTGTCCCTTAAAATTTAACCACCCGATATAAACAAATACACAGTCTTTTATGTTGTCCCTTTGCTTTATTTTAGGACACTGCATAACCATTTTTTATGCGATAAAAAACATAAGGATATGAGTCAATATTTAATTTGCTGTAGAAAACCAAGCTTAAGATTGTAGGTAATTTTTTTACAGTATTTAGTTTTTCTTAGAATATTGTTCCTTTGATGCAACATAGTCACATCTCAAAAAAAAAATATAATCTGAAACTTACAATTGTATTGATCCGCTTATCACTAAATCTTAAACGTCATATATATTGAATGAGTACTATAAGGATTCACACTGCGTAACGTGCACTTATTACTTTGAAAGAAAGTTTAATTTTATTAGCTTAATGTCGTCCGCAACGTGTTTTTTTTTAGCATAATAATGCGGTTAGCATAATAATAACGGGCTTCGGAAATACACCACTGCGGTACATCTGATGCGTATACGTGATTAATTTAAATCGCTGATGGAAATCTCTTGATGCAGACAGAGTCGTAATCCTTGTACTCTGTTCAGTTTTTCATGTGGAATTCTGTCAAATTACATACATAAAAAATTTCTATGAAAAAGTCATGAAAAAATGTTGCAGAAGTAGTACTCTTTTTTTGCTGTGGAAAAACATTAAAATGTTTCTGGCAACATTTTATCAAAGCTGTGAAATAAAGCAAAGGGGCATTATTTCAAGTGGAATTTTTCAAACAACAGCTAATCGCTTGGCTTTTGTTAGCATTTCTAAAATAATGTGGTATACTTACAACAATAAAATCGTAAAATTCTTTCAAATCACGAGATAGACACCACATTTTAAATGTCGAATTTTCTTTGAAATAATAAATGTTGCTCAACATTTTTGACAAATTCGAACAGAGTACTAGACTGTAGATTGATAATGTTCATCTATTCATATAATAAAACTGTAACACGACCATTTCTGTATATGATATATACATGATATGTACATGATCTGTACATGAATATATATATATTTTTAATTTTGTTGCTGTTGCCGATAGGAAACGAAATGAAATACAAAACAGCAATTTTAAGAATTTTTACTAGTCTGTCCGTGTGTCTGTGTGGTAAAAACTATTGAATGAATTTTAATAAAATTATTTGAGGAGGTACCTTGGTATATTGGTTCAAATATAGGATACGTTTTTTCCGCAAAAATATCTCACTTCCTAGAGAAAAATTAGTGAAAGTACGCATTTTTACCCATTTAAATCTACTGCAAACTTGGCAGCACCCTTTATTTTTGTCCGTTTTGTCGGGATGTTTTAAACCCTATTTACAGAACTCTAGAATAATTTTTTAATTTTATATAAATTTTAGAATTTCATACAAAGCCTTTGTTCCTGACTAATTACCCAGGGATGGGTATCTATATAACATAAATATATAAACTATAGCTGAAGCACTATAAAAGTAAGAGTGTTAAAATTTGGTGTGTATTACTTTCAAAGCAAAATCTGTAAATCGGGAATTTAAAAGAAAATATTCAATCCATCTGAATGTATAAAAATTAATTTAATTTTTAAAATTTTTCTACGACAAATGTTGCATTTTTACTCGCTAAATTTGTTCAATGCTACAGTAAAACAAAATTTTAAGTTTTTTTTTTGGAACAGAAACTAAACAATTTGCAGAACAGCCAAAAGAAGAGAGGATACAGAGTTGCAATTTTTCTGCTGATGATGTTTTAGAAATCATAGTGAATCTGCAAATTATTTCACACTACAACTGTGTATTTCTTTTCTTAATTTGAATTATTTTTTTCTTTCCGTTTAGAGAGCAGTGAACTTTAAACAAAAATTTTATTACACTGTGTTTGTTTTTAATATTAAAAACTTACTAGAATTCCAATGAAAATGTCAAATGTTGCCAGTTCATTTTTAAAAATGTTGAACCTTATTTTCAACGCCAAAATGAGTTTAACGATCTTCAATTAATTAATGTCGCCTTAATTCAGCTGGCTAATAAATCATTGTACGTTTTAATATTTTTACATAAATGAAAATGTCCCACCCCCTTTAAAAAACAAACAAAAAAAAACAACGAAAAAATGAAGCGTTTCCCTTTGTGTTTTAAAGCTTTTCAAGTTGTCCTAGGTTTGAATCGTATGCACGCAAATGTCATTGGCCTCCTGTTCAAAAATTATACAAAACCTTGGAGTGAATGTCTTATGATTGTTTCTGTTGTTGTTGCTGTTGTACAACACCATCGTATTTTTGTTTAATTTCATTTTCTAGAGAGATTTTGCTGTTTTTTTTTATTATTATTGTTGTTGTCAATAAACAAATAATTACATTTTTATTAACACAATTTGATTGAAACTAAAAATGCGAGTGCAAATAAAAAAAGAAATAAAAAATAATAAAATAAAAAAGAAGACAGCCAGACCGTGTTACACATGTGTTCTTTTATTGTTGGTGTTAAAGCAACTCATATGTGTGAGTACTTTTTTCCTCGTTGCTGTTGTTGTTTTATCAACAATTAGGTAATTTACTTTATTAACAATAACAACTTGACAACAACATCAATGCCACTGGCAATGGCAAAATGACAAGTGGCAAACAGCACAAGAGAATTATTAATAAATACGATTGATTACCCGTATTTCACCACAATCCTCTGCTAAAACGCAAAATATTACCTACGACGAATTGTCAATCAAGTCAGTTCAACCAACCTACGAAATAAAAAGAAAAATGAACTTGTCAACTTCAATGTTGGAAAATTTGTATTGTTACGTATAAAAACGTGGGCAAAAGTGCGTAAGAAAAAGGTCAAAATCCGCCAAAAGGTTGATATTTTTTAACCTCTAGAATTCGCAAAAAACGTGAAAAGAAAAAAATAGAAAAATAACAACAATAGCAACAGCAGCAGCAGACGTAAAAGCAATAACATTCAGTAGCACATCCCCTATTAATGCCTCAACAATACACGACAGCAGGAACCATGAATGAACCCATCTTAATTTAGATTTCTTGAACTGTATACTATAATGCAAACAAATAAAAAAATAAAGCAACAATACTTTAATGAGTAAATGGGGATACGTTACGATGTGTAAGCGAAAATAAACAACAAATACCAATAAGCGAAAAAAAAACAAATACAGACTCAGCCACAAACACAGCCACAGACGACACACCAGACGTGCATAAAAATTCTCTTATACAGTCATTCGTAAAACTAACTTTTTTCCTTTTTGTTGTTATTATTGTTAACAATATTAAACAGTTTTATACCCTTTAAAATTCACACACTCTTGCAGACAAAATACTAAATCGGAATATTGGATACTTAAACTCATACTTGTATCAGGGATGATTTATTCAGTACAATTGTACTTTATAAGTACAATTCAAATACCAAAAGTACACCAGCTCTCTAGCAGCATATTTAGCACAATTTAATTATTTTTATATTTTATATTTAAATAATTTTTTATTTATATTTTATTTAAACATTTCTATCTTCATTTCTGAAGTGTAAAAATGGGACACTTATCAATTAAGATTTTTGGTGATTTTTTGAAGAACTAAAATTTTAAAATTTTGTATAAAAATAGACCCACTACTACTTCCTCAGTCTGCCTATTTGCTCACAGCTTCTCAGATCTTACATCAGATCTGCGAAATATGACAGCAACCACAACAGATGAGGCCGGACATGAGATTAACACTGCTAAAACCAAAACACTTGGAGTTAATGCGACTTCTCAAGAATTATTTACAATAAGTAATAATCAAATGGAAGATCTTAGCCAGTTTTGCTATCTTGTGATCATAATTTCTAAAAATGGCGGGTCAAGTGAAGACATTGACAATGATTCGGTCGTTTAAGAAACATTTGGAAAACGAATTCCACTCTCTCAGCGCACAAAGTTAACAATGTTTAACACAAATGTTAAATCCACTCTCCTCTCGCAACCGTAGCGAGACATGGAATGCTGCCCCTCGAGACACGCGAAAGAACTAGGAGTTTGTGAATCAGTGCCTTCGCAGGATATTGAGAATATTCTGGCCTAGAGTGGTGTCAAACAGTAGGGTTTGGGAACAATCCAATCAACAAATCATGGCCACAGAAATAAAAGCACGTAATTGGAGGTGGATTAACCACACCCTAAGAAAACCAAGGAACGACATGACAAGAAATGCCATAGACTGGAACCCGTAAGGAAGTAGACGAAGAGGACGCCCAGCTCACACGTTGAGAAGGCAAATCTATATAGGAGGGCATGGGTAAAACCTAGGGCGAAGTAAAAGTGTTGGCTCAACACATTTCTTGAGGCCCTATGTTCCTTATGGGAGCAATGGGAACATATATACAACTTTTTAAATATCTTCGAAACTTTTTAGCTGATGACTTTCTTGATGACCAAACTGACCAAATCGGATGAACAATTTTCGAGTTAATTTTTTTGGTTTAACTTACAATTTTGATTTTAAAACCATATTTTATACTAATAATTTTCTTAAAATTTTCCGCTGATTACGTTTCTGCTACATTCTTTGCCAAGTTTTTTAGCCCCAAACGAACTGAACCACCCTAGTTTTTATGTCTGCTATTTTAATATATGTATGTACATACCCACATACTAAAGCACTGTATGAGCACTAAAAACGAAGCTCATAAGACGCTCGATATAATATTTCATTGAATTCATGTTTGTTCATTGCACACGAGTAAGGATGAGTGGATAATAGTAAACTAGTGCAAGCAAAACGCACTAAGCCTTATCCAAAAGATCTACACAATTACTAAACAAAACACACTGAGTGCTTCGCACATAAGACGAATAAACACGGCGCTCACTAGTATAAAAAGTTGGTTTACTCGGTCAGTTCATGCGTTATGATACGAACAAAGGTTTGCTCATTAATAGTATGGTATGAGTAGGCATTTGTTCAGTCCGCTAGTTTGTGTTCGAGTATGACCCCTCGCTCATGAGCTTATGAGCACACTCATTAGATGAGTTTGCTCATGCAACTGTTTAACACATCCATACATATGTCACTTTATAGAAATTAATTCGAGTGGAAACATTTTTTGTTGTTGTTTTTATAATCAAAAATATATATTTCAAAAATTGCTTTTTAGTACAATAAGGACAGGAAAAGTACACTTGTATTTTAAATATTGTAAGTCATCCCTGACTTGTACTATACTCGTACTACTGTGCTCTGCCTGTGTTCTGCCTTAGTTGGCTGCGATCTCTAGTATTCTTAATATTTAATACAGATGCCGTTTGCCAGTACGTATGAAAGTTAACGACCCTTTGCAAGGCCGTAGAAATTTTTTTGTTCGTAATTTCGTTTTTCATTTTGTTGTATTTTTAAATTTATTTTGTTTTTCTTTTTTTGGAATCTCTCTACTTTGATAAATTTAATCATGCGCCACTCTGAACACCTCAAGTGTGGGTACAACGACGCTTGCTGTTGTGGTTGTAATTGAGGGCATAGGTTTGAAAGACTTTTAACTTTTAACATTAAATTATCAATTATTTTTTTAGCTATTTTTAGAACACAAAGGAAATCCTGTTTCGAAAATAAGTTATCTGGTTTTAATAAAATACTTTATATTGAGTGTTTGAAAAACACTCTTAATATATGTATGTGTTAAAGGTGTTTTTACCCCACAAGCAAGACCACATTGTACCATAGTTGCCGAATCTTAGCAATGGTCGCTCAATGTTGCCTTTCAATTCCTACAAATCCTATACCTAACCCCACAGAAAAAAAATCAAAGGCGTTAAATTGCACAATCTCGGTGTCAACAGGCTTGATAGACTGATTGTTAGAGCGCTAGTCTAACAGTCTGAGGGTTACGGGTTCGATTCTGGCCAAAGACCTTGGGTGTTTTCTGCAGACAAGTAAAAAGCTTCGCAGGTATTGTTGTCTTTAAAAAAATTATCGAACAAATTCCTGTTAATGACATGTTTGTCTAACCCCCACCGCATGTATACGTCCTGTTGGAAAAAAAAAATTCATTCCTTCCGATTAAGACTTGTTGTTTGGTGTGGTTGGCGACCGCTTTCGATGTGAGGACATCATTATCAAGCCACTTTTTGGATGTTACTCATAATATGATGTCCTTAAATAGAAAGCGCTCGCAAACCGTGCCAAACAAACAAGCAATGACGACGGTCTTCATCGGTAGGTATGACAACAGTTATCGTTTTAAATATCACACTAAATAAATCGGACTTATAGCTCTAAAGAGCCAGCTCTAAAAATAATAAGTTCAGCCGCGCATTAAGCGCCTCACACATTGAATGTTTTTAAGTATAGTTGTTTCTGTAGAATATCTTGTGGATTTATTTCACTCCAAATGTTAAATTTTCGCTTACCGAGATGCCCATTTAACCCATCCCTAGAATAGAATAGTGCGATAAAACCTTTTCGAACTGTACCAAAATAAATTATCACAATTCACAATCGTTGTTGTGGCTTCATCACGGCGAATTAATACTGGGTGATTGCTGGGTCGAATCTAGACATTTTCGCTCCTTTGTTCTTGGTTACTAATATACACAGTGGCATTTGTTTATTTAAGGTAGAATATGCTCGCCATGTCGTTCAAAGAATCATAAGCACTTAGAATTCGTTCCACTGGACACAATAAATTAAGATAATGTTCGGAATACGTCATACAATTTGTTTAGCAATCGATTAAAGAAATTTGAGGGGTGCCTAATTAGGTAGTGTGCTAGTCTATCAGTCCAGAGTTGTGGGTTTAATTCCCACCAAAGACTGGAAATTTTCACTACAAGTTGGCAGGAAGACCAAGAAGGAGGTTTGGCATAATCTGGATGCCTACAAATGGTTAACTAGTTAGTGACAGGTCACTCACACACACTCTCAAGTATTATCTGGTCAAGTTAAAAATCGAGGTAAGACGATACTTGCAGACTGTACCTGGAAAAAGGCCAACATAAAAAGGCTTTGGACCACGGGCAGGCACATATTAAAATGGAGATGATATCGGGACCTTACCTTAAACAAATGTTCGGAAGAATGTCGAAACGTATCAGTCGCCAGTCTGAAATTACTACAGTCGAGAGTAAAAGGCTAGTGACAGCATGCGACTCAATGAAAGTAAGGTATTCGTAAATTTCCAGTCGGATATCAGAAACCATTGAGGAACAAAGGGGGTCGAAAAGGGACCCATGAAGTTAGTGGTCCGCTTCGGTGTCCACCCTTCAAAAAAACAGAAATTATAAAATTATAGATAAGTTAAACGAATTCGTGGTATATCTCTCTAGAGCACAGGTATTTGTCTGGTGTAATATTATTTCATCGCATTATGCCAGAAATAAAGTAACAGTCAAGACAATAGTTTTCGCCATCTGTAACCACCTCATATCAAGATAAAAAATCTTATATCAAGATAAAAAATACCCCATAATAATTTCGAATTGTTGCCGATTTGCTTGTAATCCAAAATTTTAATTTCTTTCAAAAGCATAGTTTCTTGGAAGAAAAACAAAAAAGAATTAATTCCTTTATAGTTCTCGGTGTAGTTGTGGGTAGAGTTAGCGAATAAAATAACTGCGTATCTTTCAGTGCATAGTGTATGAGTGGTATGTGGAGGAGAGCGTATGAATGTCCATGTAATTTTATATACAAATGTATGTTTGTCTGTATGTATCCAAAGTCTGGAAGTTCTTTGAATAAAGTCTGCCAAAGTAATGGTGAAATTAAGTATCTGTCGGTGTCTGTGCCGATGTCTGCAAGCAAGCAAGCATACACATCAATAGTTAAGTGTGTATTAGTGTGTCTGTCTGTATGTATTATTAGAAGTAGTGCATAATGTGATGTTGTTGTTAATGTTGACGATGGTTGCTGGTTGTGGTGGTGGTGGTAGTGTGGTGATGTTGTAGATGTTGATAATGATGAAGCTGATGCGTATGAGCGACCTGACTGACTGACTTAGGTTTTATTTTAGTTGTTGTTGTTGTCGTATTTTTAGGTAACAGCTTAAAGGATGATTTTGAAAAATGATAATGATGAGATTGTTGTTGTTGTTGTTGCTGTTCTTGCTGATGATTGAATATATCGTTTAGTACGATGAATTGTATGGATGAGTGGCTGATTCGTTGGTTTGCTTGTTTTAGGTTGATTTTTGTTTAGTTCAGTGGCTTGCTTGTGTGTATGTCTGTCTGTCCATCTGTATCTCTGACTGAATTGTCTTGGCATGTTTTGGGTAAATGACTGTACGATGCCAACGAACTCTTGAACCTTGGTTACCGTTACCTGCCAAATAATACACAATACGAAAGAAAAACAATCCCCTAGATAGTCATTTTTTCGTTTATGTAGTTATTGTGTACGATTTTACTGCTTTTTTTCGTTTCTTTTGGGCAAAACAAGAAATAAAAACCAAAACACATGCATTTTTATTTTTCTTTTCTAAGTTCTTTGGCCTGCAAGAAAATGAAATCCTTTGAATAATCTGAAATGCATTAATATTGGTAACATTAGACTACCTGCATGCAACAATGTAACTGTGTGTGTGTGTGTTTAGGTTCCTGCTGTACAAGTCATTGTAGTTAGTCATGTGAACGCGGACTGTATGGGCGATAGGTAGATGTTAATAAGATTAATATTTTATTACAAAATACACAAATATTTCTTGTGTATCTACAATAATAATAAAATTCATTTTTAAAATGATTAACAACCGAATAAAATATAATTCAACACATGTTTTTGTACAAGCCACTGAGATCGAAAGATAATAAAATGATTTTCTTTCTAAACACGTTAAATGTTTTATACCTATTGTAGCAAGAAGAATTTTATATTCGATTCATCTCCGATTTAAATCTCCTTGTAAATGAAAAAATTCTTTTTTTTTTTTCATTAATGGAAGTTACGTTTAAAAGAAATTAAAAAGTTTACAGTATGTCATTTTTTTAAATTTGTTTCTTTCATTGACTTATACCTTTCTTGTTGCTAAGGATGGATGACGAAAGAGCTTGTTCTTTTATTTACCATTAATTGGTACTCTTTTTATTAATTTTCCCAAAAAAACAACATTTTACCTGCCAAATTGAAACTGATATTATTTTAAAGACTTTAAACATTTAAAGTAATCAAAAAAATATCATTTACTCAGCGTCTGGCTTTTGGAAGGACATTGTTTTTCCCTTGATTAGTTGATTTAAAAACAACAAGAGATATACACACACATGTACACTCATAGATACATATTTACATTTGTGTCCAAAAGAAAGGTTATTATAGAAAAGTATTGGCTTAAAAACTTAATAAAGACTCCATTATCAAATGCGGTTTTATGACAGGGACCGTTATTTTTAGATTTTTGAAGAAAAAAAATTATATACAAGCAAACGTCTCGCTAGCAATGGACAAAAATCCAAAAAAAATCTTAAATTGTGATTAAATACAGATTTATTGAAAGATAATAAGGTAGCTTAAATAAACGTTAGATAAAATGTTTTCTAATTGGTTTTACCGCCACAAGAGGGCGCTAAACTCAAAGAATTTTATGAAAAATAAATTAACAGAAAACTGGGTTTTAGTTGTTGCACGAAAATAATTTTCAAAAATCCTTTTTTTTCAAAAACCAGCAGAAATTTGGTTTTTGGGTACTTTAATATAATTGTAATTAAATTAAAATATAAAATTTTGTATAGGCTCTACAAAATAATTATTTTTTATTGTTGTTTTTATTTATTAATTTTCTTTGTTTTTCTTGAAAATTCAAAAATGATTTAAATTTTTTAGAGTATAAAAACAAACTATATATAAAATAATATTTTTCTTTCCTTGTGAGTTTATATATACTCTTATCTAATAGCGTATTCAAAAATTAGTGACCATTTTTGACCACAAACTAAAAACAAAAAGATCTAATGAAATTTGTAGTCAAGCTCAAACTCAAGTTCGTTCTATTCCTTCTAAGAAAGAATAAATTAAATTACAAATTAGGTGATATTACTAAAGAAAAATTGTGAAAATTTAATTTTTAGACACCAGCAGAGCGGGAAAAAAATCCGTTTTTATTTTACACAGTGCAACACGGATTCAATTAGCCGCATTAGCGCTACCTAAACGGTGTTAAGAATCATTCCTAGGAAGCTCATATGTTCTAGAAAGTTGTTTACTGAGATCTTAGGTTCATTTTTGTAGTTGATTGTTTCCTTGAATTTTGAACGGTTTGCTACCTATGGACCTGAACAGAGGAAAAAAGGTAAAAAAAATTGAATTTTTTAAAGTTTTTTGCGATTTTGACCTTGAAGATGAAGCTTTTTTGATTTTATATGTTAACAATTTTTGTTCTTTTTTATGTTAACAATTTTGTTCTTTATAGAGCTACAACTTTGCCTCAGAGAATATATCAAAATTTCAAACGGTTTGCAAAATATGAGCCCCACATCTTTGAGGACCCATAAAAAAAAACCTGGAGGACTTTGGGCAAATCTTTTTTTGTTGGTCTTTTATGACGTAGTGGTGTCCGTATATGGTTATGACTTACAAAATTACACAGTGTGTTATGCTGAAAAAAGAAAAAAAAAAAAATTCAAGAATAATTTATTTTTTGAAATTATTATTTATTTTATATGAATTTTATTTGAACTATTTTTAATTAAATAAATTAATTATTTTGGCGTAAGTTCTTAATGATAAAGAGATAAAGAAAAAATTAGACAACAGCAGAGTGGAATGCATTTTCTAGGCAGCTACGTCCGTCATCTTCGTATCTATCTACTGGGTAGTTTCAATTGTCTAATTTTTTCTTTATCTCTTTATCATTAAGAACTTAAGGCTAAATAATTAATTTATTTATTTATTATTTATTTTTTTTTTTAATTATTTCATAAACTCTATATAATTTATAAAACAAATCCTCGGCTACAATATTGCCAAATAAAGTTAATCGCTATCACCTGAACATATTATAGTAAGCAAATTCCATTTGAAAATATTTTTACACTGATCTTTAAATTTTTTTTTTTAATTATTGCCAAACAAAAATAATGCCCTTTTGTTGATATAAAGGTAATCAAGACGCTATCACGAAAATGGTCTCATATGCGGGTTTCGAGATGAAAGAGTAATCACAATACGTTGAAATTTTTACAGTTGGTGTTGATGTTGTTGGTTGATTTCTCGCAAAAAGTGGAAATTTAAAAATTTTGAGTTAATACCCTCTTGTTGATAAAGTGCGATATGTATATTCAAACATAAGAACAATTTTTTCCAACAACAATTTTTTTCAAATTTCAAAACCGTACTATAGAGAAACCGTACTGATCGAAATAGTACTATGCGAGTTATTCCTGTACTACCCGTTGACAGTGAATCAAACCTCTTTTGTCAACTTCGTGTATTTTTCAAAAAGATCGGACAATTTTTGTATGTAACATAGCGTTTTTAATAAAGAGGATATATAGCAGGACCTCAAGTCCTTGCCCCCATTTCAATAAACATTTACTTACACACACGTTGCTAGTTGTATGTGCATCAGCATGACTACTTTTTGTAATTTTACGTGTACTATTGAAGCTAATCTTACAGTTTTCAGTTTCAGGGCACATAACAGGTAGGCGCGTCCTTGCACCGATTTTTCCAAAAATTCATATTTTTCTTAACTTACCCATTGTATGCTAGTGTGTACCAAATTTCAAAAAATATCTGACTACTCCTTCTATTTTTGCCACTTCGTTATATTGAAACGAAGCACTGTTCGTCGTACCGCCGCTCTAAATACACTAACTTAATCGAATTAATCTGGATAATAAAATGTTTTTTAATTTTTTTATTTTTTGCAAGAATATAATTTATATATTTTTTTTAACAGAAATTAAATTAATTTTTTGTTTAAAATAATTTAATCTTCACAGAAAAAGTTCGTAGCACCAATTTAAGGTTTTAATTAGTTTTAAATTAAAGTTCAATTAATTTTTAATTGATTCAAATATAATTGTTGAAAAAAAAAAACAAGTAATTGAATCAATCAATTATTTAATTGAATTTTAATGTAAAACCAATTAAAACCTTTAATTGGTAAAACTATTTTTTTCTGTGTTCTGGACTTCCTGCAGATGGGCTATTTCGTAAGAACTGCCATAAATTAAACAAGACCCTGAGCGCATCCACCAGGGATGGACAAGGCTTAAATATAAAGAAGTTAGTCTTTCTTTTAAGGAACTCCGATTGGAATTGGTCAATGGATGGACGGTCGTCAATCTCTTGCGAGATATTTGTTTATCTCTGTCCGATTCCTTTCTTGGCTAATAACAATCGGAGTACCTTCAGAGACTAACTTCTCTACATGCCTTTGCAAGGCTCTCTTATCTATTCCTACTGGACCCTAAGGGTCCTGTTTCATGTATTTAAAATTAGTTTTAATAAGATTCCCAGCAATGAAGAAAAGAAAGGCCTTTCATAAAACTGAATTCTTCAGGTATTCAGAATTCGCTCGATAATATTCTAGCAGAGACCAGATATGACTAGGACCCTGTTAACAGTCGTCATCGCGAGGAGGTTGCTTATACCTCTACAAGGTTGCTTATACCTCTTCGCGATGACAACTGTTAAAAGGGTCATAAATAAATACCTGACGAAGTACACTAAGTTACGACGAGTCATACCCTTGTATCTACCAGCCGAAGACGGCCTACCTACTCTCGATTCGATTATTTTCAAAAGTCGGATTCTGTGCAAATGTTCCTTTAAGTTTGAGTTTAGCCTAAATTACCAGGCTCCTTGTTTTATACTTATTCCAGTCGTCTGATGAGAATTTTAATCTCTGAAAGAAATTTTTAAATTAAAAACCGCTTACAGTTAAACTACATAAATATATAACGAATGCTTATGCATTTCAAAGAAAATTATAAAAATATTGTCGTTGAAAGAGGAAGTTACAAAACAGGTGTAGAGTCACATGCGATTTAGCATAAAATTATTTGGCCTTTTTTCAAAACAAATTGAAAACTTTTAGAAACTAAAACAACCATCGAAAACAATTTACTCCGTTAAGCTGTGATTAAAAAGTGATTAACATTTTCTAGGTAGAAGAAGTGGAAGGTGTTTAACGACGATTTAATGGGATTTAAATGCAAGACAAGGTCTTTTAGGAAGTTGAGAGAATTTAGATTTTAATTTAGATTTTGTGATAAGTTTCACTTTTAAAATCGCTGATCAACGAATCAACATGTGAACGGAATGTCAATTAGGACAAAACAAAAACAAAAGAAGAGTCTGAAATCATTAATTGAATTAATGTTGCTGGCAGTGAATATGAAAATCCTTTAAGACAATTTTGTTAACAATTTTCTTGGCGTTGTTGATTTTGTTGGTACATTAGTAGTTGTTGCTTTTTTTGTTGCTGATTTTTATTGGCGAGTTTTGTTCTTTAACATGTTTCTGGTGGCTACGGATGCACCTCTTTTGTTGTTGTTTTTTTTTTGTTTTTGGTTTTCTTCTCATAGTTTTTGTGTTTAACTTCTTGCCATTGTGGCCATCATCCGTCAAGTCATTTAGTAGATTCAGTTTATTTTACTGTGTGTTATAAATAAATACAATTTGTTGTTGTTGTTGTTGGACATTTCGTATACATTTAAGGTATTTAAACTTTTTCAAGGCTATTGATAATAATATTTCTTTTTATTTTTTTATATTTTAAAACACACACACATATACAATATATGTGTATGTGAATTTTTTCCATTTTTTTATAAAAATTACTTGTTGTTGTATATTTTGTTTCTAGTTGTGTTTATTATTATTTTATCTTGATCTTTAAGGTACGAGTAGAGTCTTGTTTATTTAATTCTTTTTATTAATTTTATTTTAATCCAAATAAATTATTTGTGCATTTATTGCTTTTTGCTTCTGCTCTTGCTCTCGTTCTTGTATTTTTATACCCTTCACCTCAGGTGGAGCGAGGGTACATGTATAAATGTTTGTTGTCATTCCGTGTGTAATTTCCACAATATTCATTTCCGACCGCATCATATTTATATAATCTGGATCCTTGTGCATAGAAAAGTTGCTTAAGCGATGTCTGTCAGACATAGTTTCGAAAATTTTGCTATTAAAATTCAGCTCCATTGGTCCATAGATAATAGCGCTATGGTTAAAAAAGGTGAGCGCCTCTTATGTTCTTGATGTTTTTCACATATTTTAGTTGTTTTTTTGTACTTTGTTAGTGTTTTTTGAAAACCGAAAATTTAGAAAACAAAAAACTCTAGATTACCATAAAATCAGAATTTCACCAAACAATCGAAATTTTATTAATGTTTCACAATTTCACCTAAAAGATGAAATTTTCCCAAAAAAAAATTTATTTCGATCTAAAATTAAAATTTGAATAAAAACCGAAAATTCACAAGAAAAAAAAACTAAAAACTCTTAATAATTAAAAATGTCTCTTAAAGTTCAGAGCTTCACCAAAAAATCATAGTTCCCCCAAAATTACCAAAAAAAAATATAAAGTTTATTAACTACCGACCAAAAATTAAAATTTTATTAAAAACCAAAAATTTACACAAAAAAACTAAAAACTACTAATAATTGAAAAGTATCGCCAAAAAATCATATTTTCACCCAAAAATTACAAAAAAGTTTAAATTTTAGCAGAAAGTTTTTATTTTGAGCTAAAATTAGAATATGCTTAAAAACCGAAATTTTACAACACAAAACTAAAAACTCTTAATAATTAAAAATGTCTCTTAAAGTTCTTCTTAAAATTTCACCAACAAATCACATTCACATGTTATTATATTTACATGTTCTCTTAAAGATCCAAGATTGGCCAAAAAGTCATTAATAAAAACGTCTACTGAGTCACTTTTATTCTCTTCACCACATGTGGTTGTCATTCTGTTTGTAATTTCTACAATATTCCATGTAAAAACGAATTTTGCCACTTTTGTGTTTCGAGCCGAACACCTTCCAAAAGCTTCGTCATAGTTAACTGTGGTGTTCTTCCATTTTGCTCGACCATTCAGGAGTAAATAATCCATCTGTATGAGGTTTCTTTTATTTGATTTAAATATATAGTAGTAACGAATGTGATACCCTGGTGGAGGGTATATAAGATTCGGCATGGCTGAATGTAGCACTCTTACTTGTTTTTCCCAAGCTCTCTCATTGCTAAATTTGTATATATGTTATATCAATATAACAAATATTAAAACAAAAAAACAAAAATTATATAAATAAATATTAACAGGCTACAAAAACAAACGCAAACAAATTTCGGGTTATTGACACTTTTGTGTATTTCGCAATTTAATTTTATTTAATTCATCTTGCATTTGTGCGAGCCTTAATTAAATTGAGGGTGAGTGCGAGTGCGAGTGTGAAAGTGTGTGAGTGAGTATTAGTTATTTGGTGTGAGTGTAAGGCGATGTCTGTATTAGAGCATGAAGTGTTTTAATTTAATTTCTTTGGTTGTGTGTTTGTGCTAAATGACGTCACTTCCTAAAACCAATTAAATGTTGTTAACATCAATCATAAGACGAACGACCTCCCCCATCCCCCTCACAAAAAAAAAACAAAAAAAATAACAAAAAGCCAAAAGATTAAATTTGTTTAAATTTTAAACCAGTAGGAGGCCAATGCCATAAAATTAAACTGAAAGGCTGTCTTAAACCACTTTTTTCCCTCTTGGCGCAATTTTCTGCTTTACAACGCATCCAACACATATATATACACACACATACACGCTTTTTAATTCAGAACACCGCTCAATGAAATTTTAAATTATTGTAATTTTTTTCTGCTTAATTTTTTGTTATAAAGTTAAAAATAATTAAATTTTTGTTTTGTTTTTGTTTTTTTACTGCCACATTGTACAGCAATATTTTTTCTTGTTAAATGACAAACCAGAAATGTCATTCATGTTGTTACAGATGGGATCGTCGTTTTAATTCGTTGTACACCCTGCTGCATCTGGAGTTATAAATTTTGCAAATGCATTAAGCAGCATTTGGCATTGTTTATGGTGTGACAATCGATTGTAAATTCATCATCATGTGCTTAAACTCGTTGTATTTTTAAATATGGTCTGCTACATTCTCGTAATGAGTGCCTCACTTGCCAAACCGATTAACTCCATATTAATATTAAGTTGAATATTTTTATCGCTTTTTAAATGAAACTTCTAAATGACAAAACATTTAGAAGTTTAAATAAAAACTTATTATCAGAAAAAAATTTTGTTCCACTTCTAAAAATCACTAAAGTCACTTAAAATTATACATCTTTACCACAGTTGGAAAGTGTATTCATATCTTCATATCCGATCTAATAAAGTATATACATATATTCTGGATTCTTATGCATACAGAAGTTGATTTGTCGATGTCCCTTTGTCCGTCTGCGTTCGGTTTGAAATCAACTTTGCCAAGGCAGCAAAAGAGATATAGAAGATTGAAGACCATCAATCTGACAGGCATAGTTTCTTAAATTTTGCTATTGCAATTCAGCAGCATCAGAGCATTCTATTCGATGCTGCCACGCCTATCTATATTTTTTAGGTTGTTTTTACTTCTTTTCGGTTGTAATGACTGTTGTTTGCATTTCTTTGTTACTAGATTTTAGACGACGACCAATAGATCGCATACAGTTCTCGGGTGGCAATGACCCCCTTGGAGGGACGAATTTGTGTTTGTTCTTAGGTTGATAGGATTTATCTGCTTTGATTTGTATTAAATGCCTTTATAGAAAAAAAAAACACATAGAGGTGGCCAATAGAGCCACAGTGTAGCCACTGTGAACCAGGAGTGGTCAATAGGCTCCTTGGGGGTGGTGCAATATGGGTCAAAATATTTTTTAATACTTTAATTTTTTGTTTTTTACTCTGTTAATTCCAAGGCAATAAGAATTGCACGATGATAGTCCGGATTCTACACTTTTTTTCAATTTGTAGCTCTCATTAACGACTTAAAGAAGATCATTTTTAAAAGTAAATTTATTTTGAAAATTTTAGCGATCATCAAATTCGTTTTTGCCAACAAATTTTCCCAATTAGGTTAAAAATGATTTTTTCTTTTAATTTCGTAACTGTTTAAAATAAAGTTAAATATAAATTAAACGATACCGCAAACAATAAAAACATCGTATATTTTTGTGTAAAAACCGTTACGAATTCGTACAACAAAAACAACAAATGAATACTAATGATTTATGTTTTAATGACAAAATCTGTTTTCATTTAATTCCTAAAGGTTTCTCGTTCTGGATTCAGATGAAACAAGGCCTTTTTTCTTGTAATTTTGTTTTTTCTTTGCCAGTAAATAACGACTTTAAAGGTGAATGATCAGCATCGTTTTGAAATAAATTCAATATAACGGTTTACGTCAAACCGGTGTTAATTTAAATACAAAATAAAAATTAAGGATAAATTTAATCAGTGTTACCACAACTTAAATATAGAAAAATTATTAAAAAAAATTGTTAAATTATATTCTTTATTTTTCTTAAATGTTGAAATGGTGGTTTTGTAAAAAAAAAACGAAATTTAATTTCCAGGACCACAACAGACGAAATTTTTTTAAAATTAATTTCGGATTTTTTTACTTAATTTATTTTTTTTTTTTTGTAAAATATAAAGGTTGGCTTATTTTAATTTTATTTTTTTTTTAATATTTAAAAAAAAACATTTAACATTTTTACAAAATGTTTAAACGAGGATTTAATGGATGGAAATCAAAAGTTGCATGAGCAAGCTCATCTACTGGGTGTGCTCATAAGCTCTTGAGCAACTGGTCATGTCATACCTAACACATACCTACTCATATTATACTATTATTAGTGAGCAAACCTCTGTTCGTTTCATAATGAGCAATGAGTTGATCGAGTAAAACGAACTTTCTACACTAGTGAGCGCCGTGTTTACTTGTAGCATCTTCGAAACACTCAGTGTGTTTTGTTTAGCAATTGCGTAGAACTTTTGGATAAGGCCTAGTGCGTTTTGATTGCACTAGTGTTTTTTAGTTTTTTGTATTTCTTAAGAAAGCAAGACCTTAAAATTAATCACAATAATGTTGTTAAACATTCTTCGTGTTTCACTAAAAGCATAAAACTGCTTTAACTCGACCAAGTTCATTGTTATTATACTCAACATTTACTCTTACTTATTCAAACTTGCTTATGGAAACTTTGCAACGTCATCGCTTTTAATTGGCTGGTCTCCGCTGTTTATTATTGTCCACTCATCGTTACTCGTGTGCAATGAACAGACATGAAATCAATGAAATATTATAATGAGTATCTTATGAGCTTGTCTTTACATCGTTCTATTAACTCAAATAAAGATTTCATGCATTTATCTAAAAATTATTTGTTTTTTAAATCAAATCCGAAAGCTCTTAAAAAAATAATAATATTTCTAAAATCGCGTAATCACCATTACCAAGTTTTAGTTTTACTTGGAAACCAATCAAGTTTTAAAAACTCTACTCTTCGCCAAAAGTCTAATTATCTGTTAATCCTGATTTAAAAAAGATTTATTTAATATCATTTTCAATACAAAATGCTAATGGAACGTTTTCAAACGGAAATGAATTTTTTTGCATTTCATAAATTAAATTTATAAATTTTCAAATTTTCCTTAATTTTTTATTTTTTTTTTTAACGGGAAAACCTTTTATATCATCGCTTTTCTTGTTAATAAATTCAAAGTAAAATAATAAATTATAACATGCATTCATACACATATAATATCTTATCCGATTCGAACAATCAATGTGACAATGTGTCTAGGAAAATTTCGAACATGCAATTTCATTTGAAATGTAAAAGTGATTTAAATGAATTCCATATTAAAATAATAAATCAAATGAATCATGCTATAATGTACTGCGTGTATTTAATTTATTTATTTATTTGTTAATGATTTTTCTCAAAAAAGGAAATTAAATTGTTAAATTGTTTTAATAAAATCCATATTGTCTGTCTGTCTGTCTGCCTTAATAAATTTTCTTCTATTGTTCTATTACTTGAGAGCGAGCATATGCAGGCGACATTTCGCATAATGTATTTGCAGAAGTGTGTTTTGTTTATAAAGAAAATAATTTAATTTATTTTTCATTGTTTTGTTCCTGGACATGATGATAAACGAATGAAGTGTCGAGCCAAGCAGCGCCTGCCTGATCATTGTGAGCTGTCAGTTTGAATGTTTTATTTTCTTTAGCACACAATTTCCTCACAGGTGCAATTTGTAAAAATTCGTACTTATTATACAAGAAATGTACTCTTACGTACAGTAATTCGTGCTAATGTCCGTTCATGCGGTCACACACTATACAGTAATTAATAAAAAAAATAAAACTACAAGTCAAGTAGATTAAAATAGAAATTTATTTTGTAGATTGACAGATTTTATTTATTTGTATTTTATTCGCAAGTTTTGTTCCCATGCCAAACAATTTTAGTCCTGTTACATATACCCAAGGGGGTTTTAAACAAATTTAATGAATGTTTAAACTTTGATTATCGAATATGACATAAATACATTTAAAATAATTAAAAAAAGACAAAAAATAAAATCTAACCAAAAAACCAGTGCATAGGAGGACAGATGGTATAAACGGTGTGTAGAGATCTTGTAAGAAGCTTTCGGAATATTAAATTTTGCAAACACCCCATTAAAATGCAGATAATTTTTATTCTTTAATAAAGAATCAGTTTTTTTTAACAAATCACTAGTTTGAAAAACTCCTACGCTGCTAAAAGAGACACAGTGGTATCTGTGGCAAAAATTACACACTGTGTAATTTTTTAAGTCATGGCAAAATAACCATATACGGACACCACTACGTCATAAAAGACCAAAAAAAAAAGTACCCTGTCTCCCAGTTTTGCCCAAAGTCCTCAAGGTTTTTTTTTATGGGCCCTCAAAGATGTGGGGCCTCGATGACATTTTTGCAAAAAAATGATCATTTACTCAAGCTCATATTTTGCAAACCGTTTGGAATTTTGATATACTCTCTGAGGCAAAGTTGTAGCTCTTGTCCGATAAAAAAAATGTATTTATAAGACGACTCATGCTTAACACGTTCGTGGACGTGAACGCTATAGCGCTTGCAAGTTTCGAATCTCACATACCCTTTTGCAACTAAAGAATAAATAATTCGGTCAAGTGCGAGTCGGACTCACACACGAAACGTTTTGTACATGACATGACAATATTTAACTTCACATAAAAAAATCCAAAAAAATAAATTATTCTTTTTTAAAAATAATTATATTTAATGCTGTGTAATATCTGACGATTTAATATAGTTTTGAAGATTTTGAAATTTTTGTTGTAATATATCTCGATTTTTCATATATAATTTCCAATAATTTCAAGTGGTTTGGAAGTTATAAATATTTTTGCTTTCAACCCCACAGTGCAGCGATTTGTTCTTGAAACACCATTTTCGTAATACTGCAAAATAACTTATTTTTGTATTTTATGTTAATAGAAATAGTTTAACTGCGATGTTGTGTTAGTAGTAAAGTATTGTTAACATTGTTGTAGAATAATTGAAACATTTAATTAACATTTTCCATCTGCATAAATTCATATAGATTTGCATCTTATTAACCAAGACTTAAATGCACAATACACGCAATCACACATACACATACACACACATGATCCGTATTAAATGTAGGTGTTCGAATAAATTTAGAAGTTTCTATTCTATATCTATACTGGGAGATGTAGATAATTGTAAATTCAAATATCTGTTTGTTAGTTAATATTCCATTAGATATCGTATGCGATTAAATACAAATAGAATGTATGTGTGAATGTAATAATAAACGTTCAGGCTAATGGTTGTGTATGTGTGTGTGTGCGTGTGTATATTTTATGGTTTGCACTGTAAATATTTATTTTTTTATTTAATGGTTTTTTTTTAATAAACAATATTTAAATCAATTTATTTTTTATGGGTTTCTATATACAAATGATTTATAATTTTACACAACATTTGGACATACGTTCTCATACATTACTTCATGGTGTATGTATGTAGTATGTGTATATAACTTCCCAGTGGTAAAACTAAACAGGCCTTCTCACTTTAGGCCTTCTATAAGGCATGCTAAGACCTTCTCTCGCTACGACCCTAATTTATTTGTGCCTCCTAATTGTTCTTCCTTCTAAAAGATCCAGTACACATTCTCTTAGAAGGGTGGGGGGAATTTGTAGCAAATACATAATTTTCTTGTTTTAGACTTATCATTTATAAAACACAAAAGTTCATTTAATTGTTCTTGATCTAATTCAGAGATGTTTCGATTGACTGATTTGTAGTGGGCTAGTATACCAGCCTGGAGGTAAAGGGTTCGATGCTCAAAAAATTAGGAACAAATTTAAATATTTCAATTAAAAATAAATTTAAAATTAATATTTAATATTTAAATTTTAATTTTAATTTAATAATTAATAATATTAAATATTAATTTTAAATTTATTTTTAATTGAAATATTTAAATTTTTTCTTAGTCTATACATATAATAAAATAATGAGTAACTCATTTCCTGTCTGTCTGTCTTTCTGTCCTTCGCATCACGTAAAAAATATTGGATGGGTTATAACAATATTTTGTAAGGAGGTACCTTAGTATCCTTATTCCTAATTGGGATATCGTTTTTCCAACAGAAAGTGTAGAAAAAGCTGTGGAAGTAGGCAGTTATTTTAGTAAGGATGAGACCCTTTATATAAATAGAACGTAAATACATAAACCATAACTGAAGCACTAACCGATATGCAGCATAGTTTAAGGCGGAACTAAAAAGTAATAGTCTTCGGTGTGGATTGCTTTCAAAGCAAAATCGAACGATATATTGCAAGGACGCTCACGAAGTGGCGAGCACAGCTAATTTATAATAAAACAGTAAAGTATTTCCTGTCTTTCTGTTCTTCTGTCCCATTGCGTTCGCATCACGTAAAAACTACGGGATGGATTATAACAAAATTTTGCGAGGTATCCTGATTCAAATATAGAATACTTTTTTTCCGCATAAAATCTTATTTCCTAGAGAAAGTGGAGGAAAAGCAGTGAAAGTAAGCAATTTTACCGATATGCTTTAAGGCACCTTTTATTTTTAAAAGCTTCATATTTCAGTAGGGAAGAGACCCTTTACAGAAAGTAAATACATAAACCATAACTGAAGCACTAAAAAAGTAGGAGTGTGGATTGATTTCAAAGCAAGATCGAATAAAATATTGTACAGACGCTGAGGAAGTGGCGGGCATAGCTAGTATTTAATAAAATTAGAAAAACAATAAAAATCTTGTCCCAGAACATTTTTTCTTGGTTTTTTGCAACGAAAAGCCTTTTACAAGGCATTAAATTAAAGGCCTTTTACCACACAATTTTCGTAAGACCTCTCGGAACACTTGCCGGCAGAAACAAGAGTGAAAGGCCTGCTTCGCAATGACTACCTGTTTAAAAAAGATATGAGAATGGAATGCGAACGAAGCGCCTTGTGCCTCCAAAACAAGGAGTAAAGAGGCCTTCTAGAAGGCCTTCATACTCCTTCAATTTACCACTGGGTAAGAGAGTGTATACATTTGCTGTTGTTATTATTGCATTTTCTGATGTTATTTCTTAATATTTTTTTTGTTGTTGCTTAATATTTATTTATTTATTATTTATTTATTTATTTGCGAAAGTAGCTGCATTTGACAATGAAGTATTTTCAAAGTCAATGACCTTTTTAGTAATCTTATCATAAGCTTGTTCATTAATTATTATGTTAAAATGTTTAAAAATAATTATTTTAATATAAATTTGTATGGGTCATATGAAGAATAACACACTCACACCTTCAAAACTAGTGCCACATGTCTCAATTCTGTATTCATTTACCTACAAATACATCCCTAACGATTGCATACATAGAAAGTTGACGCAACAATTGTGTTTTTGCTAAAATGGAAATGCACTTAATTAATTTGTTGTTTTCATTTTTCAAATTTTAACTACGAAAGTCTATTTTTGTATTGGCATGATAATGATAAAATGAAACCAATGACTGATAATGTCCTACAAAATAAAAGAAACCAAATGAAAAGCGTGTTTGTTGTTAGACATTTGTAGAAATATAATCTTAAGGCGGGCAGCAACTGAATTTTTAGGTGTTGCACTGACGACTGCATCGCATCCAGCATCATCGGTGTTATGCGTATCTCTGGCGATACAGTTTTCACTAACACATTCCAGAGACCGACGTCAATCATTTTGATCATGACTATTCTCTCTTACAAAAATTTTACAAAATTTGTATTAAATTTAAATTTGTTGTTTTTCTTTGTAGACCAAGAAACATTCACCCGGTCACATAAAGCGGCCTATGAACGCATTTATGGTCTGGAGTCAAATGGAAAGAAGGAAAATTTGTGAAAAAACTCCCGATCTACACAATGCCGAGATTTCCAAGGAACTGGGCCGACGTTGGCAACAGTTGGGCAAAGAAGAGAAACAGCCCTACATTATTGAAGCGGAAAAGCTACGCAAACTTCACATGATCGAGTATCCCAACTATAAATATCGGCCACAAAAGAAACTTTCAAGGACCAGTGCGGGTGCAGTCAAAGGTGCAGCCAACGACACACATAACGAAAGCAATAATGAATTGAATTCTTCTTCCTCGTCCACCAATTCTCAGAGATCACAAAATTCCTCGATAACAGCTGGCACAAAAGCACCACGAAAAAACAAAAGAAGTTCCACCAGCAGCACAGCAACCAACAATTCCCTGAATTATCCCAGCAACGCCTCAACGCCCCCGTTTAAGAAACAAAGACACAACAGTACCAAATCTCTTAATCTCAGCACAGATTATGAAGATGATGATGTAATGGTGGATGCTGGACACCATCAGCACAACATAGAAAATTTGGATAACTTGGACATTGGCAGTAGTTATTTGAATGCAACAACTGCTGGCAGCGATTACAATACAATTACCTCAAGCAATTTTTACACCTCAGACGATCTGAATGCAGATCTCAATAAGAATGTGATGCTACATGTTACCAATATGGATGACAATCGGCAAAGACTTCCGGGTTTGACAAGTCTAACGGCTGGCACGTTACAGTTTAAAACCGAAGCGGATGCAAAGTATGATGACGTTTTGAAACTAATGAATCCTGATAGCTTTTTCGAAAACTCGGTGGAATTGAAAGAAACTGACTGTGATGGCTTAGCGGATGTGTGTCCCAAATTAGGCCAATTGATAACATTGATAAATCCTGCCACCGACCTGCACACCACTACCAACCAACAGCAACATAATCACAATGCCAACCATTCTCACCAACAACAAGAACAACAACAACAACAGCGACAACATCAACAGCAGCAGCAGCATCAACAACAGCAACAGGAACAACAACAACAACAACGTTACGTTCATGATCTCATTGATGGCTCATATGATGCTGATGATAATGGCGGCGGAAGCATTGTCAACAACGATGCCAATTTGCATCCAGCCAGTCAGCAGTATTCAAATCTTAAGTTTTCCATTTTCAATTGTGACACTCTCAACAATGCTGACCTGCAGTCGACTGGCAATTCTTCTAGTAATTTACTTATATGCGATGATATTCTCCGAATGGACGATGAATCGAACCAACAGCAAATGGACCACCACCATCACGAATGTTTTACAACACTCTCATGCACAAGTGCCAATTGTAAAAATAACAATTGCAGCAACAACAACAACAATAACAACAAAACAAACCAAAATCAAAAAAATAGTGCTAAAGATAGTGCCGATCAACAACAAGCTCACCCCTCCCACAATCATCAGCAGCAGCACCATCAACATCATCACCATCTTGGCAATGGTGGAGGTGGAGGTGGAGGTGGAGGAGGCGATTGTAACAATGACTCGTCCCAAATGTTTTCAATACCTCCCCAGCAGACGGTAACGATGAACATAGAAATACACAACAACATTGGCCACTGCATAAATAAGGATGATTCAACAACATTCCATTTGGACGATAATAATGCCTCCGCCTCATCGTCCACCTTAATGCCCACCACAGTAGCAATACCCTCCTGCTCGAGCGACGATTGTTGCATGCTTAACCAGCACTCATCCCATCATCATTCACCCCACATGGGTTTTTGTGGCCATTCGGCATTTGCTGGCACCTCTGTCGAGGCAACGGTTAGTAGTATTTACAACACCGATCACAATTGTGATTCGGTAACACTGGAGCCCATCATTACCACAGGCCATCAACAAAGTGATCTCAACTACACGACATTTGATACAAATCGTACATTGTTCGATTTTACTCACGATGATTTACCACCATCTCAATCCATAAGTAGCCATTTAGAATTTAACTATAGATTCTAGTTTTGAAAAAACTGAATTTTTTATTCGAAAAATATTTTTAAAAAATATTACAAAAATGAAAAAAAAACAAAACAGAAAACAGAACTCCTAGATGTAAGCATGTCTCTGCCTAGTTTCTACTCTGGATCGAATGTTCGAACAGTATAAGTGCTATAGGAATTTGTTGTTTAAAACTAAAGGCCGGTTATTTAGTTTAACCACAGTTTAACCAACAAATTAAAGTTTAAACCAAATTTGCCACGTTTTGTAAAAAAATAAATAAAATTGTACCTTAAATGCTGCCACTTTAAATCATCTACTTTTTTTATTGAAACAAATTTAGCAGTTTTTCTTTAAAGTGGCTCAAGTTTGTCTTAAGTCTAAGCTTAGTTTAAACCTTGTGATACCGTGTTTTTTTCTTTGTTGGTTAAACTAGGATTTTTTTGTTAATTGAACTGTGATGGATAGTAACTAAAAGAAAAAAGTTTCCCTAAATAAATGTATGTATTCCAAACTCGGGGACTAAAAATGTAGGTGTATGTGAACTTAAGATCCTCAAAGATGTTTCGATGCCAGTGTAAAACGGTTAAAGTGGCATACAAATACTTTTTTACTTTAGCAAACTAAAATAAGTAATAAAAAAACAAAAACAACTTTAAATTAAGTATAAAAAACCCCCGATCTACATTTTCGTGTATTTTTTATAAAACTGTATTTTAAGTATAAATTTCGTCATGCGAGCATAAATTATAATAAAAATTAATTTTTAAATATAAAAGGAAAATAAATATTCTTATTCATATACAAGCGTAAAATTTTAATATTAATAAACATAATTATTTTTAAGTTTTAAACAATACTAAATATACAAACATATAAATATATTCATATACATATTTTAAATAAATCTAAAGAAATTATAATTATACATTTAAACATAGTATACATAAAAAAATATCCATTTACTATATAAACTTAATTTAATTTAATTTTTTTATATAATTTTCTTTATTTTTGTGTGCAACGGAAATTAGAGACCCTTTAAAAATTAATGTTTTTTTGCAGAAAAAAAGCAAAATCCCGAAATTATAAATTAAAAAAAAAATACTTTAAAGTTAAAATATTATAAACAAAATTATTAAACATATTATTCATATACCAACGTATGTAGTTTTTAATTAGTTTTTAAAATTTTACATTTTCCTTCCTTCTCATCTCTCTTCCCCCACCAACCCAAGTCCATCTTTCACATCAGAAATTCTGCATAACAATTATTATACATAAATATAAAGAAAACACAAAAAATCTATTTCAATAAAAATATAAAAAAAATTAAAAAATATATATAAAAAAAATTATAAACAATTAGTTTTTCTTAATGATCATGGAATGAGACATTTTGACAAGGTTGTATTTTTGGATGCATATTTTTAAATATGGCGGTCAATGTTGCGTGTTGTTTGTTTTGTTTCCTCATTTTGTCAAGACAACAATTAGCAGAGTTTCTCAACATGGTATTTGCAGGAAATTACGCAATTATTTATTGCATTTTAATTACGAGTATGTCAGGTTGTAATTAAAAAATTTTATAAATCTTCTCCATGATAGAATGTTGCGACTTAAAAAATAATTCACTTTTGTTTAAATAAAATTAAAAATTAATTTTTAGAATTCGAATTAAGTTAATTAAAATTAAATGTACTTTGTAAGGACCAGGAATAGTGCAAATCTATTCCACATGTACGATGTTGTAGGCCAAGACTATGCAATAATTGCATCGCAATAACCCAAAACTGCTCCATTTCGTTACTTCAAAGGGTACCCACGAGCTGTCAACTTCATATGTTAAAGTATAAACACTTGTTGTAAAAACATAACCTAATGACATTTAACATTTAAATTTATAAAGTCGCACTATATGTCCACATATAGTATAAAAATAAAATCAAATGTTGTTCGTTGGAAATCGCATCACTTAAGAACGGCTGCACCGATATGGCCGTTTTATAAAATCTTCGTCATAACCCAACTTAGGTTTTTATCAAAATCATCAGTAATCCCCTTATTAAAAAACACAGTTTAGCGGAACATAGGCTGGATTGGAGTAGTGGGCGTGTTACCTCCTATACAAAGTAAACAATATGGAGACATGCAGTAGGTAGAGCTTTTAAAACTTTGCAGAAGTAACCCTCATACTAATTTGCATAATCGAGCAAAATACAGACTGGATGAGTATAGTGGGAGTGGTACCTCCCATACAAAGTAAAATATTATTATCGTGTTTATACGCATAGTATAGCAAAAAACAGATTAGATGGAAACAGTGGGCGTAGCACCTTGTTTATAAACTGAAACATTTTTGTGTGCGTTTTCGAGATAGACGTTCATTACATAAATCCAGTTTTTGGTACTCAACCAGTTTTATCAACCAAATAGTGTAACTTTTACTTTTGAGTTTTATTAATACTCGACCGGACAACTGTTAATAAATAAACAGAGTTCACTTAAAAAACATTCATTAATTTCGAGTTTCATTTGGTACTCCACCAGGCAGCTATGTATGTTCGTAAAAATAGAATTATAGTAAGTATAGTGATTGAAATAAAAATGAATGCATGTCGTTAATAATACAAAAACAAAAGTGCTTCAAGTAGGTAATATAGTCTAACCATTAGCCAATGCGAGAGTGAGAACACAAAACCTTCGAAAAAATGCTGATCTTTCTTAGAAGTTAGAAAATCGCGTCTCAAAAATTAGCAGCAAGCGACTTTTCCAAAGTTAATTACAATCATTTCGAATTTGTTATACCCTTCTCTCCTATCCTAAGCCAAAGCTGCCTCGGATATTGCTTCCCTGAAATTCGCTGGAATTATTATTCTTCATATAAAATTAAAAGTATCACTGTAAAACAAAATCTTCGTCATCAGTACCTCGTTTCGGTAATATATGTAAGTGAGAAGTGACTCACATAAAATTACTATAGTTATCTGGATGACAGGATGACTAGTTTCATGTGACGAGACATACATTTATTAATTAAGTAAAAAACAATAGCCACTTAAAGCTGACCAAGTGATACAAATTTGTAAATACATTTCTAGTTGTTGTTCAGCTATAAGTTTTTCGAGACTAGTGCGGAGTACCCTAAGATTTGAATTTAATAAGAAATCCCCTTTCATTGACGAAACCAATAATATGAAAATATTTTAGTTGCCCCCTATAGCCCGCAAAATTATTATTTTTATTTTTAATGCCATTTCACGTCTTGAGTACTTGTCCACAGAGTGGAAAGTCTCTTTGATAACTATGATTCCAGCCACGAAAAGATAACACAAAAGTAAAATCATACAGTCTTTCTCAAATATGTCGAAACTGTTTGAGAAGACATTAATAACTAAGAGAAATAAAATTCTGCTCGACGCTTCTCAAGCATTCGATAAGGTATAGCACGAAGGACTAATATACTCGTATAAGTTAAAGCTAGAATTGCCCGAAAACTTCTCTAAACTCCTAAAAAATTATTTAACTGATCAAAAGTTTATACTAAATGAAGGAGATATTTTAAAGCTCACCTCAGCTCGTTAAAGCCGGATATTCTACAATCCACAAGGTAGTATATTCGGCCCCATTTATACTTGTTGTATAATTCTACAATCCACAAGGTAGTATATTCGGCCCCATTTATACTTGTTGTATAATTCAAACATGCCAACTACCAACCGAGTTCACACATCAACAACTGCTGATGACATCACAATATTTATAAGACCACCTACTCAATTTGAAAAAATGAATGATGAAATGGAGAATAAAGGTGAATGAACAAAAATGTACTCATATAACTTTCACAGGGCGTAGGGACTCATACACTCCTTCCTATTCGCATAAATAATCAAATGATACCTCAGCTTTCAGACATCAAATTCCTCGGTATATATGTATATTGATCGGCGCCTTACTTGGAAAAGCCACATAGAATCCAAGTTAACACAAATGAAATTAAAAGCAATCCAACTAAACTGGCCTAAGGCCGGGGCACATACATACTTAACTGAAATCAAAGTAACAACGGAAAAGGTTGACACAATGAGCACTTTGTTGACGGATATATGTATAATCACAAAAGAAAACACTTGAAAAGCTTTTTTCACCATTTTCCCTTATTTAATTTATTTATTTTGTTGTATTTTGTTTTGTTTTTGCTGCGGCCACTCAACACAAAAATTTAATTTTGAGAGAGAGAGAGAGAGAGAGAGAAACAAAGAGAAACCAATTTATAGCTCTCAACTGCTCTCAACGTACAACAATAGTTAAAAGTTGCCCAACTTTCGTACTTTGCGTTGACGGAGACATACTGACAACACTCATTAGAAAACCTATATTTCAACTTTTTTAGACTTTGAAAAAGACGACGTATAACGTATGACGGATTCTATATGCCCCGGCTTTTATAGGCAGAAACTCCCCTCAGCTTACCTTTCAAACTTCTACTATACAAATCCATTCTCAAACCAATTTGGTGTTATGGAATTCAATTATGGGACACTCAGCCTCAAAATTTCATAGGCCCAAACTAAGATTCTACGAATGATCACAGTTGATCCCTAGTATATAAATATAGATCTGAAAGTGCGATCAGCTAATAAATAGCGAAACATGCAGTAATATATTTAAAGAAGCTTGAAACTTATCCGAATCCTTTGGCGGTAAAAGAACCTGATTACATTCGGCCGTAAATCAGAGGGATGACCCAGAGGATGGACTTAACAGCTATATTTATTTTTATTTCATTTTAAGCCTGACACTCTGTCCAGTTTTTCATGCGGAAAGCTGTCAAACTACATACATAAAAATTTGTATGAAAAAGTCATGGAAAAATGTTGCCTTCTGTTTTTACTACGGAAAAACATTGAAATGTTTCTGGCAACATTTTATCAAAGCTTTGAAATAAAGCAAATGGGCATTATTTCATGTGGAATTTTTTGTAAAATTTTTGGTAAAAAAGTTTCTAAAACAATGTGGTATATTTACACGCAATAAAATCGCAAAATTCTTTTAAATCGCGAGATATACACCACATTTTAAATGTCAAATTTTCTCTGTGAAATAAGAAATGTTGCTCAACATTTTTCACAAACTCGAACAGAGTACTAGGCTTTAGTCTTAAAATATGACTAAGTTTTGTTAGTTCATATATATAAAAGAAAAAAAAAATATGAAAAAAAACGTCAATAGACATGTTAAATACCACATATTTAACGACAACCCACATCTACAGATCTCATCTACATATAGAAAATATAGCCTACAAATTTTATTTAAAAATTTAATTTTTAATTCCACTAAACAAATAAATATATTAAATATACTTAAACAAAACACACTAGATATTTTGCAGCCTTAAGGTATGCAACAACTTTGAGAAGCACTTATTAATTGTTAACAGTTTCTGGTTGATTGATAAAATAAATAAAATTTACAACTTTTGCGGACTAAATATGATTGATTGCTTTAGTGTTGCAATTAATATTCATTTTAAAGGAATTTTAACCAAAAACAACACCTTTTTTTAATGACTCTAAAGAAACAAATTTTTGTCCGATAAAAAAGTATTTAAAATTTCTTTAGAACAACGTCATCATTTAAAAAGACACTATTTTCCTATTTGTTTCTAACGTTTCTATACAAATAGTTTATCTTATAAATATATTTATGAAAGAAAGCCTTGTGAACTACAGCTATCGCAACATACATAGAGCAAACAGATTCGTTGTAAACAATCAAATTTGTCAGTCACAAGTACTTAAGACTTACTCGCTAAAATGGCTCGTGGTTCATGCATGCACGCAAAGTGTGCTCCATAAAGAATTAGCAGTGGTTCAAATGCATAATTTAAACGTGATCCCGTTAACATTACGAGCAACGGAGCAAATAATCCACCTATGCATTACATCCGAATTACCTAAAACTATTTCATGTAATGTCTTTATGAAAGACCCACAAGTAGTAAATTTCCTACGTTAAAGCATAAACAATTGTCGTAGAAAAATATCTTGCCTAGAACCGAGATAGTCCATGAATGCCACACACAGCAGCATGTCGTTGTTCTTTGATTTTAGCTACAACGGACCAAAGATCTTTACAAGGATTGGATACTGCTCGCTTAAAGTGGTTTTACACGACGTGTATTTGTCATATTTGCAATAATTTTATTAAATAAAAGTTTCTGAAAAAATTCTTTAATAATAAGTTTATTTAAGGATCATTTGTAAACTGGTAGAAAAAATTATATTATTAAAGCTCTAGAGGAAGGAAAAGATATGCTTCCAATCGAACAGCTATTTAGTGTAAATAAATCCACTATTAATTACGTTACGATTTACTTAAAAAAGCCCGCACTGTTTGCTGTGAATTAATTTAAGGCAAATTTGCTTGCTAGAGTCAACGAAACGAAAATCTGGTATTAAAATGATTGAATTTGTTCCGCCAGTAAATAAAATACTGTTGTCATACCGGTGAAGACCGTCGTCAGTGGTTGTTGTTTTGGTACTTTTGGAGAGCTCTTTCGATGTGAAGACATCATTTTCAAGCCGCGTTTAAAATAGTACTTAAGAAATGAAGATTTTAAAATAAACATAAGTCATGTTGTTAAAAAATTTTGTGAGTTTTGTTTGTAAACTCGAACTGTGTTCGTGTTTCACTCAAAGCATAAAATTGCTTGAACTCCGCAAGTTAATTGTTATTAAGTTTATTATTTACTCATAATTATTCAAACTTGCTTACGGAAACTCAGTAAGCTCTTCGCATATAGCTCGCTGGTATTCGCTGTTTATTATTGTCCACTCATCGTTACTCGTTTGCAAATATTACAATGAGCATCTCATGAGTTTTGTTTTCTGTGCTCATGTATGTATGTATGTATGCTCATGTATCAATAAAGTTTGTTTTACCTAATGTTAATGTTAAATATAGACTCCACCTTCAACAATATTAATCATTTGTTTATTGTTATTGTCGTTTGTATCGCAGTAAAATAACATAACAAACATTGCCAGTACCCTACGCAGTAATTTTGACCCTTCATGATTGTGAAATTGAAATTAAAAGACTGTTTAGGTCAATCTGGGAGCTTGCAGGCTGGTAGATTAAGAAATAAAATTAGAATAGACGGCATCTTTTTAACAGCCTCACATTGCCAGCGTTACAAGCGGAAATATAAGAATGGTTTTCCATCAAATATAAGTTCAAAAATATAGATAATTTAGTTGTAATCAGGGTTCAGAACTTTTCATTTATTAGCGAAGAACATTTATGATATTTCTAAAATTTTATTTTTTTCACTCTCATAAACACATTTTTTTTTTCATTCAAAACGATTATACGTTTTCATTTATGAAACTTCTCAAAAATGAGATTTCTAAAACTCTTCGTTACTGCATACGCCACCAGTTGCACATTAAAAAATATGGGCATATACATACTCACATACGGGTACATACATACATTTATGCGAATGCTTAATGCCAACATTTTTTTGCGATCTTTTCATTTATGAAAAATTAACAAAATTGTAAATACTCATATATGAACACTTTCGTGAAAAATAAAATATTTTTACATTTATTCACTTTTGAATAAAAAGGAAAAGAAATAAATCTTCTCACTCATTAATGAACAAACAAAATATTTTCTAGTCTTTCACACATGTATGAAAAGAAACACAAAAAAAAACTAAAATGTAATACTCACACATGATTGAGCAGTGAGTGAGCATTTCGGTACTCTGGTCTTAATAATCAGGTTTTATTTTTAGTTTTAGTTTGCTCGCACGGAACAGTTTGTGCCTAAAATTGAACCTAAGAAATTCTGTTAACTTGACTTAAAAATAAATCAATTTTTATTGAGTTTCATTTTTACATCAGTTTATTGCTATTTTTGTTTTATTTAAAGAAAAATCTGCAACTATTACAATAATGATCTAAAGTTAAACTTAAGATTAAAATTGTTCATTTTTTCAGTTTCTTTGTGATGTTTCGACTTTAGTTTTATTTTTTTTTATTTGTATAAAAGATTGTTGTTGTTGTAAAAATACATTGTGACTCTTCTGACCTTAAACCTTAAATTAAATTTAAAAATAAAGTATTATAATTTGTTTTGCAAATAAAATATTAAAAGCCCGAAACAAATTTGAATATTTATTACTTCTACTTATTAACTAAAAATATAATAATTAATAATCAACAGTTTAAAGAAATTTACAAAAAAAAAGAAAAAATTGTCGAGTTTTTATACAATAAATTTGTGACAAAATTTCGTTATGAACGTTATTAAAAAAACAGTAGGTTGATCTTAAAAATGTCATATTTAGTGCTTTTTACGGATCACAGAGAGAACTGTTAAAGAGACTTTAATGTCCGGTTTTAATTGACCATTCATAAATAATGATATAGTAAGTACAGGGTGAAAGCACAAACACGAAAGTAGAAAATTAAACTTTAATCTTTTTGCTTACAACAATATGAAAATGTTGTTGTTGCTTTTCTAAAAGAAATATTATTTAAATCTAAAATTTTATAAAAAAAATTAAAACATATGCCACCCACATTTAAGAGTTAAAAATATTTTTAACAGAATTTCGCAAAATTTTCTGGACTAAAAATCGTTCCATAACCCTAAAATAATTTTGTTTTTAACAGTAGCAGTAATATTATTAAGTACAGTCGCTTAACGTTTTATCCTTAACTTATCTTTACACAGAGGGATAATAAAATAGTTACAAAATAAAAGAAAGAGAGGAAAGATAAATGATTGTATACAGTTTTTTTTACTAATATTTTTGTTTTTGTTCCTTCGCCTTTTTCTTTTGCAAATCAATTTCTGCTGTGGCCAAATAATTGGAACCCTCTAAGTGCAAAGTACTTTGTCTATGGGAGTTACGTATTAAACAAAATACCGATATTAGTAGAAGTAAAGCGCCGATCGCAAAGAACACAATTATCAAAATAACACGTATTTTTGGCGGTACAGTGGTGGCAAAGTTCATTAGGTCGGTAATTTCATCGGGCAGACTATCAATACCTTCTTCAAACCACAATATGGGGAAAATGATGTCTGGGAAATTGGCAACTTGTTTGATGTCAAACACTTGACTGACAGCCAAATTAATTTGGACGCGTGCACGTGCTCTTAGAGTTGTACCCATGTCCTGAAATAAAAAGCAAAAAATGGGTTAGTTAAAAAATAAAGCAAAAAACTGAAATAAATTGCAATTTGATTACATGCTCTTTATATATCTTTCATTTTATTGACATTTAACCTGAAGAGACAGGGTCCCCACACATATACTTCTATAAATGTTAAAAAAAAGTATATAATAAACAGTTGCATTTAATAAAAAGTGCTCATAAGCAAGTGGTCATACTCGAATACAAACTAGCTTACTGAACACATGCCTTTTCATACCGTACTATTATAGTATCATAAACGCAACGAGCTGACTGTGTGTGTTTTGTTTATAAGTTGTGTAGAACATTTTGAAAAAGCTTAGTTTGTTTTTGTATTTCTTAAGAAATGAAGACCTTAAAATGAACCTAAATAACGTTGTTAAAAAATTCTGTTTTTTGTGTTCATGTTTCAATTAAAGCATAAAACAGCTTGAACTCGCCCAAGTTCATTGTTATTCTGTTCAACATTTACTCATATTTATTCAAACTTGCTTATGGAAACTATGCAAGCATGTCATATTTAACTGGTCGTTGCTGTTTATCGATTTTTTTTTTTTGTAAAAATTTTATTGAAAAATTTTATAGAAAATTTTTGTGAAATTTTATAAAAATTTTATTAAAGATTTTTGTAAAATTTTTTGTAAAAAATTATATCGAAAATTTTTTGTAAACATTTTATCGAAAATTGTTTGTAAAAGTTAGGACCTTCCTGCAATCTATATTGCATTATAATCGTCAGACTAAAGCACACTTTACTAGAGCGTCTTATGAACTTTAATTTTTGTGCTCATGCGGTGCTTTAGTTCATAAAAATTTTAGTTCTTGTAAAAGACTTAAATATTTGAATACCGATAAAGTTTTAAGTCATAGACAGTGTTTGTGAGGACAATATAAAGAGCCTAACTCAAGAGCTAATTTTGGACAGAATTAGGATTTTGTTTTAGATTATTGGTTTTTTATCAAGGTAGTCCTGGTTTGTCTGTATAATGCACCAAGAGTCTTAGGCGTGAATCGAAATTGCATTTCCCAGATTGATGAATAGCGCACTACCAATCAATCTATGGAGGCACCCATAGATGACATTTAAAATTTTTTTAAATGCTTATATAAACTTTAAAACTAATTTACAATAAAATACAGTTATGATGGGTTGAAAATTGATTATCTTTATTATTATTGAAATCGGCCCACTTTGTATTTTTTTTACAAATATCGTCAAACATATAACTCTTAAACCAAAATCGCTTTGTGACAATTATCCTGTGTCATAAAGCTCTTAGACATTCTGATACAAAAAAATAAGTGTCTTAGTTTTTGTTAGTGTCATTGGATGTGATGACATCTCTACCATTAAAAAATGGAAAACATAGAAGCGATTAATAGAGCCCACGATCATTTGAATTATTTAACAAGAGTGATATATTCGGCCATGCCGAATCTTATATAACCTTCACCATAGTAATGCTATATATTGTGTTACCCTTATTTTTTTAAATTTTTTTAAAATTTTTTTTTCAAAATTTTTTTTAATAATTTTTTGGTAACATTTTTTGTAAAATTTTTTGTTTAATTTTTTCTAATTTATTTAAAATTTTTTGTAAAAATTTGTTTGTAAAAATTAGGAACCTTATGCAATCAATATTGGGTTAGAATAGTCTGAATTAAGCAAAAAATTCCTTAAAAATTTATCTCATATTGATCCCCTAAAGGATCCTAATAGGCTTATTGACTGCTCCTGTTCACCAGTGGGCACTCTGTCGGTCTATTGGTTACCTCTATATGTATCAAAGAAGAAAAATCTTACCAACCTAAAAATAACCACAAAATCGGCCTTCGCAGGGGGTTATTGATACCCCGAGATCTGTATGCACCCCATTCGATCTACCTGTCGCGGTCTAATATTTATTTAACAAAAAAAGCAAAAGAGAATCATTAAAACCGAAAAAAATAGAGAAAAACGTATAAAATAATAGGTGGGTGTGGTTTTTTGCCCACAGTCTCCAAAGGAATGATCCGATGTTGCTGAATGGCAATCTCAAAATTTTCGAATTTTCGAGTGGTGGGCTTAAATTTTCTGTATATCGTCTGTTGCCTTGGAAAATGAGATTACTACCCGAACACGGACAGACGGATATCGCTTAGTCAACTTTTCTATGTATAATAATATATATACTTTATGGGGTTAGAAATGAATATTGTAAGAATTACACACGGAATGACAAACTTTTCCACCTGTGGTGAAGGGTATAAAAAAAACTTCCTAGTATAGTTGTATCGGTTGTATTTTTTATTTTTTTGCAATACAATAGTGTAAACCGGTATATGCTACTATTTTTTGTTTTTCAAATTTAAAAACTTTTTAACTGTCTTATTTGCTTTATATTTCCTTGAACTGACAAAAATATAGTACATAAAAATAAAATTTTTTTAATAATTTTGAAGGCAGAAATATGTCAACAATTTAAGAGGCAAAATTCCTTCAAAAACTTACTATTCTAATAGTAATTCTAATCTACGGAATGGCCTTTTCTCTAGGTCTCCCACAAGTTTAAATTACGCGTGGTAAAAGTTATCGATAACTAACATTTTGTTTAAACTGTTATCGTAGAAAATCACTGAACTAAATGATACTTACAGGTTGCACATCAATAAACAGTTGGTGTTTCTCCTTTTCGGGCGGCGATATACCATCGACAGCGGTACGCAAACTGTCATCAGCCAAATAGAAATGTGGGAAACTCAACATAATGGGAGAATCTACACAAAAATAAGAATTAAAATGAAATAAAATAAAATAAAATATTTAAAAAGCACATTAATCATCACTTACCATATTGACACAAAGAAACATTGAACAAACCATTCGGGGCACAAGACGGCTGACCGGCCGGACAGAAGCACATGTTGTCGGGATTTGATTCAACATCAGCGAAAACATTAGTAGGCGGCGAAAAACGGAAACCCTTTACACCGCCTTTGGTTTCGACAGTTTTTTCATAGACCAGCGGCAAAAGGCGACACAAATCTTTGTCGTAGATGTGTAAGATGCGATCTTCTTTGATGTGCGGTGGGAAAATGGAACCATCGGTGCCATTGAGAACATTACAATTCTCAGACAACCAGTGAGGTAGATGGGAGCGGCCATTGTATTTATCAATAATACCGAATTTGGTGATATCATCAACGCCAGTAAAGATAGTAACACGATCCTGTAAGAAAGAATCAGTAATTGTTGTTTTATTTTTCTTGTCTTTTTATAGAGACACAGAAAAAAAAGATAATTTTCTATAAAAAATTCTTTGTGTTGTTGTTTAGTTTAACCAATTTTTTTTTTTTTAATAATTTGCATTAATTAGCACCATATTATATATACATCGATTCCGAAGAATATTTTTGTGTAGGTACACATTGGTAAACAATAATCGTTTGTTATAAAAATAAAATATTTTCCAACAAAACATGTGTAATTTTAGCACCTACAAATATTAATTTGTTAATAATTTTGTAGAAAAATAACTTGGCTTGAATTTTTATGGTTTTAATTTTATCAGTAATTCTATGCAATAATTGAAGTTGAATCCTAAAATATCACTTTTTTGAAAGACTAATATCTCTTTTCATAACTTAATTTTCCCAGCCAACAAGATGGCTTGAAGATGCGAGATTTTTGCAAAATTTGTGTTCGTCATCACTGTGTTAAATCATTATCGTTTATAAATCACCAGCGTTAGGTTCCCACTCCAAGGTACTTAATTAAATTAGTCCGAAATACCACCACCGAAGATGTTATAGTCCCGCTTTATGTGCTTAATTTAGATCATTAACTGTTTTTGAACATAGCTCTGCACAGTGGCTTTAAAACATTTTATTTGTGAAAGAAATCTTAAACACTTAAATATATTTTAATAAAAATTCATGCATCCATAGTTAAGGTATATGCTAGCGGACGGCTTTCTAGAATGGTCAGAATAAAGGAAAAAACCTTTAATCAAATGTTACCTATTTTTATTCCACCCCAACGAACCACCCTCTGGATCTATTGGCCGGCTCTATATTTATTGCTTTCTATAACGTCATTTAATGAATAAATCAAAGCGGAAAAATCCTATCAACCTAAAAAAAACATAAAATCGCCCCTCCCAAAGGGTTATTGCCACCCGAGATCTGTATGTGACCTATTCGTACTAACAGAAAAATGCCAACGAAATTCATTTCAACTGAAGAAAATAAAAATTACATGAAAAATTAGTAAAAGCAAAAAAATATAGGCGTGTTTTTTTACCCGCAGCTTCGAGTGGAATGGTCTGATGTTGCTGAATTGCAATAGCATAATTTTTGAAATTATGTCTGGCAGATGGGTTCAACGCTAAATCAACTTCTCTATGTATAAGGATCCAGAATAATATACTTTATGGGGTTAGAAATTAATATTGTAGAAATTATATACGGAATAACAAACCTATATGTAGGCGAAGGGTTGCGAAGGCTACGAAAATATGTGGCTAAGGCATAAACATCAACCGCAGGTGTGAAAAAGTTCATATAACTTTCGTTTGTTTATATTGTTGGTCTCTAATAGAAAGGGCCTGACTCAAATAATTGTAACTTTACAGAAGATAAAAACTTAATAGAAACTGTAATATTCACAATGTAAATTGTAATGTCCAATTGCTTGTAAAAGCATTATTTTTTATACTATTGCAATAAATTTTTGTGACGGGGTGTATTTGTGTGAAATGTATTGGAAAAACTCAATTGAGTAAAAAATAACAGTGGCCTTTCTACTTCAAACCATCGATATGTAACGATTTTAAAGATTTCGATTATCTAAGAGAACATATTATTGGATTTCAGCTTATTTTTTGTACTATTTTTTCTGATAATGTTTTAAATAAAACTATAAAAGTTTTTTAATTATCCCACAGAGATAATATTTTTTCACCAATTAATCAATTTAATCAATTTTTGTTTGTTCAAAACAGACCAACAAAAATCCTAATTATACAATTTATTGAATTAATTAATTCTTTAATTGATTCAATTAAATATTTAATTAAAATCTGAAACCAATTAAAACCTTTAATTGGTGAAAATCTTTATTTCTGTGTAGCTTCTTTACTCATTTAAAATATTTCATATCATTAAATATGTTTCACATTGTACGACATAAGGTAAAAATTTGCTATAAATTTTAAACACTTCTAAAATTGAATACTTAATATAATTTATTTTGCTATCGGCCCCACTGTGAAATGTTCGCACATATATTATTGTAATAACTTTTATCTATTGGTGTGTAAACCCACAAACTTTTTATAAAAATATAAACCTAAAAACCACAATGTCCATCTCTTTCTATCCCAACTTTAACCGTATTTTCTTTACAGATTCTGACCCTCTGTGAAACATCTATGGTAAGGAATTTGTAACCACTTAATAAAATGTCTAAACACTTACCGTTGAAGTGCCATTTTTGCCATACATCAAACCGAATTCTTCATAAGGTAATTTTTGTTCTTTGGGTACAACATCTTTGGCCAATTTCAAAAGAGGATCTTCATAGCCCCACAAGAGTTGGCCCACCGACACCTGGACAAAAGGTTTAATTTTCAAAATATCCATAATACTAGCCATGGCCAAACGTAGAAATCTTTTAAAAAATAAAAAATTAATAATAATAATAAAATAAAATTAAAACAAAACAAAAAATAAAACAAAATACCTGGCTGCATGTTTACTTTGAGAAGTGGCACTCAGCATGGGTATGTTGGGTACAATAACAACATCATCATCGGAACCAGCTGATAATTCTTCACGGAAGACATAAATTTTCTTGAGATTATAACTCAAGGTGCCATTTTCATTCTCTACAATATTAACTTTTTCCCAAGATTCTCTATAGTTGCAAAAACAAACAACAACAACAAAAAAATTTTTTTACAAAAATTAAATTTTTTTATTTTATTCATTTACTAACGTATAAATATAGGGACCAACTTCATCCAATATAGGCTTGGAGCCATTACTCAAAAATTCATTGGCATTTGTGACATTATAGACGTAGACAGATACTTTCGGTTCTACCGGGGGTTTTGACCACCAGCCATATGTTTGTCCACCCGGCCGTAAAGCCACTTGAGAATTTATGATCACATTAATTAAAGCATAAAATTGACAGGCCACCAGTATGCCCAAGATAAGCAGACACACGGAAACTCCTATTGTGAACCCTGTGTGTTGTTTTCGTTGTCGCCGTTGTCGTTGTCGTTGTCGTCGTTGTTGTTGTTTTTGTTGGAAAAATATGAAAAGAAAATTTAAAACAAAGAATTTGTTGTAGTCGCACTCGTAAATAAAGGAAATGACTAAAATGATTAAATAAATTTAAAAAAAAATAAATGTCGTAAATTAAAAGTATTAAGTTTTTATAATTTTATATAAACAAGTATTAAAATTTATTAATGTTTATCCTCAATAAGTAAATGTCTGAGAAATAAATAACCACTTATGGATACAGTGGGGATGAAAATTATATATGATTTTTTTAAATTTCAGTTTTTTAAGAAATTTGATCTCCAAAGAGAAGTAGTTTTCTTTACAACAAAATTTTATTAGAGAATAAATTGAGTCCAAAATTTAGACAATATTTAAATTTACCTCTATTCGTACAGTAACCCCTAAAAAATAGTTTTCCCGTTACTGACAGTTTAGGCTTAGTGAACATGAGCATTTCACGGCAAAGGAAAGCATTTTTATTGTTAAACAATATTTCAGAACTAATGAAATTTAGGCGATAATTTTTTGAGCAAAATCAATGAAGTGAAGCTGCTCATTTTCAATTTGTTAATATAACCGCCGAGCAAGAAAATTTCGTTTACTTGGAAGCAGGTTTGTAAGGGAGAGAGAAATAGACTCTCCCTTCCAACCTGCTTCAGGAAAGCATGATTTTTGTTTGTGATGTCCCACTTGGTAGGTCTCTTTGCATCACCAAATTCTTTATAAAAAGTTTTTCGCTTACATACCTGCCCCGCGTAAGCGAGAGAGGATGCAGTTTGTCTTACAATTATAGCTTTCGCGAATGCGCTTATTACATGCGTTTATGAGAACCGCTTTTGAAAGACATGAGTTTTATTTTACTGCTTACCAAAACCCAAAAATGTTTTGCTGGTCGATATTGACGAAATACAAATTCCGTTCACATTGTATTGGTATGTTTACAAAAGTTGTTCAGTTTTAGAGTAACTACAATTTTTCCATTTATTGCTATTGAAAATTTAGTAGACCATGTAAGTTATGGTATAAACACAACTGGGGCGAACGACGAACTTCGCACTGTACAACGAATTCGTCGACAAAAATAAGTTGCGTAAATTCGTCACCTATAACACAATGATTGCGAACAAAATTTAAGGAAGTGGCAAAACTTTGTCAGATCTCTGGTTTTCTCTGGACATTTTTATATTCTTTAGTATTAGATTTTATCAACATTCATTATTTTTGAATTTCCTCATAATTTATATCAATTTTTATATAAATTGTGATAAAATTACATAAAATTGCATAAATTAATTAATTAATAAATACATTTTTGTTTACATTTAGCAGCTGTTAGTGTGACCATATTTCAACAAAAAAAAACATATTAAAATAGAAAAAAAAACCATAACAAAAAATACATTTAGAACAAAATTATTAAAAAATAATTTTTATATGAATTATATGCTAAAAATAAAGAAGAAAACAATACTTTAAATAAAAAGTAAATTTATTTACTAAAAAATTTAGTCATCGATCGTCGGTATGTGAATGAGAAATAAACCTATCGCAGAGTTCGTTACGCACGACGAATTTCGTCGACGCACTGATTGTGAGCATTTTCATAAACACAAATGTATTTAATTTTTTTTTTTCGACAAATATTCGCAACGAAAAATTCGTCGTTCGTCCCAGTTATGTTTATAATGTAAAAAAATGTAACAAAAATATATTTTTAAATTTTTTTTTTAAGTGCAGGTATAATTTATTTTTTGCATAAAATGTTAATTGCATTTATTTTAAGAATCCTTAGCCACGTTATTGCCATACAAAGTTAAGCGCTATCATCTAGTATGAAGGAGAATCTCAGAATCTTTCGGGGCTCGTAAATAAAAGTTAGTCAGACAAACTGAGTATAGGGTTTTACTACCCTGTGGTAATAGAACCGAACCCATACTGTCAAGTCCGTGTATTTTTCGAAAAGTTTTGATTTGTTGCACTGTGCAGTTATGTTGTTTAATTTTTATTATTTAAAACAAAAGAGGTGCATACCTGTAGGATAAAATAGATATATAAGGGCACAATAGGATAAAATAGATATAAATAAATTGTTGTTTTTTTTTTTTATTTAAACTTTATGTGAATACGAAAATAAGTGTTGTTAACTACGTAAATACCCAATTTAAGAAAATTGCTAATGATAATTACAATGTAAAATTATTTATTGTACGGTGGTACAGAATCATTTGTTTTTAAATCCGACCAGGGTTAACAGATTTTTTTCACCTATTTCGCCAAAATCAATGTGAAAAATCGCCAAAATAGTTTTTTGTTAAAATTTTCCTATAATATATATTTTTTGTTTTAATTTTAAAAATATTTGTAATAAATCAAAATATTTATAATATATCGCCAAAAATAGATAAAAATAGATTTAAAATAGATTTAAAACAGAAACGATAAGTGAAAACTGTAAGTGCAACATGCCATGCGTGTATATCTATTGGAATTCCCAACACACCAAGTACAAAACTGATGTAAATTAGTTGGAATATCATCGTTAAAATAATCTTTACAATTAACCAGAGGTAATCTTTTCATTAGAGATTCATAAGAATCCAAAAGTTTTTTAGGATGAAAAAAAAACTTTGAAAACGAAGAATTTTATTTGTGATGACCAGTTGTTAGATTTTTAAATCGAAACTTTAAATACATTCATCTTTTCAGAAAGTCTATTTCTTAATTTTTTAAAATCATATTTAAATATAAAAAACAATTTACCCTTAGAGCCTTAATGAGTTCATCCTCAATTTTGACATTTCTTAATTCAGTTTGAAATGTTGACCAGATGTCAACGAAAATCGCCAATTATTTCAAAAATCGCCAAAAAGTCGCCATTTCGCCAAATCAAAAATTAGGTCGCCAAATAACATTTGGCGAGAATCGTCAATAACTGACAACCCTAAATCCTACTTGAACCTTGTCGTTTTATTTCTTCCGTTACTAGATATTGCAATTTAATGGGATAATAAATTATTTACACCGTCTTACCAAACAACTGATAACAAACTAAATCTTGTGTGATAAAGAAGAAACCTACAATATTAAGGTTGGTAATGCTACTTATCCCGATTACTTACTCCAAAGTGTTCAATTAAATTAAAAAAGAAAAATTATGAGAAGATTTCGCCTCTGTAAAAGTAGCAGTATAGAGCAACTTATTGAAAATTCAGGACATGTCCAGATTTGACCATTTCTGGATATATTAATCACTATAACCAATTACTTATGCAGATTATATCTTGCTATTGCGAGTAATCGAAAATATAAGGTGCACTTATGTAACGCACAGTAGTGCATGTGTGTAAAAATTGTGCATATAAACATATGTCTGTAAATACGTACATTGGCGGTAATTAAATAATTATGACAATTTATTAAGTATTTTAATTATTGCAATTGAGTATTTGTGTGTGAACAATACGAATGCACAGGCATTTAAAAAATAGACTACCACCACCATTATTCAGCTGCTGTTATTAAATGATCTTTACTTGACACATCTTGTCATACAGTTAAGTCAGTCTATCCAACAAAGTGCAATTTCATTTCCATAACACACAAGTTTCAACGTTCCTCAGACGTGTATAAATATTGTTATTTAATTGCATTTCAGTTAGTTGTTTTCTCAGTTTAAATTTTTTATTATTTTTTTTTTTAATTTTAAAAATTTGCACATTGAGTTGCATATAAATCATGTTTAATTAAATGTAATGATCGTGTGTGTAAAAGTATTTTATTGAAAAATACCAATTTTACAACATCTAACCGAGCGAAAGATGGACAAATCGCACGTATGAACACCCAGTTTTATAGACTTAATGTCACATCTATTTATAAGCATTATTTTTATAAAAATAAATTTCTTTGAAAAAGTATTTAAGATGTCACTCATTTCTTTTTTTTTTTAACTGCTCGCGAGTTTTATGCATTGATCACATTTCTAGGAATCTACTCTAAGGGGAATTTTAATTATTTTTCCAGCAAAATTTTCTTTTAATAATTATTTATGCTGAATTAATTTATCTTATTATTATCTTTTTAAATTGCATTAATTAAAATGAATAAAAAACCTTTGCATACAAGTACTATTTTATACATCTAATTATTCTAATTATTATGAGTAATTAATAAGTTTTTTTTTCTACAAAAATCTTATTTTCTTATTATAATCCGGTCTTATAATTATTCATTTTAACTGGAATCATTTGCTTGTTTTATAATGCAGTTCTAGCAAATTAAATAATTAATTAAAGTATAATTTAGTTTTGTGTTCAAATGACATAACATGAGTTTTAGATTTTCGTTGGCATTTTGAATTTTTTTTTTTTAATGCTAAAGTTATCTTGTAGTTCTTGTTGGAGTTGAAATTACTGAAAACCTCCTTGGACCTTAAAAAACTCTCCGCTTTTTTTTTAACCAAATTTTTTTTTATTGAAAATTAATATTAATTAATTTCAATTAACTATTAATTGCAATTATAACTACACGTAATGCTATTGGATATTCCCAAAGTAATTGAAAATTGATATCAGGGTCTAAAGTCAATTACAAATAGATGTAATTGCAATTGAAAAATTTCAATTACAATTACTTGCAATAAGTAATGGCGCCTTTTTTAATTACACATTACGAGTAATTATAATTGAAAAAGTTAAATTACAAAATTTCAAGCAGAGACCTGCGCCGACCAATTTTATCGGCTGCGACGGCTGGTGCAAAAAGTTTCAGCGGCGGCTTAAAATCGGCTGCAGCCGGCTGAAAATTCATAATAGTACATTTCATTGTTTATTAAACAACTATACTTTAGAATGTACAGAATTTATATTCCATTGCAATTAACTATATTTGTTATAATGTTTACCTAAATGTAAAATTTTATTTAATAAATTAAAAAATAAAAACACACACATACATATATGTCAAAATTTAAGCATATAAAAAATATACAAAAAAGAAATATATTTTTAGAAAAAGTAAAAAATGGACAAGTAATTTTTTTTTTATTAATTTTATAGTTTGAAATAAATTATCTATGAATTATATTATTATATACCAGCAATTTCCCTTTCTACTCTAGAAAACTCAGTGTTATTTAGATAAAATTATGATATTTACAAAGAAAATGTTGCCATTTTTTGTTGTATAATATGGTTACGGTGACCATTATTTTCATGAAAAAAGTACACATGTATAATAGATTTGATAAAATAGCAAAAATCATTAATAAAAACAATATTTTACAAGGATATTAAAAATACATAGCTAAGCATATTTATATTCTAAAGTTTCCAACCCCGTTTGAGATTCTTGGAACACCAAACAATTTTCATGCATTTATATATACATACGAGTACATATAACTTCTAACTTTTAGGTTTCCAGAGATATAACACTAAGTTACATTGTAGAGAAAACAACTAATATGGGAATCTGTGATTTCAAACAAAAATTACCAACTAGTTTTAAAATGTAGTCGGGTTGTTTCTCTTATTGTTTGTGTATTATTTTATATAAACAAAGAAAATAAATTGATTGGATTTGTTCCGCCAGTAAGTAAAATACTGTTGTCATACCTTTCGGTGAAGACCGTCGTAACTGGCTTTTGTTTTGCTACGATTGGCGATCGCTTTCGTTATAAAGACATCATTTTCAATAATGAGTACTAATTTAAACGCGGCTTAAAAATGATGTCTTTACATCGAAAGCGCTCACTAAACGTAGCAAAACAAAAGCCAGTGACGACGGTCTTCCCCAATAGGTATGACAACAGTAAAGAAAATAAATTTAGTTTTAAATAAAAACATCCTGTCTGTTAAAATAAGTTTTAAACGAAAAATTCGTAATAACCCTTTTTAAACTCAAAATTGATATACAGGATTATGTCTACATAAAGTGTACGTATACGTACATATATAGTTTGAAAAAAGAATCAATTAATTATACTTGCAATAAGCATAATTAAAAATTACTAGAAAAAGCACAGCTTGGAGCAACAAAATTTAAAAAAACAATATTTTATACATACATACACATATCCATACACACATACACATGTACATGCATACATACATATATGTACACACACACATATTTTAAAATACCGTTTAAGGGATTATTCAATATAAATTATCAAAAATCACTTAGAAACGGCGGCTGTGTTTCAGCCGACCAAAGCCGATAGCATTTCAGCGGCGACGGCTGTGAAGAAAAATTTTCAGCGGCTCGGCTCAGCCGGCTTGAAGCCGATCGGCGCAGGTCTCTGATTTCAAGTAATTGTAATTATGCAATAATCATTAAATGCAATTGAAACATTTAAGACAATTAAAGTTAAAGTTACCGAATCTTGTTCAGAATTAAGTGAAATTTCTGAGTGAATTTTCTTTCCTTCTATTTTAAATTATTTATTTCTCTGAATTTTTTCAATTACGATTACATGAAATAGTAATTGGAATTTTTAATTACAATTTACATGAAATAGTAATTGGAATTTTCAATTACAAATTACATGTAATGTGTTACTGAAAAAACTCCAATTATTATTACAAATAGTTGAATATAATTGTAATTGAAAAATTATATTTGCAATTACATATAATTGGCGTAATTGCATGTGTAATTAATTACAAACAGTAATTGACATTCTTCAAGTCTGATATTGACCATTATCATACATAATATTTTGTCATTTTTACTGTAGATTCATAACTCCATCGGTGTAGAACTGGTGATAGTCAAATGGTAATCAGACGATGCTATACGGTGGATGCATTAAAACTTTCCAAACGGAGTTGCGCAAAATTGTTCCAAGTCATCAAAGATGTCATGATGGAACACAACACCCTTTCTATTTGCCAATTCTTGTCGCTTCTTCTGGATAAATTCGTTCAAACGATCTGTTGTGAATAGTACAGTATAGAATTGATGGTTTTACAAGGTTAAATTAGTTCATAGTGGAAAATTTCCCTTCCAATCCCACCAAAAACTTAAAATAACCTTATTTGCCTTCAATCTATAACACACTGTGTAATTTTTTAAGTCATGGCAAAATAACCATATACGGACACCACTACGTGATAAAAGACCAAAAAAAAAGACCCCTGTCTCCTAGTTTGGCCCAAAGTCCTCCAGGTTTTTTTTTATGGGCCCTCAAAGATGTGGGGCCTCGATGTCATTTTTGCAAAAAATGATCATTTACTCAAGCTCATATTTTGCAAACCGTTTGGAATTTTCATATACTCTCTGAGGCAAAGTTGTAGCTCTTGTTATAAAGAACAAAACATATAAAAAACATACAAATAAACTTCATCTTCAAGGTCAAAATCGCAAAAAACTTTAAAAAATTCAATTTTTTTTTACCTTTTTCCCCTGTTCAGGTCCATAGGTAGCAAACCGATCAAAATTCAAGGAAACAATCAACTACAAAAATGAACCTAAGATCCTAATAAACAACTTTCTAGAACATATGAACTTCCTAGGAATGATTCTTAACACCGTTTAGGTAGCGCTTATGTAGCCGCAAAAGTGAAAAATTTCCCGAAAATTTTTTAATTTTTTTGTTTTTTCTTTACTTCAACATTGAGGTACTAAAAAGCCTTCTCCGTGTTGCACTGTGTAATTTGATGTCCGTTGTGTGGGGTAATTATAACTTTTTAGACGATCAGCGAAATAGAAAACAATCATCAAAAAAATTGTAAGCAGAAATGATACCTTTTCACTACATGTTCGTTTAAAAAAATCGCGTGATATTTGGCCGATATGTAGGCATCCATCCAGTGGCAACAACACTGTATATTTATTTTTCATTTATTTATTTTTTAGTCCTGATACGAATTAAATGATATTTTTTTTGTTAAAAGATCACACAGTCAACGTAGTTATGTCCGTCTGTTCGCCCGTTTCGGGTTGAAATGGATTTTCAGAGGATCCAAGATTACACGGTTATAAAAATTCTTAGTATACGAATCTATGAAATATATTTTTGAAAATTTTCAATTACAACAGCATCGCTCCGTAAGTGGTAGCAACATGGTAAAAAATGCAAGGGTCTCTATTTTCCCTATGTTGTATTGAAATCTCTGGATTACAAAAAATGTGGGATTTTTTCATAATTGTTGCAAAGGCAACATTAATAATTGTAGGTGGTTTATAGAAGCGTCCAACCGATTTCGATGAAATAATCATGATAAGTTTCAGCATGAGAGTTACTATACTTTTGGAAACGACAGGTGGCGCTTCCCCGGACTAGTTTCTTAAAGAAAACTTTAAGCAATTTTTTTTTGCCAGCCAACTAATAACAAAAAATTTATATAACAATTACCCACCTAAAAAGGCAAATACTCGTTACTCACTGCTCTTATATCACTAAAGCACAGTTTGAATTTTAAATAGATTTTTTCATTCATTTTCAAAACTTAATCTGTTTAAGGAACTTTGCTCAACGTCTTTGCCTTTTAGGAAGCCACTTGTAGCTGTCAACTGACAATCCAATTACAACAACATAAATATGACGATTAAGCTAATGTTGTTGTATTTGATTTATTGTTAATTCAGCGATTTGTTGTGAATAATTTTATTTATTTTTTTTTTTTAATTTTACAAATAAAATTTTCTAATAATTGTTTGATTACAAGTAAACTCGTACTGGTGTAATAATAATGTAGGTGTGTGTGTTTGGTGTGTTTTTCTAATATATATAATATCAATTTAAAATTTAATGAAACAAATATAAATATTAATAAGTAATTAATAAAAAAAATAATAATATTTATTATCAAACACACAAGATTACATTTGATAATTTCGTTTATAGCAAATTCATCGAACATTTAATAAAAGTATCAATAAATAAATGAAAATAAATTATTTATTAAACTCTAGGATAACAAAAAAAAAGCACAATAAATACTTACACCATTTTCTCAGATATGTGCTGGACAACTTTGTACAAAGTTTGTGCTTTTGGCCATTCATAATAGTAATTTCATACAGTTACTCACTCTTACAAACTGAAAATAGAAAAATTAAGAAAAAAATAAAATTTTAAAAATATAAAAATTTGTTTAATTTCAAGACGTGCAGTTTTTTAATTTTAAACCTTGAAAATAATTTGTGTTTTTTAGCTTTTATCTCTCTTGCATTTTTTTTTACTTAATAACAAAACTAAATTAGAACACTTAATGTCAATTTTGACAGTTTATTCGAATTGATTTGAAAAATTAAAAAAATTTTCCATTTCAACATAACATTTTAATAAAATTATCTGTCAAAATTTAAATAGAAAATAAAATCATTTAGCATCAATTAGCCACGACTTGCATTTGTTTTGAAAATATTTTAAAACATCTTGGAAATAGTTACAACCTTGTTTCGTTCAATTGTGACCTATGGCGTGACGAAAAATACTGAACTGTCAAGTTGTATACAATAATCTTGAAAGAATATTTTATTTTTGTTTTGTGCTGCGGGGTTCTCGTTCTTTTAAGTGAACAATTAAAGGGAAGATTGGGTTGACTTGTTGCCAAACAAAAAACAAATGAAACGAAATTCTAAAAAAGCAAAATGTTTACATATTGATCGAATTTTTGCAAGTTATTTGTTTCATCTTCAATTATGATTTAACTAACAATAAGTTGAAAAAATTACACGTAATTAAGTCCTGCTAATGTTACCCAACAAAATTATTTACATGGTTGCATTATATAGGCTGATTTTTTAAGTGTTCAGTAGTTAAATTTCGACCGCATTAGCAATACATTATTAATGGTCTTTGCAAGGGTTACAAATCTTCTACACATATAATAAAATAGTAACTCATTTCCTGTCTGTCTGTGTGTCCTATATTTTTGTTTTTTGTGTTCGTCTCACGTAAAAACTAATGCATGGATTATAACAAAATTTTGTGAGGAGGTACCTTAGTATCCTGATTCCAATATAGGATAGGCAAAAATCTCTTATTCCCAAGAGTAAGTGTGGAAAAAGCAGTGAAAGTACGCCGATTATTTTACCTATTTAATGGTACTGCATACTTTAAAGCATCTTTTCTTTTTGAAAGCAATTTGTTTTGAGCAATATTGCGCAACAGATGGTGCTGTTTTAAATTAATAAGTAACTCATTTCCTCTCTGCCTTTTACAGAGCTTTACAATAATTTTTAGAACTTTAGAATTTTATATAAATTATAGCATTTTCAGCAGGGATGGGTACCTTTATATAAATGAAATACGTAAGAGTGGTAAAATTTGGTGTGGATTACTTTGGTGTGGATTACGTTCAAAATCGAACAAAATATTGTCAGGACGCACACAACGTGTAGTTAATAATTGGTACTAGATAATCAGGACAGAAAAGTAATTCCACAAAAAATAACGTGAGATAAGTAGTTCACTGAACTGAAAATCTTTTTTACTATATAAAAAGGTAGTCATAATGGAACCATAAAAGAGGTAAACAAAGTAGTCATAATAGAACCATATAACTATATAATTACATATCCTTTAACTGCACAGCGTTATTATGAGAATTGACGTTAGTGACGTGCTTTGGTATTCCCCCTACATGAATGATTCCATCCGGGGATTTAACTAGTTAAAAATATGTATTATTTGTTCAATAGCTTGTTAAATAAACAATTGCATGAGCAAGCTCATCATGAGCAAACACATGCCTACTCATACCATACTATTATTAAGCAAACCTCTAGTCGAATCATAAATGCAATGAGCTGACCGAGTAAGCAGAACTTTCTATACTAGTGAGCGCCATGTTTCTCGTCTCACGTTCGAAAAATCAATGAGTGTGTTTTGTTAAGTAGTTGTGTAGAACTTTCTTATAAGACTTTCTTATAAGCTTGTACTAAAGACATAAACTTAAGAAATTGATTTTGTATTTGGTAAACAAATTTGTGTTCGTGTTTCACTCAAAGCAAAAAACTGCTTGAACTCGCCCAAGTTTATTGTTCTTATGTTCAACATTTACTCATACTTGTTTATGGAATCTCTGCAAGCTCATTGCATTTAGCTCGCTGGTATTCGGTATTCTTTTTTTTTCACTCATCGTTACTCGTGTGCAACGAACAAACATGAATTCAATGAAATATTATGAGCTTCTCGTGAGCGTCGTTTTTTTTTAATAGTTGAACAAAAATTGCTGCTACCGAAGTAAATGTGATTTTGAAAAAAAAACTATAACACAAACTGTATTTTTTACATTTACATAGTGTCATTTAAATTTGACAGGTTGGCGACCGTTTTGAAAAACACTTCACTTATTTATTTTAATTATTTCTGTATTTATTAAATGTTACAATATTATTGGTAGGAATCGAACCAACAACCCCCAAACCATTTTCAAACAGCACAAATTATTTATTTTATTTATGTATTTAACGTTACAATACAATTAAAAATTATATTCTAGAATCTTTGGTAGGAATCAAACCCACAACCCCTACTGGGGCACCCAACTTGACTAATCCTTTATGCGATTAAAGGCATATGTCGCCTGCATAATCCGAGTAATTTAAAAAAGTATTACCTATTAGCCATTGAATACCTAAAATACACTGAAATTACGTTACGTTACGTCTCGTCAAATTGTAAATTTGTTTACCCCAAAACTAGTAACCGTACAATTTTTTGAGCCGTTCAAATTCAAAAAAAGCGTTTGTTCGACAAATCAATAATTCTGCAACTTTTTGGATAAAATATATTTTGAAGACTTCTTCGTTTAACTCAAGGGGCTTAATCCAGAGAATAATGCTGGCAAATTATAGAATGTTCTGTATCAAATACCGGGTGTTTGATAATTTTGTTGAGTACCCAATACTGATTAACAGTTCGTTTCTATTACGTAAACAAAAGTATTGAGTACTACTGAGTATCCAATTGATAAGTATTGAGTAGTAACGAGTAATTAAAAGTAGCAGAAATTGCCAGCACTTTTGCTGTGGCAGCAATACACATACATTGCACGGGTTCTCGTGCAATGTATTGATTGCAGTACTCATCGAGCAGATAACTTTGTGATTGATGTACCGATTTGGTTGAGATGCCTTCAGATTCAGATAGCTCAAGCACTTTTATTTTCAGATCACCTAATAGCATTCTATGGATTTTACCGACGTCCATTTTTGGGCGACTTAAACGTGTCGCCTCATTTGTGCTGGTACGACTACAACGGAACTCAGTAAACTAGTTTTTAATCGTTGAAATTGATCGGGCAGAGCCCCCATAGTATTTAGTTTACTTTTTCCCATTTTCGCTTTAACGAGGCTGTCTGTTTTAATGGTTGCCAAAACAAACAAGTCGAGGCAGCTTGCTCAGTTTACGACATTAGTCCAGTAATACGAGTAATTTACAGTTAGCGAGAGCAGTGCTAAATATAATTTTACTGTACTGGATATACCAAAATTACGGAACTATCAAATTGCCCTAGTAGCTAGGATACGAATAAAATTACTTTTTTCTAAATATGTGGCAACGCTAAGTGAAATTAATATTGTATTGAAATGACCAATTGGTTTTCTTTAAATTTATTCACTTAACATAAATACAGTTATTAAAAGTTTAAAATTTGTACACTCCCAAAACTCGCAACAGTTTTTAAATTAAGTGTGAAACTGAAGGTTGTCGGCAATTAGCCTGTCTATAAGTCAACGTATAAATATTTTGAATATTTTATTAACTTTTAAAAATAATTAAAGCTGAGAGGAATAACAACAACACATTGGCACTAAAATGCAAACAAAAAGTTATGAAATTGTTTTGTACTGAAGGTGTCTGTCTGTCCGTCTGTCCGTCTGTCTGTCTGTCTACAAATGGGTTGGTTGTTTAATCTTTTTTGTTTTTATTTTCAGTTCGTTTTTGGCGTTAAACTAAAAGTTATTGTTTAAATATGAACCGAACAAAGTAATTCCTCACATACAAATAATTTAATTTGACATTCGCACGAATCTTTACGAAAATTAAAACAATAAAAAATCGTAAATCGTCTAAGAAACGCACTGCACTCTTTTAACACAAACATACATACAGACGAGTATGTATAGTCGTACGTACATACATACGTAGTAGATACGTTACGTATGACTTGTTGCTACTTTGACTCGCAAATCACAAGAAAATTAAGTTTTTGTTGTTCATTTTATTGTAAAAATTTATGCTTTTAAACTTTAACACGAGACAAAAAATTACGTTATTTGAATTGTGACCAATTTAGAGGCCAATTCCAATTATAAAATTATAAAATTAAAAGAAAAAAAAAATTATAAAAAAACTTTGTTTTTTATTAAAATTATTTATACATTTATGCATGCAAAGGGTGGTTTTTAAGGTCTACAACTTTGAATTAAAACATTATGAATTAACATCGGCTATATGTATTAAAATTATATATGATTATATATGAAATATGTGTTTGAATATGATTTCAAGCATGTAGGTGGTGCAGCTGGCTCAGACGTAGCGCTTACCGTTAGTGCAATTAACCACTATATTTGGGCCATATCCCACCAAAGGTCTACACGTTTGAGCTGAATTGATGATTTGTTTACAAAAAGCACTGGCATTACATAACCTCACGGAAAATAATTCCTATGGTTTAAACTGCACGATCTTTGTGACCATTGACAGTGGTCTCTGACATTTCATAAAATAAACGCACACTCAAACCTTCTTTTATTTTTTGGCAAGTCGATGATTGTTCGCTTTTTCGACTCAAAATAAATAAAGCAAAATTCTCATGATAAAAAAAAACAATTCAAACTAAAGGGCGGTTTAGACCGTACGTGGATTTTTACGCACGTAAATTCCAAAAGAAAATAATATAAAAATGTAGAAATGAGAGTAAAAATCCTACGACTGAAAAATGAATGAAATGAAAACAGCTGTTTAAACTTTTTTTGCCCGATTTTCCTTTGAAAAGTTGTCATTTCTCAAGAAAATTCATCCCTGATTTGATGAGGTGAAATGGTTTTTTAAAAAATTTCAAAAAGTAAAGAGAGCCATGCGACTGTCAAATTTTTATCTGTATTTTCTCCCAATGTGTCACAGATTCATTACATATTATGTTTAGAGGAAACCAATCATGCTCTTTTACTAAAAAAAATATGACAACTTTTGTAATCATGAAAGCAGCCCCTTACCCACGTCTACATTAGGCATCAATTTGTCATAACATAAGTCAAACTTCATAAAAAAACATTATTTTTAATACTGGTTTTTCTTATATGTTAAGACATGTTGAAGGCTTACATACATATGTGGACGGGGGCCATGATTATCATACTCAGGCCATGATTGTTTTACTCAGTCATACGATCTGTCAAAAATAGCATGTGTGCTAAAAAAGTATGATAGTGTGGATAAGAAATATATGTACATATGTGTGTGACAGACTTTTTGACAGGTCTGTACGATTTGATAATCTTTTGAAAAAAAATTCATAAAATATTTTTTTAGGACAGAATTCTGTCAGATTTTTTTTGTGATTAATAATTTGTACGATTGTGTAGAATAGTGAATCGTGGTCTTTAAGCAGAAATAATCATAAAGTTAACAGATCTGACAAACTTCCCGAAGGCAGAATCTAATTCGAAAACCAGACCAAAATATAGGTGACCCCAAATTCTTTTCCCAAATTCTGCAGTTCTCACACATTTATCGACCGTACCGTTTCCGTGAATCTAATCTAATATGCTGTAAACAAACAAAAAAATTCTCCTGCTACCATTTATAGGATGGTTCAATGTTCAATACGCTTATGTTTCAAAACGCGTAAATCCCTGGTCTCAGTACCGAACTGACAAACAAGTATTTGATATAGACCAAGGAAAATAGGACCAAGTATCGGAGCCAAACTAGCCTAATAAATTGTCTGCATTGCGCGAGTAATTGCGAGGTAGAATATTGAGATGTACTCTTGCGCCAACTGCGCTCCACCAGGGAAGCGTTCTATAGGTAAGACGGAGTCTGATCGCCACATGTACAAACTACTCGTATGTACTTTATAAGGTGTGCAATCACATCTCTTCCTAAAGCTCCTTCAGCACGTTAAGTTATATAGTTAAACTTGCAAGAGCCGTAAATTTAACCAACATATGTCAAGTAATTTGACGGAAAATAAAGTCTAAAATTTTTCTAAAGTGAACAAAATGGGTTTTATGCCCCCTGCTTGAATTTTAATTTTATTAAAAAATTTTCAAGTCATAAAACATTAATGAATTGCACACAGTGGAGTTGTGCCTTTATGCATCTTCCTAATTTGTGTTCCAGTTTAAAATGTATGTAAAAAATAAAAAATTAAAAAAAGAATTTCTTTGGGAGCGAAATTTATAACAGTTAAGAAAATTTCGTATTCATAACTCGTAGATGTTTAAAACATTTTTAAAGAGTAAAGTTGGGCAAAAACATGCTGGCAAAAATAATATTTAATAAAAAAAACTGTAAAGCTTCAAACGCTTGATTTCGTTACATTGCAAATAACTTTTTTTTTCAATTCGAAACCAAAAAAAAAAGAAAAAGAAAGAAAAAAAAAACGGAAAGGGCATACATTAGGGAGGGCAATATATTTGTATTTTGTTCTTTTGAAAAATATAGGAAGAATACTGAGAAAACTAAAAGACCTAAGTCTGAAATAAAAATATTTGCAACATCAATTAAAATTAAAAATTGATAGTGATATTTGTGTCAGCGGTTCTAAATGTACTTGTTTTTACAACTATCGCGAAATAATGTCATTCGGTCCTCAAGGGAAAAATTCTGCATTATCTAAAAAAATTTATTGAAAATAATACGGTCCGTCACAAATAAACTTTGTGCTCCGTAAACACCCTTTTGTTTCGGTTTTCTGCTTGCTTGTTATACTTTAAACACATACTCGACAGCAGGCTACCAACTACAAGCTGTCACAACATATACATATATACATACATATATGATGGCCTTAAGCTTGGAAAAAGAAATAAATTGTTAAGACATCGAATACTAAGGATCAATTCCAAAAATTCGTTTTACACAGTGCAACAACCAAAAACTTTTCGAAAAATAAACGGACTTGGCAGTATAGGTTCAATTCTACTACTAAAGGGTAGTAAATCCCTATACTCGGTTTGGCCAAATTGGTGACCGATTTTTATTTATGAGCCTCGAGAGATTGTGAAATTCTGTTGAGCCTTCAAAAAAGGTGTCGTTAATTTTTGTCTAATATCTCATCCAAACTAGGTGATAGCGCCTAACTTTGCTCGGCAATAATGTAGCTGAGGATTCGTTGAAAAAAATCTATTAATATTTTATGCCAAAACAAAAAATAAATTATTCCTGCCCATTTTTTGTAAATTAAATTAAATCATATTTTTTTTTTACTTTTTTCATCCTAACTTGCAGGGACTCTTCAATTTTCACTAACAATATGTGACCCGGTCTATGAAAAGGTGGCTTATGACTCAAAAACAAAATTTCGAAAAATTAGCTGTTAAAGATAAACAATGCATTTCATCAGTTTCTTAGTACTTTTTCTTTTGCATTATGAACGGTCATGCCCAAAATGCAACAAAAAAATGCAAAAGAGCATAAATGAGATAAGTTCGTGTGTGTATATAAAGAGCGATGTTTTTTTTTCAATGCAAAGCACAAACCAGTTTCTAACCCAGCACTGTCAGGTTCCCCAAATCGACTTTGACTTACCATAACTTCTGTTCTAATATTTGAATATTTTCAATTTTGGACTTTTTTAATTGTTTAACATCTGCTGTACAAAAATATTCCAGAAACCTGACGTGTGTCACTTGTGAATAATGTCTGTCGAAGAAGAATTTAGCGAAGTTTTTCAAACATATTTCTGTGAAAACCAAGAGAATGATGATGATTCTTTCGATGATGTTGGTATCAATTACGAGGACGAACTACAAGCATTTTTTCAAGCTAAAGATCAAATGGAAGTGGATGAAAATATTTTTACAGTGGAATTGTCTATTACAGATAACGAAGAAAAGGAATTGGTAAATAAATTTATTTCGCAAGATTGCTGTAATAAAAAATGCCAAAAAAATTATACATTTTTAGTAGTTTTCACCACGTGAAAGAGCGTCTCAAAAACTATCGAAACCAAGAAAAAAAAGTGGAACAATTTTTTTTGAGTCATAAGCCACCTTTTCATAGGCCGGGTCACATATATGGAACAATCGTAGTCACGGTAAAACTGAACAACTTTTTTGAATATACCAATACAATTTGAACGTATCTAGGCAACCTAAATAACTCATTAAAACCACTTTGACTTTCTTTGTTGTTATTGCAATTGTTGTTATTATTATAAAAAATTATTATAAGAAAGTGCTCTTAATGGGTTACTTAGGGTGCCTAGACACGTTCAGGTTGTATTGGAATGTTCACAAAAGTTCTTCAGTTATACCGTGGCTACAATGTTATTGTTAGTGAAAATTTTGAAGACCCTGTAAGTTATGCTGAAAAAAAAAGATATTTTTTACAATCTTTCAAGGTGCAGAAATAAAAATTGGTTGCCCAATTCGTCAAGGCCAGTAAAGGGTATTACTACGAATCTATTCTGTCAAGTCTGTGTTCACAGTTGCACTGTGATTTATATTTAACACATACTCGTACAAAGAAAAATATTGTAAAACAGGTTTTGTTACCAGCTGCGATATTAATTTTCAGTTCTATTTTAGACTATGGTTTTGCTCAAAACATTTAACATCCCTTGATTAATTACACAGCACAACAAAATAAAAAAAATTTCATGTGCTCTTAAAACCACTATATAATTTTGATGTATCATGACTACCTTTGTACAAAAATGGTAAAATTTTTAAATTCTATGGATAGATTTTTTTTTTAAAAATTTTTTTTTAAAATTGAAATTTTTTTGAGACGTTTCTTCAAATAATTAATGATAACTCAAAAACTACTAGTCCGATATTATTAAAATAAATTCAGAAAAATTAAGATTTGCATAGCCTTTAATTCGTCTATATATCGCGTTTCAATCGGATCAATAGTATCGGAGTTATAATAAAAAACTTAAGAAAAAAATATATTTTTTACGTAAAAATGGCAAAAATTTTCGTTTTAAAAAAATCATAAAAAATCGAAAACGGCAAAAAACTTCCAGATTCATTTTTTTATCGCATAGCGACATATAATAGCAACAAAATGAGATATCGACCATAAAAATCGATTAATTTTTTTCGAATTTATTCAAATTTTAGTAAATTCGCTCATTTTCACAAAATTTTAGTTTTTTGCTTGATATACGCATTATAGCGGGTTTTCAAATGTGTGAAAAACATAAATTTTCCAATTTCAAGGGGTGCATGTCGGATTAATGTTAGATTTGATGAGAAACTTCCACCCACAAAATTTTAGTCGAATTCGACAACGTTAACACGTAGCGCATAGGCCCCAAATCTGAAAAAAAGCGTTTAAATCGAAAATAATTGACAAATTTTCAGTTTTTGCAAAATTAACGCTATTTATTTCCCCTTTTGCAAAAAAGTGGATCCTGGTCCTTAGGGCAAACACAATGAGATTTACAATAAGCTACATGTCTTTAAGTTTTCGAGTTATTACAATTTTCACTGGCCATTATATGTCCTTGAGAACTTGCCGAAGACAATTTACAAAAACATTTTACTTTTAAAATTTTTTATTTTTTTCTTTTTTAACAATAAAATATAAAATTTCGCTAAAATTGACTGATATCTTCCTATTACACAACGCAACAAAATAAAAAAATTAGATGCTTTTGAAACCACTATACAATATCCAGGTACTGCCAAAGTGTTTTGGATGAATGAGAAATGTATGGCAAAACAAGTACGCGAAATACTGTTTTGGGCAAAACACGTATTTCTGTGGGACAATGATGTAATAAGAGAACTTGGATTGTCAAAAGCATCTTCGGAATTACTTGCATCCCGGATGAAGGAATCAAATCTCATAACGGAGGAAACTAAAGTTTCGTATTACCGTACCCGAGAAAAAGGCTTACTTCACTATTTTGCAGAAGAGGACGATTTTGTCTGCTGCACGGATATTCCTGGTTTGATGACTGCCATGGGCTTACATAGATATGATTCAAGCGAATGGCGTTTATTTATTGACTCATCAAAACGCAGCTTGAAGTGTGTCCTTTTGCACAATGGAAATAAATTTCACTCCTTGCCAATCGCACATTCAACCAAGGTAAAAGAAGAATACTCTGTAATTGCATTGGTCATGAAGAAGATAAAGTATAATGAACATAACTGGGTAATTTGTGTTGATATTAAGATGGTAAATTTCCTATTAGGTCAACAAAGTGGCTATACCAAATACCCTTGTTTTTTATGTTTATGGGACAGCAGAGCTAAGTCAGAACACTGGAAGAGAAAACAATGGCCTTATAGGGAAACACTGGACCCAGGTATGAGGAATGTTATAAATGTACCTCTGGTGCCCCGAGATCGCATCATATTACCCCCTCTTCACATTAAACTTGGTCTGATGAAACAATTTGTTAAAGCACTTAACAAAGATGGTGAATGTTTCCAGTATATTTCAAGGAAGTTTAAAAGTTTGAGTATGGAAAAGCTGAGAGCAGGAATATTTGACGGCCCACAAATTCGCAAATTGGTCAAAGATACCGATTTTCTCAGTTCAATGTCAGAAATTGAGAAAAATGCATGGGATTCGTTTGTATGGGTTATTCAACATTTCTTAGGAAATAACAAGGATGATGATTATGTTGCGCACGTTGAAGAGATGTTAACTCACTTCCAGAATCTTGGATGCAACATGAGCATCAAGTTACATTACCTTCACAGTCACTTAGATCGTTTTCCTGAAAATCTAGGAGACTTAAGTGAGGAACAGGGCGAACGATTTCACCAAGATATTCGGACAATGGAGGAAAGATACCAGGGTCGCTGGGATGCACACATGATGGCAGATTTTTGCTGGAGTATTCAGAGCAACACTTCGTTATTCAATAATAGAAAATGTCATAAAAGAAAATTCCAAAGTTTGTAGTTTATAATATTTATTTATTTCCTTATTTTATATGTTGTAATAAATTTAAATAATAAAATATAAAATAAAAGAAAATACATGAATAAAACAATGAAATGCATTTTCGATCTATTCCATCGATTTGACTTAGTTACATTTTTTTGTCAATTGCCTTCGGCAAGTAACTTGAAAACTGTTTAACCGATTTAAAAGATATGTAGCTTATTGTAAATCTCATTGTGTTTGCCCTAAGGACCAGGATCCCATTTTTTGCAAAAGGGGAAATAAATAGCGTTAATTTTGCAAAAACTGAAAATTTGTCAATTATTTTCGATTTAAACGCTTTTTTCAGATTTGGGGCCTATGCGCTACGTGTTAACGCTGTCGAATTCGACTAAAATTTTGTGGGTGGAAGTTTCTCATCAAATCTAACATTAATCCGACATGCACCCCTTGAAATTGGAAAATTTATGTTTTTCACACATTTGAAAACCCGCTATAATGCGTATATCAAGCAAAAAACTAAAATTTTGTGAAAATGAGCGAATTCACTAAAATGTGAATAAATTCGAAAAAAATCAATCAATTTTTATGATCGATATCTCATTTTATTGCTATTATATGTCGCTATGCGATAAAAAAATGAATCTGGAAGTTTTTTGCCGTTTTCGATTTTTTATGATTTTTTTAAAACGAAAATTTTTGCCATTTTTACGTAAAAAATATATTTTTTTCTTAATTTTTTATTATAACTCCGATACTATTGATCCGATTGAAACGCGATATATAGACGAATTAAAGGCTATGCAAATCTTAATTTTTCTGAATTTATTTTAATAATATCGGACTAGTAGTTTTTGAGTTATCATTAATTATTTGAAGAAACGTCTCAAAAAAATTGCAATTTAAAAAAAAAAATTTTTTAAAAAAAATCTATCCATAGAATTTAAAAATTTTACCATTTTTGTACTAAGGTAGCCATGATACATCAAATGTATATAGTAGTTACTCGAGCATATTTTTGCTGTTGCCCTGTGTTATTATTATTTTTTTTTTATTATCAAAATTTACGTGCAAAATATTTAGCAGACGACAATGTTTTATGTTTTAATAAAAAATGTACAAAATTAATACGTTTTTTATTATTTAATATTTTTCATTGTATTATATTGCTTTCTGTTTTAAACAGGTCTTCAAAATAAAAAAAAAATATTGTAATAAAAAAAACAATAGATTATAAAATGTACGAGTATTTCTGGTATTGCGATAAACATGTAAAAAATTCAATTTAATTAAACGCAAATCAAATTATATTTTTGCGCACATTCAACACTATAAAAAGAAACAAATTCCAATGCCCAGATTTACATCTCAAATCTGAATTATACTCAATTAAGTACAGCTAGAGCTGGGCGAAATATTTATTTTGATGGCAGATGAGCAGATAAAATAATTTAGAAGAAGAAGAAGCAGCAAATGTGGAAATATTTCTTAAATTTTTAAGATTTCTTAAAAATTACAACTTCCTTTCATTTATTTTATTTAGATATTTTCACACAGATACATTTTGCTTTGAGAATATTTGCCACAAATGCACAAGTATTGCACTCGCTTTGCCTGGTCAAAAAAAAAAAAAAAAAAACTTGGTTGTTAGCAGTTTGTTCTCAGTCCAAACTTTTAAAAGCTTTCACAACCGAATTGATTGTATAATCACAATAATTACAACAAAAAGTGGCTAGTAAATGATACATACTTTTCTATATACAAACATACTCGTAGATACATTGATACTGTACAGGTATAATTACAGTGCAACAGAGCAACAGATAATAGTTGTTGTATGCAACTTTATTAATGCAATTTCTGGTTTTCTTCTTACCAAACAAAAACAACAACAACAGAAAAAAACATACGACACAAATCGACCAAAACCAAAAAGACAAAAATATTTATTAGTTAAGCAACATGGCCAACTTGTAAACACTGTTGTAAGCCGGTTTAGCTTATGGGAATGCAATGAACATTTTTTATATCTGCATGTGGAAAATACTCCCCATAACAGGTGGTAAGGGAACAACATGAGTTATATGTAATCTCAGGAAACAGCGGCCAAAAAATTAGTGCAAAATATTACATCTTTGGAAGAAATACCGGAAGACTGATTTGCAAGAGTAAGTAAGTCAATATGTTTTTAGAAACAAATTATAATGACAAATTAAGTATTGAAATAAAAAAGACTAGTTTCAAATGATAACTGCTAAATTTACAGTAAACAATTTAACAATTTTTAAAAATAGCCAAAGTTGTCTATACCAATAGCGACAACTTTGGTTATTTTTAAAAATGGCAAAGATAAAATAATTTCGTGCTGTCATAAAAAACTTATTTCCGAAAGTCGAAACATCTAATAGAATTCAGATTAATTTTTTGGTTTAGATATAGTTTTGATTGACCGAGGTTAAATTATATAAATTAGTAAAGGTCATGGGTATGTTAATCAGTTTTTTTTAATTTTCCCCAAAAGCTTGGTACCTGTATAAAGCGTTGGAACCTCCTAAGGCAAAATGAGCCAATCGAAAAAATTCATTTCTAGCTAATCGTAACCACCTTTAAATGTGATTACATCAGTCTCTTTTAGGCAAGGTTAATGTTAAAGTTTTTATTTAGACAATACAGAAAATTAAGTTTCTAGTTTTTGTCGCATCCATATTCAGATTTGATTTTCTAAAAATTATACCGCAATTTTTTTGTAAACGTTTTATAGAAAATTTTTCGTTAAAATTTTATAGAAATCTTTTTTTTTTAATTTTATAGATTTTTTTTTTTTTTTTGTAAAAATTTTATATAAATTTTATTAAAAATTTATTTTAAATATTTTATTAAAATTTTTTTGTAAAAATTTTATAGAAAAATTTTTTGTTAAAATTTTAAAGAAAATTTTTTTGTTAAAATTTTATGGAAAAAAAATTTTATAGAAAATTTTTTTGTAAAAATTTTAAATTTAATAATTTAAAATTTCTTTTAAAAATTTTATTAAAATTTTTTTGTAAACATTTTAATGAAAATTTTTGTTAGAAATTTAATGTAAAAAAATTAAGAATTCCTTCTGAGAAAGTCATGTCTGCAACAAAGGCATTTTTGAGGATCTACTGATAATTGTTGAGAGCATACAAAACTCCCCTCATATTAGCTATACATGTATAAAAGAAAAAAATTGTTCAAATTAATTCCTTTAGCAACACATTTGAATAAAATACATTTGAAAAATGTTTGTTTTTTTATGGCGATTAAATATACCATTCAGAGATCCCCCACCCACCTCTTTTCACTATAACAGAATTAAAGACTACTGCGAAGGCACTTAAAAAACAGAAAAACACACGGTCCGCACGGAATCCCAGCAGAAATCCTTAAAATTGCCGCCAAAAAGAAGCCGCAGGTACTACTAAAAATGTATATTGGTTGCCTACAAGAAGGCGTCTTTCGAGAAGTCTGGAAACGACAACGACTTGTGCTGATAATTAAGGGAAAACGGACTCTCCATCAGCCTATCGACCCTTGTGTATGCTAGACACCACAGGAAAATTTTTCGAAAAGCTGCTCAAACACTGAATACATTCGGCTCTAGATAATGCAGAAGGACTATTCATTAGACAATATATTTTTTTTTTTTTGTAAGAGAAGTACCACTCAGGCAGTTAATGCCTACATTAACTGTGGTACTTTGGAAAGGGATAGTAGTAGATAAGACAGATGGTTAGTGATAGTAAAGCTTCGATTCTGGCAACACTGCAATTGCACGTTATGATTATTTTTAGAACAGTATTGCAGCGCCTCTGGTGTTATTTAGGCGAATTAGTTTGAAACTAGCATAGCAAATTTATAATTATTTTACTTCGCCGGCGATTTAGTGCTATGTGGTAATACCGGCGAAGTAGGGCGCTGTGATATGCATTATTATATCAGAAAAATTGATGTTTCCACGGCTGAGATTTGAACTCGTGACCATTGCTTAGTAGTCAATGGCGCTATCGAAGACGTTATAGAAGGAGTCAAAAAAGCATAGACTTTGCAGCCGTTATTGTGGACCGTAATGTGGAGGAAGCACAAAGTAAGCTAAACCAAGTCACGCTCAGGATAACGTTATGGTTGGATTCCCATAACCTCAAGCTAGCCACGAAAAAAAAACTGAACTGATCATAATCATTGTCTTGTCTGATACAATCAAGACGAGGCTTTGTCTCAAATTTCTAGGATTGCGGTTACATCCTCGAGTTCAGAGCCAAACTTAAACATGCTGCATCAAAAGCAGCTCAAACAACGGAAGCTGATGATGGCAGAGACCCAGTCGATCTTATTATACGAATGCGAAATCTAAGCCTACAAGCAAAGTACTGGCAAAAGATGTTGGCGATTGTACGACATACTGCTGCTCTAAGTACTTGAAAATAAATCGGAAAAACATTATTATTATTGGTTTTATTAACTGCCATATTTTTAAATAAAACAGAATTTGTCAAAAAAATAGGGTTCCAGTATGTAAAACTAGACTCAAGGCTTAAGTATTCAAGTGTAAAACAATTTTTGGTTTAGCTGTGACAAAAATCTCTAACATTTCTCAATTCTTCTACTGTTAAAGCAAATCCAAGCTGTTGCTTCAAGAGTACAAAAACATGTAAAATTCTGATTAAGCTAGTCATTTGCATAATTCCATTTTTTCTACCAGAAAATAAATTATTTTTTGAAAACCTGTTCTAGCTGAAACGCAGTTTAAAAGACCTCAACTAAAATTCTATCTTTAGGCCTTTCAAGCAAGCAAGCAACGAACCCTTTAACATATTTAAAATTTTTTGTTAAAAAAATATGAATAAAATAGCAAAATATTCCACATCATCATGAGCACCAGCATCATCATCATCGACTTTGTGATAAATAGAGTTCAAGGTGGTACAAAATACTTAAATTATTCGTATAAAAGAAACTCATTTTTTAATAAAAAGAAATAAAAAATACGTAAAAAAGTTATTACTTTAAGTTCCTGAAAATAGTGATTTCATCGCTTCTGTAATAAATATTCAACATGAATAAAAATTTAAAATTAACAAAAGACGGAAAGAACAATAAAATTCCTTTACAATGAAACAATTAAATCGTTTTTTACAAAAGTGTTGTATTCAGTATTTCTTCCTTACTCGAATTTTTTAATAATCTAATCAGTCTTTGGTGTTTCTGAAGTTTACATTTTGTATTATATAACCATTACAGATTACAAATAGCCCCTATACAGATATAAGCTTCTTTCTATCTAACCATGCTTCTGAAAACAAACATTCCAGAGGCAAAACAAAAAATTTTTGTGTTGTGTTTGAAATTCTATAAAAATTAAGAAAAAGAGGACAGCTCAGTTCAGGTGGCATCGATATAAAGATATGTATCTTAAAGACTCTTTTGCTGTCCAACTAACATAAATTCCCAGCAGTAATCGTAAATGCTCTTGGGAAAATTGTTCACTCGTTTTTTTTTTTTTTTTTGGGATTTTAAAAATGGGAAATGAAAAGGCCCACTAGTACTTTAATTCTTAACGCTTTCTGTTGGATCTATGTCCGACCTACAGCTTTTTAATCTCAAAATGAATTAGAGTTTTGTATGAAGTTCCAGCAATGAACGACTTGTTTAAATTTTAAAAACAAAAGTTAGGTTATAAAAAGAGGGATCTCTTGTAAATTTTTGTCGTCCAGAACATAGCATAGCACTGGGAAATTGCCTAATTCGAAGGTGCTACAATGGTACCTGTTAAAAATTGGGAGGAGAAATGAGAAGGGGAACATTTTTATTTACTTTTTTATATGGAGTTTGACACTTAAACTAATATTTACGGGGAAAGAGAGTAAGATTAATTGTCAAACTCCATATGAAAAAATTTTTAATTTTTCCCGTCATACATCCCCTCTCTAGTGAGGTCATTTATTGTATTTTAATATTTTGTAGGGGTATACCGAAGCTGACCACTGGCTTCATGGGTCCCATTCGTTCCTCAATGACTTCTGGTATCCGACTAGAAATTTACGAATACCTTACTTTCATTGAGTCTCGCGCTGTCACTAGCCTTGTGATTTCAAACTTGCGGCTGATACATGCTAACCTCATACCTTACTACAGAGTCTAATTGCTAACATTTGCTTAAGGCTGGCTCTGTAGCATCTCCATATAATATGTTTGCCCGTGCTTTAAAGCCTTTTTATATTAGTCTTTTTCCAGGCACAGCCTACAAGTATTGTCTTACCTTGATTTTTAACTTGAGATTTCGTAACCTGTCACTAAGGCAGTTAAACATTTGTAGGCACCCAGATTATATCCAAGCTCCTTTTTGGTCTTTCTGCCAACTTGTAGTAAACAATTACAGTCTTTGGTGGGAATGTGAACCCACAACCCCGGCTGATAGCATAGCCCACCTAATTTTTATATAAAATCTTTTAATTTTGGGATGGTTATTAACTGAAAAATTTTTAATTGTTTTTTTTTTTTTTTTTTGTTTATCAGGACAGCAGGATATAAGCTACGGCGTTTGAAAATCTATTCCTTTAAAGTCCTTTAAGTGCAAATCTGGACTACTTAGACTACCCTCGTTTCATAAATAATTTTTATTTAATTTTTTTATTGTCCCTTCTACACAAAACAAAATTAATGCTAATAATATTTTATTTCAAATTAATTTAATTCAAATGTCAACTAATTATTTTCTGGTTTTCTGGCCGTTTCGAATTAATTTATAAATACCGGTTTGATTTAAAATTAATAGCCAGCTATGCTAACTAATTTTTTAATGAATTCTGTATCCTCTAGAATATTTAAGAACTTAATCGAAGCATATTTCAATTTAAAAGGGGTATTTTATTTTGAAAATTACTTTGCATTAATTTTTAATTTAATTGATGATTTTTAAAAATGTTTTGAAATTGAAAACTAAACTTACGATCTTGATTATATGCATAACTTGTTTTTCGGGGAAACTTTTCAATTCTCTAACATTTAAAAACCAGATTCTTGTTATTTGCGGATTTATAAAACAATATTTTTTAGTTTAATCAATTAACTTTTCTTAATGTCAAATATGAATAAAAAATCTTAAAAGAGTCTAAGAATTTACCCCAGCAACAAAAATTAGAGGATTTCCATACATATACATTTTAGATTTCAATATAAAAACGTAACCCTATTATAATCGCGGCACTTCTGCCTGCCACAGCGTTGTACCTCTGCAACCGTAATAGGCCACTTTCACAACAAGAACAATAAAAAAGTAATATTAAAAATTTTACTAATAAAAATAATCCTTTTAAAATCGTGTTGTTGAAATTTTATTCATAGATAACACATAGATAGTTACCTAAAACGTCAAAAACCTAAGTCTCTTGTCAAAAAACCTAAGTCTAAGAATGTATTGGTAGGCAAAATTGTATAAGTGTTGGTTTTTAAAAAAAAATTCCCCACAGCACCTAAACTGCACATAGTTGTATAAAATATTTTGTAAAAATAGAATGTTTTTTTACATTCAATTTTTGATGTTAAAATTAAATAATTCTTTTGCTTTTTAATAAAAATATGAATTTTGTATTTTTCTAATATATTTATGTGCAAAAAAACGTTAGATTAAATGCTAATTTTAAATATTTATTTGAAAAGTTTCATCCCCTAAAAAACAAAAAAATACAATACTGTGTAGAAATAAATTTCACCAAACAAATGTCAACAAAATTAAATTTATTTTGTATTAAAAAATTTAAAATACACTAAATTGTTAAATAATTTTTTGTGCAAAAATTCAAAATTGTTTAAATATTTGGAAAGTGCAATAAAATATCGCGTACTAGTGTCTAAATGTGAATAAAAATTTTACTCCCCTAAGTGTGTTGAATTCACACCGTACCCGTATGTGTGAAGACATTTGTAGCCACGTTTTTGACATTTGGAGAGTTGGCCATCTATGTGTTATCTATGATTTTATTGAATCCAAATGAGTTGCATACCTTAAGGATGAATATGAAATGTAACATCCCCCTTACAAATTATGAAAATTTAATGAAAGATGCAGGCGGCAAGCTTCAAAATTTTTATTTCAATAATCCTGTAGCTACAAGGAAAATTGCTTATGTGTTATTCTGTATTTTCGAAGTAGACTACTTTGAACTTTGTAGTTGGGTATTATTGATCATAAAAAATGATTTCTATCTATGATTAGATTTTTACCTATAATCTATACATAAGTATAAAAAAATAGTAACTCATTTTCGTCTGTCTGCTTTTATTATACGTTCCCATCACGTAAAAACTACTAGATGGATTTTAACAACGTTTTAAGAGGACGTATCTTTGCACCCTGATTCCAATATAGGATACTTTTTTTCGCAAAAATATTTTGTTTCCAAGAGAAAGTTGTGAAAAAGCAGTGAAAGTACGCAGTTAGTAGTAAAGTAAATACATAAGCCATAACTGAAGCACTAACCTATATGCAGCATAGTTTAAGGCACTAAAAACGTAAGGGTCTTTGGTGTGGTTTGCTTTCAAAGCAAAATCGAACAAAATATTGCAAGAACGCTCACGAAGTAGCGGGCACAGCTAGTTATGAAATATGTCGTTCTACATTCCCATAAATATCACATTTATATAAAGGAGTCATTCACGATAAGAAAACTTAAGAGCTTAACTCGACTTAAGCAGTTTTGCCACAGAAATAAAAATAACATAAATATAATTTTGAAACTAAATACTCAAAAAGAGAATAAAATGGTCGTATGTGCGAATATCATATTGTTGTTTTGCGTTTGTTTTTTTTTTGTCTTTTAACGTAAAAGGGATACACAAATAACTAGTGTTAAATATAACCTTCAAAGGTTATATTGATTTTAACCAATATCATATTTTGCACAACTTAAACAATATAGACTTAATCCGTTTTACATTTCACACCTCACATATTACAATAAGTACGAAAACAATAAAAAAAGATCACTTTGATCAATTGCCAAGATTAAAGTTCATTTTAATGATCAGAATACAAAAGGCTTAAGGCATTTTAAATTAAGCAAACCAACTACAGAAAGCCAAAAAACAGATATTCCTCACTGATTATGAACTTGTCGTAAATCAACTTAGTATTTATTGTCTTTTTAACCGAAATTTTGTGTCAAGTTGTCAAGGTTAAATCTTACAAAATAATGATAATAAATAATAAAAATAAAACTAAACAAAGCAAAAAATAAAACGTTGCACATAATAAAAGTGAAGTAAAACACAGATGAATGACGGAATTGCTGACTGTCTTAAGGGACAAGTGTAATATGTGTGATTTTCAATGTTTATACTCAACTCAGCATAGGAGGTATTTTCATAAAATATTTGAGTAAAGTAATTTGTAGTGTTTTTTGTTATAATTAAAATAATATTTTTCAAATTTAGATAGAAAAATTTTAAAAGTTTCAAAGAAAATATTTATCTAAAATATGTGTAATACGTGAGCTTAAAATTCGAATCAAGTAGTTGGGTTCACCGAAGAACAGGAAGAGGAAATTGCATCTTATTAAGCTTTTAAAGACATTTAATTTTAAATATTTTAATATTAATAATGGGTGATTTTTTTGAGGTTAGGATTTTCATGCATTAGTATTTGACAGATCACGTGAGATTTCAGACATGGTGCCAAAGAGAAAGATGCTCAGTATGCTTTGACATTTCATCATGAATAGACTTACTAACGAGCAACGCTTGCAAATCATTGAATTTTATTACCAAAATCAGTGTTCGGTTCGAAATGTTCAAATGTGACAAATTTTGTTCAGCGATGAGGCTCATTTCTGGTTGAATGGCTACGTAAATAAGCAAAATTGCCGCATTTGGAGTGAAGAGCAACCAGAAGCCGTTCAAGAACTGCCCATGCATCCCGAAAAATGCACTGTTTGGTGTGGTTTGTACGCTGGTGGAATCATTGGACCGTATTTTTTCAAAGATGCTGTTGGACGCAACGTTACGGTGAATGGCGATCGCTATCGTTCGATGCTAACAAACTTTTTGTTGCCAAAAATGGAACAACTGAACTTGGTTGACATGTGGTTTCAACAAGATGGCGCTACATGCCACACAGCTCGCTATTCTATGGCCATTTTGAGGGAAAACTTCGGAGAACAATTCATCTCAAGAAATGGACCGGTAAGTTGGCCACCAAGATCATGCGATTTGACGCCTTTAGACTATTTTTTGTGGGGCTACGTCAAGTCTAAAGTCTACAGAAATAAGCCAGCAACTATTCCAGCTTTGGAAGACAACATTTCCGAAGAAATTCGGGCTATTCCGGCCGAAATGCTCGAAAAAGTTGCCCAAAATTGGACTTTCCGAATGGACCACCTAAGACGCAGCCGCGGTCAACATTTAAATGAAATTATCTTCAAAATTTTATGCGTTTTTTTTTAAAAAAAAGTTCTCAAGCTCTTAAAAAATCACTCGTTATTAGTGGTGATTTTCCAACATCTTCAGGAATTTTTTTATTGAAATCTGGCAATATTAAAATAAATTACACTCAAAAAAAAATATTAGATTTTTAAGGTCATTTAATTTTAAATGTAAATAAACTACATTTTTTATTTTCATTTCGTTGGATTTTCCACCGTCTCCAGGAAAATATTTTATTAAAATTAATCAACACTTATTTAAGTGCTGGGTCAAGGGAAACTACCGGAACTAGTAAAGATGCATACATTTTAAAAGAAAACTTGAAAATCCATACGCTTTCAACAAGTCAGCCCTTTTACAAAATCCCTGAGTTAATTTGATTCCTTAATGAAAAAATTTAACTCAATTCAATTTGCCGCAGACTGTAGAGGGGCTGGCCAAATAAATTGGAAGTAAAGTATTAAACACATCTAGTTATATATTCTATAATATCCAATCTTTATTATGTTAAACAACTTTAATATTAATATTTTCTTTTCATAAATAAATACTGTTATTTTTATTTTTATTCTATTATTAGAAATTATTGTCAACTTATAGAAAAACATTATTCAAAAACTGATTTAAGTTTTTTATAATCAATTTGATATTTTCATTGAAAAGATATCTGTTTTAAAAATAATTTAAATATTTAAAAAATAAAAGAATATTTTAAAAAATATAACAATAGTATTTATTTTATTATCATCATTTTATTATCTGAAAAATACTCTAAGCATTTGCCAAAGGCTGCATTGCCAAGAAGAGATTTTTTGCTAGTATGTGGACACTGGATGCCAGTCAAAGTTTCTTGTTTTAAACCTACCTACATACCTGTATAATACAAAGCCCTGATGGACTCCAAAAATCGAATAAAAATATAGAGTTGACAACTATGGAAACTTCGACTCATTTCAAAAACGAATGTAAATTATATTAAGTAGACTGGAGAGAATCCAACGAAAAGGACCGTTGAGCCCCGCTAAAGGTGCAATAGTCTATCATTTGATTATCCCTGAAAAGTGAAGAATCGGAAGAGTGAAAAAATGTCAAACTAAGGAAAGGAAAGACTTACGCGTTTGTTTTTGTTGTTAATAATATAAACTTATGTATATCTATATCTCTCTTCTTTTCTTCACTCTTTCCTTTATCTATTCGGTTCTAATTGCAACCATTATTTTCTTTCTTTCGAGTGACTCACGAGCTATGTGAGCCTAAGGTAAAAAATAAATGATGTTTTTAATATTTTAATTAAAATTCCTATCAAAAACCCATCAAAGGCATATTTGGAAAATATTTGTAACCAACTATTTTAATTGTTAAATTAGTTAAGCTGGATTCACGCAGATACACCGAACAAAATTTTTGTCCGGACAACATTATAATTACAGAGAGTTTTCTGCAGTACGATTAATCCACTTTGAAAAATTTGTCTGGAAAAACAAAGCTGTCATATGAAATACAAATTCATCTAACAATTCATTGTAATTTTACCAGCATTTGATAATATTTTGGCATTTTTTCGTATATAACAACAAGTTTTATTTTTTTATTTTTTCAAATACATAAAGCCTCCCTGTTGCGGTTCCAAAAACAAGGCGTTATATATTCAAATTACTTCACTTTCGGAAAACCCTTTAATTTTTACTATATGTTGTAGGGGTAGTACACAGTCTGTGAAAATTGTAAGAATCTACCTAGTTACTATGTTTAACAAATTAGGCCATATTCATGTACATCAGGTCACTGTCAAAACACCCTATAAGTTTTATTATTTGTTGCTATAGCGGCCACAGTTATACACCTTCTTCAAGAGTCTACCTATTATGGTTCAAAACTTATACATGCAATTCACGTCACTATCGGAACACCCTTTAATATTTAGGTTTATTTTTTTATATTTGTTTATGAAGCGAACTAATTTTTAATTACTGTTTGTAAATTTTAAGTGTATGCCTCCTACATTTCAAGAAATTAACTTATATACGTGAATAGCACGTCTCTAGCGGAACACCCTATAAGTTTTAGTATTTTTTGCTATAGCGGCAAAAGATATACATACATCTTCTGTGAAAATTTTATGAGTCTACCTATTACGGTTCCAGAGATAAAAGGCGCTGACAGACGGACAGACATTGTAGCGAAAACAATAGGGTTACGTTTTTACCCTTTGGGTAAGAACTACTTTCAAATATTGTTTCCTGAGATGCATTAGGTAATACCTTCCAAATGCTTATCTTTACTTAGTTAATTCTATAAGAGCTATTGCTCATATTTTACATACAATTTAAGATCAATCTAATCATTAAACTCCATTTTTCATTAACATTATTTTTAATTCATCTAATATTTTACAAAACAAAATCCACAATTCCACTACGCAGAAACTATATGATGTGGCAACTCAGTTCAACCTTTTCCGAAAAAAAAAATAAAAATTAAACCAATTCAAACTTAGAGTTGTCCGAACAAAATAACTTCTCTCACTCTTTGAGAGAAAATAAAACTTAATATAAAAAAAATTTGTCCGAAACAAATGGGTGAAATCAGCTTTACACATACAAACTTCAGTTAATAAATTGTAGAGTCAAAAACACCTTAGTCCCGTTCCCCATTTGCAATTTTTGTTTTTGAAACATTTTTTTAATTCTCTTTTGAAGTTGCATTCGTGTCCATACTTTATAAATTGTGTTCTAACGACTGTATACTTTTAGTCCTGTTCCACACTTGCAATTTTTGTTTCTGCGACACATGTATTTGTTGTAAAATGAATGACTGTATAAAAGTATACAGTCGTCAGAAACACAATTTCTAAAGTATGGACACGAATGCAACTTCAAAACAGAATATAAAAATGTTTCAGAAACAAAAATTGTAAATGTGGAACAATCATTCTCATGACGAAAAGAGCAACTACACAATAGAGAGTCGCAGCAGAGTTTCAAGTACATGAAACATTTTACAGCAGCCTCTCCCAACAACAAATACATGTGTTGCATAAACAAAAATTGAAAGTGTGGAATGTACTTAGGTACAAGCCCTACACTCATCAAATTATTTATCACTTTTACTTTGTTTTTAGCACTTTTTCCAACATAAAATATTTCCATGGAAAAAAATTAAAATATAATAAAATAAAATAAAATAAAATAGGAAATTTTTGGCACATCATCAAATGCATCTGAACGTGACTGAAAGCAGTTTTAATTTGTCCAAAATGTATACGATTGATTATGTTGTAAGGTGCATCGTAAATATTAGAAATTAAATTAAAAGTAGCAAGTTTTTTATTAAACAGTTTAGCTGTGATACCGAAGTGAAAATATCAGATAAAAATATTGTGCAATTTTTATTTTCCATTGAAGAAATAACTTCCTAAAAGTTTAACTTTTTCACAAAATCAACCATATTTTTATAGGATTTTAAAAGTTTTGCTTTAAAAGCAAAAACAAAATTAAAGGTAAAAAATATAAAACATAAAATGTTTAACAAGGTTTTTAAAAAAAAACATAAAAATTTACTTTTTTATGATGATTTGTAATTTTTTTTATCGATATAAATGCATAAGAAATGGTGTTTGGTAAATAGGTTTTTTTATTTAAAAAAAAAAAAAAATATTAAAATAAAAGGAAAATTAAATTTTTGTGCTGTTTTACTTGTATATATTTATAGCAGCTTCAACTTAAGCCATGCTTACAAAACATTGTACACAAAATTGATCAGTTCACAACCTGTTGTATGCGCGCACTTAGTCGTCCTATTCTTCAACACTTGTGATTAGATCGCATCCGCTTTTTTATTTCTGATGGTGTTCCCTATTCCTGGTACGAATTCATAAACATATGAAAAATGCTGTGCAGGGTGTAGCAACTGCTTATATTAAAAATTACTAAAGACATTTGTACAACTATTGTAGAATCCGACGACTTAGCACGCATACAATAGGTCGTGAATTGTACAATTGAATGGCGAAAGTTTCAACCGGGTAACAAGTGGAACTTAAATAAAAAAACTTGTGACAAGGCTTTATTCATGGCTGCTGAATCTCATCAACCAATCACCATAATGATTTATTTACTGTTATGTTTTTCATTTTACTTTTTACAGTTATAATATCTCTACATCTACTCCTATACATATATCTGATAAAACTGTAACAGGAACATTTCTGTACATGAAATATTATTTGAAAATTTTGTTGCTGATGCAGTTAGTAATCGAAATTTTAGAATTTTTATTTGTCTGTCTGTCTGTCTGTCTGTCTGTCTGTGTTGTGATGTGAGGAGGTACCTTAGTAGCTTGATTGAAATATAGGATACCTTTTCTCAGCAAAACAATAAAATTTCCAAAAGAAAATAGAGAAAAAGTAGTGAAAGTACGCTATTTTACCAATTTAAATCTACTGCAAACTGGACAGCACCTTTTATTTTTGAAAGCGGGATATTTTAAACACTATTTACAGAACTTTAAAAAAATTTTAAAATTTTATATAAATTTTAGAATTTTATCCAGGGATGGGTACCTCTATATAAAAAAATAAAAAAAAACCATATCTGAAGCACTAGTAAAGTAAGAGTCTTAAAATTTGGTGTGGATTGCTTTCAAGCCATATGGAACAAAATATTGTCACAACGCACACAACGAGGCGGGTACTGCTAGTAATAAATTTAGCGGTTAAGTGCGAGTCGATCGAATAGAAGAAATATGCCGTATCACTCTACAATATTGAAGTTCAAAATAGTGAAAGTTTGGGCTCATGGCTTTTTACTTTACCATACGTAGTCTAATAGTCATGAAAAAATCGAGGTCGGGATTTCGACGGATTTATACGTTTTAAGGTCTCCTGAATCCATTTTGGCTATTTCCGCGATGATGTCTGTTGGATGGTTGGGTGGCTGTGTATGCCACTATTTATGTTTATTTTGTACAGGTCATACCGTTGGACATATCAAAATGAAATTTAGTATGTGGCATTGGTGTATGAAGATGAAGAGCTGTATAGTTTTGAGCATAATCGATAGAGGGCCAGGGGTAATTTACTTATCCCCAAATTTTGTAAAAGCTCTACAGGTCATACCGCACGACATATTGAAACGAAATTTAGTATGTGTCTTTGGTATATGGAGATGAAGCGTTGGGTAAATTTTGGTCACAATTTCCTTACCTTCAAATATTTTAAACGCTGTACAAGTCATACGGTATGATATATCAAAATGAAATTCAGTTTGTGGCTTTGGTTTATGGAGATGAAGAGCTGTATAAATTTTGGGCGTAATCGGGAAGGGGCAAGGGGTAGTTTACTTAACACCCCAAAACCAAAAAAAAGTAATTTTTCAATTCGAATATACCTTGAACTTATATTCTTTATGTAATATATACATACATAAAAATATCTGTTTCCATTGGGTATGGTAAAGTTGAGTGTAGGCCACTAAAGTGTTTTATTTCTTGATGAATTTGAAAATTTAATTTTTATTCTACCTGGCAACTATAAATGTGAATAAGTAGTAGTGCCTTAGGCCAGGTTTCAGCCTAGGCATACAAAGTGTATGTTAAACTAAACCCTTTCATCGTAGTTTTACGCCCTCATAACTTTTCCCCCTTAATTAGAAAATGATGAAACTTAAAGACACTACATACGGATAACCCTAAAGGTGATGTTTGATAGTTTTATATTCAAGACTTCTTGATATATGAAGATGTAAACATTTCATATTTTAAAATATTCTCGCTGACTGACTTACTCAACAATATAATGGGACAGTTCCACTATAACTAGATAACCAAACTTGGATATATGTACAAACAGGTCTCTGTGAGTAAATAAGCAGAAAAATCTTAAAACGAGAAATATTTAGCGCAAAAGCCCGTAAATCTTACTTAAAACATAGGGAAAAAATTTGGAAAAATTAATTAGATACGCAAAAATGTGTTCTTGATTGGTTCAGTGCCATTCCCATTGGTTTAGGTGGCTAGCTTCGCACGTGTATATTCGCCAGCTCTTGAAGAACTGACGCTAGTCCCAATCTAGTATACTATCCATGCATTTACCTGGAGAATTGACCCATCAAAACATTCAACAAAATGTTGTTTGAAGAGAAAATTTGTATCGTAGAAAAATATAATTTTCTACATTACTTAGGGTTAGAGAAAATACTAGCGAATAGTGGCTACCAATTGTAACATGTTAATATAAGATATTAGTGCCTGTACAATGATGTAGGCATAGTTGGGTATGACACATCAGTAGCACCAAGTATAAACAGAGTAAACGGGATAACTACTTCGCCTTTCATTAGTGGCGATGTTTCCTAACTAAACCACTGGGTAACTCTTCTTATAATTTTATTGTACCAAACAAGAACTTTACTCTCATTTTGATATGATAATATTTGCAGTAGAGTACTTTTGGGCTTAATTTTAATTTCGATTAAAAACAAGTTTTTTGAATTAAATATATATTTGATGTTGTATCGGTTTGTATTCTTACAACTTTTTGTCACAATATCAGATGCCTATTAGCGTTTAGAAGCTGCACCTCTGTGGCAGACGGCCAGACAGCGTAATAAATATTGTAAAAATTAAAAATGGAATGGCAAACCGTGGTTTAGGGTATAAAATAAAAAAAATATATTTATTTTATTAAACTCTACCATTTAATTGAACATTAATGTCTTAAATAAAAAAATAATTATTTTTTTTCTAAGCTCAAACAAAATTATATAATTTCCTGTTGTAAATTAAAAATTTAATATAAAAATAAATGATTATTTGTTCAAGTCTGTAATATGCACAATGGGTTTAAGTCCATTATTTTCCGCACATTTTATAATTAAAATATTCAACTCAAACTAATGACTTTCGAGTTTCCTCTTTTATTTCCTCGAACGTTAATATTCCGTCATTTAAAGCTTGAACAACGTAAAGGGTCATATTCTTTTGACATTGCAAATGCTCTAAATGTTTTATAATTATTATTGTGTCATAAAAACAATTAAATATAACAAATTATTTTATTTAACATTAATCTTCGTTAAACCATCTCTGTATTTTCAACATTTTTGGAGTCTCAATCACGGTTTATGAAACATTTTAGCAGCAATTAAGTGACAAATAATTAAATATAAAATTTTTTTAATTAGTTTTCTAGTTGATAGGGGTTGAAAGTACAAGTAAATCATTTTTAAAAATATTTTAATGGACTTTAATAACAAATAAAAAGGGTCTATTATTATGCAAAAAAAAATAAATAATAAGTTTTCTACAGTCACAACAATTCGACTAAATCATTTATTAAACGTGTATTAAATTGATATTAACTTTAAACAGATTTAAAAGTATCTATACAATAAAACAACAACTAAAACAAAACCTATTGTTGCCACAAAAAAATTGTGAGACGCATTGTGCGAGTGATGATGAGAGGGGGGTAGAGTAAATGGTTAAAGCATTTTTTTGTTGTTTTTTTACAAGTTAAATAGTATATTTTTATTAAAACGCCAGCCACCTTGACCAGGGTCAAGTTAAAACAACTTGTTTGTTTTTAACTTTAATTTTTATGATGACGCTTTAACGCTTAACGCTTTTTATTGCTTACAAAACCACTGTTTATATCTGACTGATTGTGCTCAGCAGTATAGCCCGAATAAATACATTAAAATTAATTACATGATACTTATGGCAAAACTCAACCGACTTCACAACACCTAGATGAGAGTTTCTTTCCCACTGTTGCAATATTTTGCTAGACTATGCATATTAGTCTGGGGGTTACTTGTTTAAAGTTCCAAGACTCTACCCGTAGTAGTTCTGTAGGTGCACGATAATAATTTTTTACGTTGTATTTGAGGTACCATGCCCACTATACCAATACAGTCTGTATTTTGCTAGACTACGCTCATTAGTATAAAGGGTTCTTGTGCTAAGTTTCAGGACTCTACCTATTGTCCTCTAGGTACACCATAAAAATTTTTTCATTTTGTATGAAAGGTACCACGCGCACGGTCCCAGTATGTGTTTTGTTAGACTATGTAAATTAGTAAGGGGGTTACTGGTGCAAAATTTAAAAAATCGACCTATTATATATAAGTTGCGACAGTACACAGTGAGGCAGAATCAAAATATTTTGAAAATAACTCAGCTATTTGTAAAGCACTAAGCTGATGGATCCAATAAAGCCAAGTTCTAACAGAATTTGCAGGTGCGAAGTACCCAACTTTGAAACCATATAGCGCTACCACTGGCAAGTAAATAGTGCCCACCGTCAAAACTTAAGCTCAGATACTCCTCTGCTATGCTCATATCAAAATTTTGGATTAATCGATATAGTCCCTTCTAAATGGCTGAGTTATTTCCAAAATATTTTGATTCTGATCCACTGTGCAGTGTTGTACAACATGGTAGAATATCAAAACTTTTTGATCTTTCGTACAACCGATACACAACTTAATAAAACAGTTATTATTGTCCACTCATCGTTACTAGTGTGGAATGAACAGATATAAATTTAATGAAATATTATAATGAGCGTCTTATGGGCTTGGTTTTTTGTGCTCATACAGTGCTTTATTATACATATTATTGTTTGAAGTTAAATTAAAAACAGAGCTTTTTTCGTTAGTTTTATCTTAACAAATTTTTAGGTTTATATATAGCAAATAAAAATAAACGGAAATTTCGACGTCTTTCACCCAACATTCTCACACTGTGCTACCTTCTGTGTTTTAAATGTTCATATTTGATAATAATACCTTTAAGGCGCCTAAAAAATCTAAGCAGTAGTTCCGAAGTTGTATACTTGTTATCATTATTTTACCGATTAGACCCACTGTGCAATTTGATGAAAGCGCATCTAAAAATAAATTTAATTTCTCTTAATTTCTCTAAGGTTTATTAATATCTTAACCTCTCTTGTCTACTTGTTAGGATTATTTAATAAACTAATTTGAGGTTATGCAAATTATCTAATAACAAGATTCAAAAACTGAATTAATAAATAATGTTTAACCGACAAATAAAATTTTCCTTGATAAAATTATGTTTTTTTTTTGTAATAATTTTAATTTTCAAATTAAATACAGAATATTTAAAATTCATATTTCAATACTTTGATCAATTGATTGAAACTCTAGTTTTTAATGCGATTCACTTAAATCTAATTATTGCTTATTAAAAGTTAATAATGCCGGATTCAAAGCAAAAAAAAGGTGAAAGAAAAACAAGTAAAAGTTGCATAAATTAACATTGTTGTTGTTGATGTTGTTACAACTTTTAACTTGTTTTTTTTCTTCGTTTCATTGGCTGTCAGTCAATTAGTCGATCGGTCGTTCGGTCTTTCTAGCTATTTTTTTTTTTTTTTTATTTACTCAAAAGCTATTTTTTGAATCACTGTTATGAATGTTTCGTTTACATTTCTTTCTTCGATCGTCTTTCTCACAATTTACAGTCGTATCACGTTGATTGATGTGCTATGATCGCTTAACAGACGCTTTGTTCTGTTTCAGCCAAAAACGAAAGTTTAACTTCGTTTTCGGCTTTAAGATTTTTTGAGAAACTCGCGATTAATTGAGTAAATAGCACATAACATACACACAATCCTACAGACGTGCTTATTTATGAACTGTGGGCTAATAGGTATAAGGAGTGTGAGAGTTTTTTTTTCATGAAATAATAAAAAAGTTTCTATATTATTAAATCACAAAATGCCTTTAGATTCTCAATTGTTCGTTTTTTAAATAATTTTCTTCATTAAGATTTCTTATTTTCCTTTCGGATTTTTGAATACCTAAATAAACTTAGTTTTTTCGAAAACGCAAAGTAGATGACTGCATTTCTCCTTCAATTGTCAATTTTCACATGAGTTACATTCTTGTTCTGTACTGGTTTTCTCGATATTGCCATCCCTAGGTCGTGCAATTTTAACCTTAAAGCAAGCCACAGACGATACGACACACAGAGATGTATTTTGCCAAAAATTAATTTTTAGATGCATCGTATAGTGAATTTTCAAGGCTTTTTCTTGAGATTTGTCGATTTGGAAAACTGTTGGACTCAGGAAAGTTGAGTAAAACGCATACGTTTTTATTGCCTTTATACTATCTTGAGAGATATTTTGAACTGATTTTTTCCTCAGTAAAAGGCTATATTAACAGCTACTTATATAAATTTTTACAAAAAATTTATTTTATGTTTTTGTGATAAAAAATTTTGTTTGAAATTAAAAATAAAACTGGAGTGGCCTACACTCAACTTTACCATACCAAATGGAAACAGATATTTTTATAGATATATTACATAAAGAATAAAAGTTCAAAGTATATTCGAATCGAAAAATTAATTATTTTCGGTTTTGGGTGTTAGTTTAGTTTACTACCCCTTGCCCCTTCCCGATTATGGCCAAAATTTATACAGCTCTTGATATCCATAAACCAAAGGCACATACTAAATTTCATTTTGATATGTCATACGGTATGACCTGTAGACCGTTTACAAAATTTGGGAGTAAGTAAACTACCGCTTGCCCCCTCCCGATTATGCCTAAAATTTATACAGCTTTTCACCTCCATAAACCAAAGGTATATACAAAATTTCGTTTTAATATGTTATACGGTATGACCTGTAGAGCATTCACAAAATTTGTGGATAAGAAAACTACTCCTTGCCCCCTTCCTATTATGTCCAAAAACTAGACAGCTCTTCATGTCCACATACCAAAGGCACATACTAAATTTCATTTTGATATGTCTAGCGGTATGACCTGCACAAACTCCACTGCACAAAAATAGTGGCATACACATCCAAGTGCAGCGACTTTTATTTTTGCCAGCGGGTAATTTAAAACACTATTTACACCACTGTACAATAATTATAGAATTTTATACAAATTTTAGATTTTTAAATATAGCCTATGTTTCTTTATACATGTAAAGTAATTACATTTCTGAAGCGCTATAAAATTAAGAATCTTAAGTGGATTACTTTCAAAGCAAAATAAGGACGCTGACTAAGTGGCGGGCACAGCTAGTTATGAAAAAATTAATTATTCTCAGATAAATTAAATACTATAAAGTAATAAATTACAAAAATTACTTTTAATAATAAATAATCGGACGACACAAAATGAAGTGAAATGAAGAATATTTGACGCAACTTGGTTGATAGATAAAGTTGTATGTACATGAGATCACACACTTAATTGTATCGTTTGTGAAACAAGCATACAACTGATTCCTAGAGTTGTTGTTACAACGATCTCATCATCTATGGCTTATTATTATTTTGTAGGGGGGATACCAAAGCAGAAAACTAACTTCATGGGTCCTTTTTGGACCCCCTTCCTTCCTCTATGATTTCTGATATCTGACTGGAAATTTACTAATACCTTAGTTATGTGAGGCTTGTGCTGTCACTAGCCTTGTACTCTCCACTGTAGTGTTTTCAGAATGGCGACTGATAGACATATGTCGACATTCTTTCTCATCATAGAGTAGTATAGCAATTGCTCTGTGTTTCCGCCCGTAGTCCCAAGCCTTTTTTATTTTAGCCTTTTCAAGGCACAATCTGCAAGTATCGTCTTACCTCGATTTTTAACTTGGCCAGATAATGCTTGAGAGTCCGTGACCTGTTACTAAAGCAGTTAACCATATGTATGCACCCAGATTATATCCAAGCTCCTTATAGGTCTTTCTGCCAACTTGTAGTGAACACTACCAAAGTCTTTGGTGGGTATCGAACCTACAACCGCGGAATTATAGACTATCACATTACCTACTAGCCCACCGGGGCACCCTCTTCTATGGCTTGCTTAATAGATTTATTTGTATGGGGCTATATGAAGCTTAAGGTCTATGTCAACAATGCATTGAAGAAGGAAATTATTATTTTGAATGATTTTACTCGAAAAATATGCAGCTCAATCAAATTTTTATTATTTTTGAAATATTGTTCAACAATGAAAGAGTCTTGTTTCCTGGTGTAATTCCCTAATTCACTAACCATAAATTGTCAGTTCTTTTAGGATCTCCAACACTCTGCCAGTCAATTAATTCTTGCGTGAATTTTAACCAAAATTTCTTTTCTTTTCTTAACTTTAATTTGAAGTTTTAATGTTTGCTCTGCCAACTTCAGTTAAAATTCCAAGGCAATCAACATAAAAAAAGCTTCTGAAAAAAAGCTTCGATTACATGGAACACGAATATACACATAAACAAGTAAAATACTTCTCCTCGTTAGCTTACGCAGTGATTTAAAAACAACTTATCCTACTAGATCTAGACATTTGTCCTCTTAAATATCAACTGTTTTTCCAAAAAAAAAACAAAAAACTCTGCCAGATTTTTACATTAATTATTTTTTGCGATCAATTCTAGCGATTGCAGTAACTGCAGCTCATAAGTTTATGCAACACTGAGCATAAGCAACGAATTTCTCATTTAAATACTCACAGATACTTATGTATGGATGGATGGACGTATGTTGATATCAACATATGAAACTCACTGCAAACGTAACGTAACCATGTTGTAAAAAAGCCCAATTAAAAAATGATCATTAATCGGCAATTTACTATGGTTTTATTACAATCATATTCAACATTAAGTTTGTTTGAAGATATACATAATGGAAAAAAGCGAATTTTTAAATATTTCAGCATAATGATCTGCAGTCTTTACACTCAACGCAGCAAATCGAAATTTCAGTTGAAATTAAAAATAAAAGTTTTATGAAGGTATTTTTTTCTTCTATGATATGAAAGAAAATAGAAAGGGATTTAGGTTATGTTGCATTGATTGAAACAATTAAAACCTTTAAGTGTTTTAATTACAAGACCATAAAGTGCAGTCATTAATTCATGTCGGGGTTTCGTTTAACTGGCTGCAATTTAGATTAATGAGAGACAGTGAGAAGAGCTTTTGATTAAAATTTATCTTTATTTAGGTCAACCTTCCTTGGAGTCCTAAATGAGTTGTAATAGATGGGATTTTCTTCAACGAGTTTTAGAATAATACTTGAGGTGGTACCGACGGTTGGTTTTTACTCCTAAGGACTGCTAAAAAAACTACTTAGCGGCCTTTGGAGTTTAGGATTTGAAAAAATGTGAAGATTAGTAATTTTTCATTTCGTGCAATAATTAAGAATCCGTAGCGAAGGCAATAAAACTGTCTCTATTTTATATCTTTGAAAATTACCTTCTATGTAGTCCGGTTCCACTAAGATTTTCAGCGCTAAGACTAAACATAGAATGTGTGACGGCCACAAACTATTGTAACATGCAGTCGATACTTCCCATCTCAACTTGATATGAACATTATGTCGCGCATGATTTCGGATAGTGCTGACCGCTTACCCCCAATCTACATAAAACGATAAACATTAACACTAGCATCGTGTCCCATCCAGACTTTCTCAACAGAAAGTCTGGATGGGACATTGTACCCCAGAATAGCCTTTCTACGCCAATGACCCAGAGCTAATTTATGACTGCAGATATTTGTATGGATATGTTACATAAAGAAAAAAAATGCAAATTATATTCAAATGGAAAAAAAATATTTTTTCGGTTTTGGGTGTTAGTTAAACTACCACTCCCCTTCCCGATTATTTTTAAAAACTATTCAGCTCTTTATTGCCATATACCAAGGGAGTATACTGAATTTTAATTTGATATGTCAAAAGGTATGACCTGCAGAGAGTTCAGAGAAATAGTGATATAAACCTATCACAGATATCATCGCGAAAATAGTAAAAATGCATTCAAGATATCTCAAAACGTCAAAATCCGTTAAAGTTCAGACATCAATTTTTTTCACGATCATTAGGCTTTACCTCTACTACGTATGGCAAGGTAAAAAAAAACTTGGTATAAGAAACGATGGTCACGAATGCATGAAAAAATTAAATATTTATTTTAGTCAAATAATTAGCCGTGTCTAGATAAAGAGTATAACAAAATAATATTAAAATATCGAATCGTATCCAAAAAAGATTTTCCTGGTCACCTTAAATTGTAATTAAAGGAATTAAATAAAAATACTACTTAAATAAGACAATAAATAAGGCAAATCAAATATATGTATGTATCTGCTTTTAATTAGAATAAGTAACAAAATACAAATAGCAACATTTTTCAAAGAAATATTTGTTTATTAAACTTTATATTGTATTTCATTATCGCAAATAAATCTGTTTCTGACATTTTGAAGAAGAAAAAAAATTATGTGATTTGTTTATTCCAATTTTTGTTGAATATTAAATATTTTATTACTTTTATTATTTATAATTTACTGGGAATTTATTCATTCAGTTGTTATTGCAGCTGCTCTTAACCCAATTACATTTGGGTCGGCTTGCGATGACGACAATTTACATTTTTTTTCGTGTTGTGTTGTGTAAACCGCCAAATTGACATTTTATTTATAATAAAAATAAAAATAAAAACAAAGTTTTAGTAGACACAACATTTGCTATTGCTTTGCCACAGAAATGTTTATTATTTTCTTTTTTTGCTTTTCATTTTATTCCCAACAAAATTATTATACTTTTGTAATTGTTAATCAGCTATATTTGACTTAAAGATAAAAGAAACTAAAAATTAACAGAAAAAAAAATAAAAATCCATCATGCTGATCATATTATTAATCTAATGTAGTATTTTCAATTAAAACATTTTCAATTGCAACTTATAGCTTTGCAATGGTGCCCTGGTGGGCTAGTAGGTATTAAGCTAAGAATCAATTCCCACTACCCAAGCTTTTATTAGTTTTATATTATAACGAACGTAAATATATTAGAACTCTTTACACATTTCACACATTTTCCTGCAATTTTTACAATTTTTAACCCTTTAATACCGATCAAAAAAATGTATTGTCCGTGTTATAAATTGCTTGCCAGATATAACCACAGTGCCGGTTTTTTTTTTTTTTGTTTTATTAAAACTTTCCAAGGAACTTGTGTAATGCGAAACTAATTGTTTGCAATTATTATTGTATTTATTATAAAATAAATATATGCAATTAATCAATATAAAATTATAATTAATATAAAACTTGGAATTTTTATGGGAAAAAAAATTTAAATGACAGATTAAAATTTTAATGAACGGATTTTGTTACTAAGATCTACAATCGGAGATTAATGATATACATATTTATAATAAATATTTTTTATTATTAAACTAAAAAAAATAAAGAGCAAAAAACAAGTTTAAAATGTTAAGAAGTTAAAGGGACTTTTTCTATTTTCTTAACTATTTTGTTGTTTTAATAATTTTAGGCCCATTATTATAACTTGCCTTTAGCTAAAGTTATGATTTTGTTGGAACGATAAATAGTTGTTCGTTATTAAAAGTAAGCTAAAACACACTTTTAACCATCACGTACTATAAGGACAAGTTATAGCAATGATCATTATCCTCATTATTATAACGAAAAACTATTTATCGCTCCAACAAAATCCTAACTTTAGCTAAAGGCAAGTTATAATAATGGGCCTTAGATTTTTAAAAAAATACTTTATCCAAAGTTCTGTTTTAAAAAATTATTTTTCGAAAAGTATCTTTTAAAAGGTACCTTTTCAAAAAATCACATCTTACAAACAACCTTTTTCGCAAAATACACTTGAAAAAGTGCCTTCAAAAAGTATATTCTAATAAGAAAATATTTACCTTTAAAAAGGGACCATTGAGGAAAGGCTTAAAAAAGTACTTCTGGAAAAGTATTAACTTAAGAAAAAACTAATTTTATAAAAGAAATACTTTTAGGTTTTTTTTTTTAATTATAAAACGCGATAGTTTGTTTTATTTTTAAATTATAAAATGCTATACTTTAAAAAAGTACTTTATAAAATGTACCATTATGAAAAAGTATTTTCTTCTTTTAAAAAATAACTGTTAAAAAAGTTTATTTTGATAAAGTTAATTCTGTCCAAAAAATGTAAATTAAAAAAAAGTAGAAAAGTACCTTCAAAAAGTACCATTTATACTAAAAGTGTGTAATTTTTAAAAAGAAAACTTCCATTCAATTGAGTTCTTTTTTTAAATTATACAATGTTAAAAAAAACACCTTAAAAATAACTTTTACCTTGTCTGTTAAAAAATTACATTTTCATTCGCATTTTAATAAAAAAAACCTCTTGAATAATACATTTTCTCAAAAAAATTTTTCATAAGCTTTGGCACAGTTTAAAAATACGTGTGTCGTGTGTATGGGGCCAATTAATTGGACCACTTCAAGAAGTAATATTTCCTTTTCGTAAACCTATTGTTTTAAGGCTCTTAAAAATACCTTTTCGGTAAATTTCACATTTATCTGGGTTCCTAGCAAGAAAAAACTTTTGTTGTAAAATTTGGTTTCAAACAAGTAAGAGTGCTATATTCGTCCGTGCCGAATCTTCCATACCCTTCACCATGGTGATTTTATTTGTACAGACATAGGTACAAAATTGATTTAATTTAAGAGAGAAACTCATTAAAAAAAGAACTGCACTGTTTTTCACACTAATCAGCAATATTTCGTATACGGTATATGTATATCGTCACCTGAAATGCCTAACTATGTAAAAATTTTCTATAAAATTTTTTGTTTAAATTTATAATTTTTTTTTTTTCATTTTATAAAATATTTCTGTTGGAAAAATTTTATAGAATTTTTTTTTTGTAAAAATTTTATAGAATTTTTTTTGTGAAAATTTAATAGAAAAAATTTTTTTAATTTGTTTTAAAATTTTTTCGAAACTTTTTTTGTAAAAATTTTATAGAAAATATTTGGTAAAAGTTTTATTAAAAATCTTATGTAAAAATTTTATAAAATTTTTTTGTTTTTACAAAATTTTTTTGTAAAAATTTTATTAAAATTGTTTTGTAAAAAATTTATTGAAAATCTTTTGAAAAATTTTATAGAAAATCTTTGTAAAAATATTATTGATTTTTTTTTAATTTTATAGAAAATATTTTTGATTTTTTTTTGTAAAAATTTTGTAGAATTTTTTTGTGAAAATTTAATAGAAAAATTTTTTTTTAATTTGTTTTAAATTTTTTTTTTTTAAATTTTTTTTTTGTAAAAATTTTATAGAAAATATTTTGGTAAAAGTTTTATTAAAAATTTTATGTAAAAATTTTATAAAATTTTTTTGTAAAAATTTTATTAAAACTGTTTTGTAAAAAATTTATTGAAACAGTTTAATAAAAAATTTATTGAAAATCTTTTGAAAAATTTTATAGAAAATCTTTGTAAAAATATTATTGAAATTTTTTTTTTTAATTTTATAGAAAATGTTTTTTTTAATAATTTTTGCAAAAATTTTTTTTAACGTTTTTTGTAATTTTTTTTTATTTTGAAAAAATTTTGGAAATTATTTAGAAATTTTTTTTAAAAATTTTTTAGTAAAAATGTTTTTTTTAATTTTTTGTAATTTTTTTTTTTTTTTTTTTGTAAAAATTTTTGTTGTAAAAATTAGAACCTTCTTGCAATCTAAATTGCGTTAGAATGGTCAGACAAAAGAAAAAAATACTTTAAAAAAATTTTTATCATATTGATCCCAATGTGTCTTTTGTCTGCTCTGCTTACCAGTGGGCACCCTGTGGGTCTATAGGCTACCTCTATGTTATTTTCTATAAAAGTCTTTAATACAAATCAAAGCAGAAAAACCCTACCAACCTAAGATCAACCAAAAATCGCCCCTCGCAGGAGGTTATTGACCCCCCCTGGTCGTGGTCTAATACTTACTTAACAAAAATAACAGACAAAAGAGAATCATTACAAACAAAAAAACATAACAGCAACGACAAAAAATATAGGTAGGCGCCCACAGCCTCGAATGGAAAGGTCTGATGTTTCTGAATTCCATTAGTAAATTTTCGAAACTATGCCTGGCAGATCGGTGGGCTTAAATTTTCTACATCTATTCTGGTGCCTTGGCAAAGTTGATTTCAACCCGATCAATGATCAATGTGGTTTTTGTTAATGTGAAGAATTTCTAGTAGATTTCCCTTTCTAAATATGCGGAAATGTTTTTACTGTCATATCCATTAAGCTAAAAATGGATATGACAGTGCCTCGTCACTGAACAGAGTATTCCTGAACTGATCTACGATTTTCAAAATAAATTTGCACAATATGCAAACGTTTTTCCGAATGTTTCACGAGCCATTAGCAGCTAACTGGTTGGTGAAACCAGATATTTCTAGTGAGCGTGGCATTTTCCATACGAAGTTAATAACAGGTAGAGCCTTGAAATTTTGTACAAGTAACTTCTTTACAGAAATTAGCCCAAATGGAACAGGGGCCGTGGTACCTACCACACAAATTATAAATTTGTATAATGTAAAATAAGGTATCCCCTAGAAATTTTGTACTCTGAGAATAACATGTGTTTTTGCGCTAAAGCTTGGTTTCTCTGAGAATAACGGCGATTTCCAGTTGGCTTTTATCTATTGTCAATGGAGCAGGCACGGTATAGCCAGTTTATAAAAGCAAAACAGACTGAGCACAAAAGAATATAGAGCAGCCAGATCTGTCAACCATATGACAGTTTAATCCCTATCGGAAAAAGTCACCTCTAGAAAAACAAACACCTAAATTAACTAACCTTCTGAGTATCAGCTAAAAGTAAAAATTACAATTTCATTAAAAAGCTAATAATTTATCTGACAAATTAATTACAAATATTTCTTACAGCCAACAATTTCCACTGCAATTACCATCTTATTAAAAGTTGAGTATTATTAATCATAAAATCAAAACTACCTTTCGGAAGTAAATAAAAATTAATAATAAAAATTAATTAAATATTTATTAAAAGTAAAATATTTCCGTTGTTTTCTTCCTTCGGATCAATTAATTTACCAAAGTGCAGCCAAATTACGAACAAATTTATGGCAGTGAGCCATTGGTTGGTTGCGTGTTAATTACGATGCGTAACTGAAATACGACCAACTCCACTCAAACTAAAAGAAATCAAAATTCAACAGCGGAATGCGGAACATAAAAATTAAAAATTTGAATTTCATTAAACGCAGATTAAATATTTTAAAACTGTTCTTTACTGCTGTTTACATGCACAAACACAAAATGATAGAAAGAAGTTTCAAATGAAGAACAATGAATGATAAAAGGTTTTAGTTTTCTTGGCCATTTAATACGTTTATTAACAATGTAATTATCACTTGTAATTCATATTAAAACTTAAGCTCACTAACAAACAAATGCGAATAAAAATTATTCAATTAAGAGACAAGAAATACTGAAAATAACTACAGTGAAACCTTGCTAAAGTGTATTTGTTTACTTTATTTGTTTTTTATCACCTGTCCGTAAAAGAGAAAGAGTGAAGAGTGAAGAGTAAAAATATTTTCTTTAGCCATAATAATTTCAACATTGTTTAAGTAGCAAGAAAATAGAAACCTGGTGACAAAACCTACGAATTGTTTAAATTATTAAATTCTGCAGTTGCAAACAAACAGTTTGATGGTTTTATTGTTGTCACTACTGAATTATACGTTCAAAGTTAAAACTTTGTCGTCATTCATGTTTTGTGACAGTGTTAGTGTGAATGTTTGAATAGAAATTTCTTTTCTTTCGTTTTAATTTATTTTTTCCGTTTCTATCCCTTTAATATAGAGCGATTTCTTAGTATCTCGGTTCAAATATAGTATTCAAATATCTCAATTCCAAGAGAAAATAGAGAAATAGTAGTAAAAGTACATAATTTTATCGATTTTAAGGTACTGCAAACTTGACAGCACCTTTTTTTTGACAGCACCTTTTTTTGACAGCGAGATATTTTAAACACAATTTACAGAACTCTGCAATAATTTTAAAATTTGATATAAAGCCTTTGTTCTTGACTAATTAACTAGGGATGGGTACCTCTATATAAAATAAATACATTAACCTCCCATACAACGCGAGAATTTATAATCGTGTTACTCAGGAACTGTAATGGCTACAGTTTTTACACAAGTAACCCATATATTAATGTGTATAATCTAGCAGAAAATAGACTAGATTCTAACGGTGGGCGGGGTACCTCCCATACAAAATAAAAAAATATTATTAGTAATTGCTAGACTCTTGAAATTTTTCACCAGCGATCTCATATTATTATATATGTACATAGTCCCCCCGGGGGTTCCAAATGTCACTGCGGTAATGGCAAATGCTTTGACGCGGTCCACTCGGGGAAAATAGGGGCACCAGACGCTAGGGTTCCTAGAGCCTGAATCTGGAAGAAAAGGTCTGTTGTTTTAACACGGGTCCTCTTCGAGGCCTGACCAGTTCCCAAAGGACTGGTACCACGGGAATCGGTAGCCCCACAGAGAGCCTATCCTCTCTGTGACCGGTTATTGGTGAGGTCCCCTTCGGGGGTACACGTGGTGGTTGTGGTTTAAGATCGATTAAAGTAGATGTGGTGCATGGTCGATCAAGTGTGCTGTTGCACTCTCAACAGACGGAGTTTGGATAGTCTCCAAACCCCTAAGCAAGAGGTTATAATATGGATCTAGGCTTGCCTTGGAAAGGCTTGCCATATTGTATAAATTGCTACTCATTGTGACTGTATGCACACAAATTGCGATTGGTGGCAATCGTAAAGTGTTGTTATACTACACAATGGGGGCGCTAGTCTACGCCTAAGTTTCACTCGGTGGTAAGACCACCGTGAGGTTAGGCCGAGTATGGCAGGTACTCACGTTAATCTTGTTCCACAAATATGTACATAGTACAACCGGAGGTTCCAATTATCACTGCAGGAATGGCAAATGCTTTGACGCAGTTCACTCGGGGAAAATAGGGGCACCAGACGCTAGGGTTCCTAGAGCCTAAATCTGGAAGAAAAGGTCTGTTGTTTTATAACACGGGTCCTCTTCGAGGCCCGACCAGTGCCCAAAAGACTGGTACCACGGGAATCGGTGGCCCCACAGAGAGCCTATCCTCTCTGTGACCGGTTATTGGTGAGGTCCCCTTCGGGGGTACACGTGGTGGTTGTGGTTTAAGATCGATTAAGTAGGTAAGGTGCAAGGTCGATCAAGTGTGCTGTTGCACTCTCAACAGACGGAGTTTGGATAGTCTCTAAACCCCTAAGCAAGAGGTTATAATGTGGATCTAGGCTTGCCTTGGAAAGGCTTGCCATATTATATAAATTGCTACTCATTGTGACTGTATCACACACAAAAAGCGATTGGTGGCAATCGTAAAGTGTTGTTATACTACACAATGGGGGCGCTAGTCTACGCCTAAGTTTCACTCGGTGGTAAGACCACCGTGAGGTTAGGCCGACTAGGCAGGTACTCACGTTAATCTTGTTCCACAATATGTACATAGTCTATCGGAACACAAACTCGATTGGAGTAGTGAGCGTGGTATCTCCCATACCATTATACACGATAAATTATTATCGTGTACCTAAATAACTATAATAGGTAAAGTTTTGAAATTTAGAGCAAGTAACCCGCATATTAATATTAATTAAGTACCTCGATAGATCGATTGGTATCGCTTCAGTGTAGAGGTTGCGGGTTCGATTCCCGCCAAAGTCTTTAGTGTGCATAGCCAAGCAAAAAGCAGGTAATGTTGAAACCATGGGCGTGGTACTTCCCATACTAAATTATATACAGAGTACTATGTCCCATAATATTAAGCATAATCCGGCAAAAACTTGCTGGGCGTCGTACCTCGTATGCAAAGTGATAATGATTGTCGTAAAACTAGGGAACTATAACAGCTTTGACTCGAAAATAACGTGTTTTCGAGTCACAGCAAAGTAATTATCTAGAGAGAAGCAATAGTGACCTTCTCTATATATTGGACAAAAGCTTCTCACAGAAAAACGTGTGTGGTCGAGCTAAAGCTTGGCCATACTTTTACTTCTAAGCTTTTATTGTATTTTTTGAGGATGGGTGTAGCGGAACGAACCGGGAATAGCTAGTTTTATATAAAACTTTCTTATATTGCAACTTCCTAAATAATTACCCAGAGATGGGTACCTCTATATAAAGTAATTATAAAAATAACGGGCAGATACGTATGAAATGGAGATGCCGTAGAGACCGTAGCCTTAAGCAAATGTTAGCAATTACTATAGACTCTGTGATGAGGAAGAAGGTCGACATGTATCAGTCGCCAGTCTGAAATCACTACAGTCGAGAGCAAAAGTAGTAGCAGCTCGAAACTCAATGAAAGTAAGGTATTCGTAAAATTCCAGTCGGATATCAGAAATCATTTTGGAATGAAGGTGGTCGAAACGAGATCCATGAAGTCAGTGGTCTGCTTCATGTATGTATGCATGTCAGAAAACCAACTCTTTAAACCAAACAGCAAATAATTCACCCTATAATATACTAACAATACAAAGAATTTGTATTTATTTATCTTTTTTCTCTTCAAAATACAAAAGTGTTGCTGTTTTTCTTTTAAACACAATAATTATGTTCAGTGATTGTTTAAACAACCACAACAACACCAATACCAATGCCAGTAAAATGGCAATAAATGTGTGTAATTGTTAAAGAAACTGTTAAAAAAAAGAAAAAGTTTTGTTTTCTTCTCTCCAATGAAAGAAACACTAGAAAATAACAATATTTTTGTTAAAAGAAAAAAAAAACGGTTTTACACTTCCACTCATTTTCTTACTCGTACTGAATGAATGAACGAACTAACCAACATTTTGTCATCGATCAAGCAAAACCGAAAATTCGAAATAAAAAGAAAAAATTATAAAAACCTGTGTGTAGTTTTCTTGCTTTTGATGGATTAATTTAAAACTATGTATAAGAAAGAAAAAAAAACCAACAGAAAACTAAAACAAAATGAATTGAATTGAAAAGATTTTTGCAAACGACGAATGAATTGTAAAACCAACTAGAGAAGAAAAAATCAAACCAAAAGGCAAGAAACTATAGGCAAAATAAATGAGTACTTAGATAGTATCTAACAGATAAATGATGACAATTAGCCAGAGAATTCAAAGAATTGATTCTTCATTACAAATTTATTAATATTTAAAATTTTGACAAGTTTTCAGTTTCGGCATATTTGACGAGAGGAGAGGATTTTAGTAAAATAAATAAAAACAAATAAATTTACAAAATTATTATTACAATAGGAGCTGTCTCCAGCAGTCTCCATCCTATAATAATTTACATTGATAATTTATATCCTAAAGATTCTCACAAGAGTACTTTATTTCAATGTCTCTCCGACGCTCTGCCTGCTGGTAAACGGCGGGTATCTCTTGAACTAAATCAAAGAAGTGAAAAAGTATATAAATTTTAATAAATTCCATAAACATGCACAGTATTTATACTTGGAATATTATAAATTTACCTTAACATTAGCTGCAAAAAATCGTTAAGATCTTGTAAACTTTTCTTAATCCGTCAAAATTTTTTTAGAGTGAAATTTAATTATGTTTAATAAATTATAAGAGATTTTCATGGTGCCTTTAAGATAATTTAATACAATCCTACGAGTGTGAGTCTCACTTGCTCTTTGCCGGTTAAGTTTTTCTTAAATTGCGATTTTTGCTTAAATCTCTGGGTTTTTTTTGTGTAAAATTTAATGATTTTTTCGGCAATTTTGTAATTTTATGAAAAATTAGCTGTGTCCACACACATTGTGTGCCGTCTGACAAAATTTTGTTGCATTGAAAGTAAGCCACTTCAACTTTTAAGACTCTTGCGTATTTCCTTTATATAAATGTACCCATCCCTGGATAAAATTCTAAAGATTATTGTAAAGCTCTGTAAATATACTCATCCCTGGATAAAATTCTAAAGATTATTGTAAGGCTCTGTAAAATACAGAGCGAAAATGAGTTACGCATTATTTTAAAACAGCGCTATCTATTGCGCAACATTGCTTAAACTATACTGCTTTTAAAAATAAAAGTTGCCTTAAAAAATCGGCGTACTTTCACTGCGTTTTCTCCACTTTCTCTTGGAACTTAGATATTATTGCGCATAAAAACGTATCCTATATTTAAATCAGGATACTAAGGTACCTCCTCGCAAAATTTTGTTAAAATCCATCCAGTAGTTTTGTCGTGATGTAAACACAAAGAAAAAGACAGACAGGAAATTAGTTACTGTTTTATTATATCTAGAGATACTAGCTGCGCTAGCCACATCGTGGGCGTTTTTGTAATCCACATGAAATTTTAAGAGTCTTACTTCTGCAGTGCTTGAGTTATGGTTTATATATTTTCTTATAAAGGTATAATATTATTGTGGATTCTGTAAATAGTGTTTAAAATGTTCCGCTTGCAAAATTAAAAGATGCTCTCAAGTTTGCAGTACCTTTAAATCGGCAAAATTGCGTACTTTCACTACCTTTTTTTCTATTTTCTCTTGGAAATGAAATATTTTTGTGGAAAAAAAAGTATCCTATATTTGAATCAAGATTAAAAATATACTTAGTGAGCGATATAAATTTTATATCTAACATCATTGACGTAGAAAGGCCATTCTGGGGGTACAAAAGCCCCCCTCCCTGTTGCCCCTCCCCGCCGGATTAAATGTTTGGAAAAATGTACTATATATTTATATTTAGAATATTATTCTCAAATAAAATTGATATTTATGTTCAGAATATTATTTTCCAATAAAATTGATTTTGCAAAACCCCCCCAAAACATGTCCTCCTACGCCAATGTCTAACACTATCTTAACGAAAGATTTTATAATAAAATTGATTTTTTTTATTATTTAAAATAAATTAAATGAATTCTTAAATTGATATTATTTCTCTAAGCAACAAGTCTGACTTGTTTTTTAGTTAATTAAAATTTTTAATTTAATTTCGAAAACAACACAAAATAGTTTTGCATTTGGGAATTTTTATGATATAAATTTCTTAACCCTTTTTTTGGTTGAACAACTTTCTCTTATTATCTTATAAAATTATTGAATACGTAAATTTGAAATAAATCACAGGAATAATTTTAATTATTCGATTAGAGTTAAAATCGATTAATTTATATCTCTACCGACAAAAAAATTAAATTAAAGCTGAATTATAAAATATAAATTTTATTATAAATTATTTTAACTTATAAAATATTTTCAAAGCTTTAAGGGCTTTAAAACTCGTTCGATCGTTCTTAGATACAAATATTTCTAGTTAATAAAAAATAAAGTAATAATTTTAGAAAATAAAATTCATCAGTCTCATAAGACCTTAACTACTTTTACATAAAATGTATCCAACTATACGCACATATTTTATATGTATTTTATATGTTAGCAAGTATTTCAATTGCAATAAAAACCTGTCAATGTCAATTTTAATTTACATTGAAATATATGTATGTTCAGATATACTTGAGCCTTTTTTAATTTTTAAATGTTAATAAGATCATAAACATAATTCTGATGACCCTCTATCAGAAGAGTAATTCGTATTTGAAATTAAAACTAATTAACTATTCATCAAACAAACTATTCGAATAAAATTATAACCTTAAAAATTTAAATGAAGCCAACAAAATGAAAATTAAAAATTTCAAAACTGCTTTAATGAAATCGAAGAAATGCAATATCAACGAAAAAGATAAAGATAAATCAAGTCGTGTGCAAAAAAAAAGGAAAATCCGAATCAATTAAATTTTTTAAATCTCTGCCTTTGAAAAACAAAAACAAAAATACCCAAATTACATGGTTAATGATTATTCATCTAATCAGTCAGTAGTCAGTCAGTATGTCACAAATTTATTTAGTTAAATTTCTAAATTACAAATAAATTCGTTTTCGTCTTTTGTAACCATATCATAGTGATCACTATGATGGAGGTTTTGTAGTTCGTATTTTGTTTTTTATTTTAAGAAAAAAAAAACACTTAAAAATAAAAGATACTTTTTTTATAAATATTTTAATTTTTACATACTTTTTATTGGTTTTATTTATTTTTTTCTATATTCTTTTGTTTTTTTCTTCTGATTATTTCTGTGTATTTTTCTTTAATTTTTCACAGTTTTTTTTTTTCTTTTTTTGTGTTGAAAGCCACACCAGCAATAGATATTTAAAAATTTTCTTAAAATAGTAACTAAACCCGTAATTTCACTCTCTTAAGTCTACTTTTTTATTTTATTTATTTTTTGTTTTTCCTCTCGTATTTTCGTTGTAAGCGACGCACTTTTGGTTTTTTTTTTATTTTTAAAAATTTTCGTTTTCCTCTACGAAATTTTCAATTCGCAAGTATTCACGCTAGCAACGACTATGAAAAACTGAAGACAAGAAATTCATTTCAGAGCCAAGTATCGTCGTTGTTATCGTGTGTTTTAAGCCCCTTAAGTTTGGCTGTATGCTTTTTTTACTGCTGCTGCCGTTGATATAACTATTACTGACTCTATTACTCTTGTTGTTTTTGTTGTAATTTATCAAACACACACAAGCAAACACACAAGCACACACACACAAGTATTGGTTGATTTTGTGTAAGCTTGACTTAAACCTACTAAACAGGTAGTATGGGGCCAAGCTAAACAGGCAACCAACATTGACAACAAAAAAGAAACAATGTTGGCAGCAACAAAAAAGCTTAATGCTTAAAGCTTTTACACAAGCACTTGAATTGAGCCAAAGTTTGGAAGATCTGTTAAAACATCAACACTCAAGGGAAAATGTTAGTTGTCATCAAAGAAACATGAAACAATTGAAGTTTCAATTTACATATTTAAACACAATGCACAGTGGGCGCTTTATATACAAGTATACCAACTAAAAATGTTGTAACTTAGAAAAATTAAAAATGAAATAAATTAGTGTCAGACTTTATTAATCTGATGGCACATTTTCCCACTCTCTAGATAAATTTTTAAACTAGAATCATCATTCTTTTGTTCTTGGGTTTATGTCCGGAAATGGGTTTATGTCTGCAGGCCATTATTGTAAGGAAATGAAAGTGGCAACTAACTACATAGTTCCTGCAGAGAAAAGTTTTGTTTCACGGAATTCGAGACTTGTTTAAACGTTCAATGAGTCATACCCAATTTCTTACCGTATCCAAATTAACAAAATATCATTTACCTTTAAGTCCTGTGCAACGAAAACGACTAGTAGTGTAGTAGGTAGGGAAGGTATTGAGTAAGATGTATCAAGTACCGAGTATTTGTTAATTTTTTTGAGTACTCGATACTCAAAAGTAGTTACTCGATACATTTAACGTTATAGTTTTAGAAACAAATTAAATACAAAATTTAACAACTTCATTAAAACTCTGATTATGTAAACTAGTTTGTATTAAGTAATCTAAAGTATTGAGTACCCAATTGATAAGTATTGAGTAGAATCGAGTAATTAAAAGTAGCAGAAATTGCCAGCACCAGTACACAATCTTATGTTCGGTTACATATCGTTGAACCGTAAAAATGTTTTCATCAGAAAAGACTAAATTTTGAAACTCGCCACCGCACATTGGTGCTTTAACATGCACATTGAGATTTTCCACTAATTAAACTGTGTGGTGTCTTAGCTTAAGTTAGATACTGCTCTCTTCATCTTTCGAACTGAGTGAAGTTGCTGTTCTCGGATTTTCACCTTCATGCCGCTTTTTTGATGCTGGGTCATTGTAACGTGTAATGGTACGATGCACAAAAATTATGTTCCAACGTTAATATCGTGGCATATTAACATCGGCTGGTTGTGATATAAAGCAAATCACTAACACGTATAGAAACTATGAAAACTGAAGTGAATACTTTATAAAATTATGTACTTAGTCTCACTAAATTAACAGAATCTACAAGAAGAGCAAATACTCATAGTTCAGAGAATAAAAATATTTTCACCAATTAAAGGTTTTAATTGGTTTCAGATTTAAATTTAATTACATAATTAATTGATTCAATTATTGGTTTAATAAGGAATTTTTTTTTTTTGGTCTGTTTTAAACAATCGTATATTTCAATCAATTAAATAATTAATTGAACTTTAATTTAAAACCAATTAAAATCTTTAATTGTTCCAAAAAAATTTCTGTGTTTTCGTTAAATACTATAGCATTTAGGAACTTAAAGATTTGTTCGCGTAACCGTCCGACGAGTATGCATTTCAAAAAACATACGTCTAAGAAGTTAACAATGATCAAACTAAGTCTATAAAAAAGGCCAGTCTGAAATCACGACAGTCGAGAGTAAAAGGCTAGTGACAGCACGAGACTCATTGAAAGTAAGGTAGTCGTAAATTTGGAAACCCGAAATCATTGCAGAACAGAATTACAAAGGAAACGAAAATGCCAGAATTCGCTTAGTATCTTTTCGCCTTGATTAGAAAAATTGAAAATCTTTGCAGAACTACGGGGTCGAAAAGGGACCTATAAAGTAGTGGTGTGCTTCGGTATCCCCCTATAAAAAATAAAACTTTATAAAAAAAATATTTAGAGAATTCTTACTAGAAACCACTAATTACTCAACTGAAGAAACTAAAACTATTTCCTATTATTTGGTAAAGCAAATATTTAAGGTCTTAAAAAATATTTTTCGAATAAAAAAATGTAACCTTAAACTGAACATTTCTTCCAAATTGCAGAAGAATATTCCTCTTGTACATAACATTATTAACTAACTTTAATTCCGTGAGTGGTTCAGCATTAATCTTTACATACATATGTGTGTATAATAAAACTGTAACAGGAACATTTTTGTACATGAAATATTTTTAGAAAAGTTTATTGCTGGTGCAGTTAGTAATCGAAATGGAATACAAAACAGAAATTTTTAGAATTTTTTTCTGTCTGTTCGTCTGTATGTGTTCGCATCACGTAAAAACTACTGAATGAATTGTAATAAAATTTTGTGAGGAGGTACCTTGGTATCTTGGTTCAAACATAGGATACTTCTTTTCCGAAAAAAATATCTCATTTCCTAGAGAAAATGGAAAAAAGTATTGAAGGTACACAATTTTGCCGACTTAAAGCTACTGCAAACTTGGTAGCACCTTTTATTTTTGTCAGCGGAATATTTTAAACGCTATTTTCAGAACTCTACTATAATTTTAGAATCTTATATAAATTTTAAAATTTTATATAAATTTTTAGAATTTTATAAAATTTTTGTATTTCATCCAGGGATGGGTACCTCTATATAAAGAAAATACCTAAACCATAGCTGAAGCACTATAAAAGTAAGAGCCATATAATTTGTTGTGGATTACTTTCAAAGCAAAATCGAACAAAATATCGTCAGGGCGCCTACGACGTGGCGGGCCCAGCTGGTTATTTAAATAAAGCTTTAATTTGAAATTATTTAACGACAATTTTCGTTTTTTTTTTTTTTGCCTTCTTTTGAATTCATTAAATTGGCCAAAGAAACACCAGTTTGACTCCGTCAAATATTTCTTTGCTTTTGAAATTTATCTATTCAACACAGTCGTACGTACTCGTATCCACTTAGCCTCCATAAAAACAAGCCATGTAAGCACGCACTGAGGTCTCTCAGTGAGACGCTTACATTTTCTCCAACCGGCGCAGCTAACCATCAATATATACATACATATGTAAGTATAAATAGACACACATCTGCGCATGTGTGGTTGTTGTGTTAATTAAGCGATTTAAATTTTTATTACATTGATGAACATAAACGAAGTCTTAAGCCAAATAACGCATAACGACAACAAATTCGAATAGTTGTAGAAAATATTTTTTATGATTTCTGGCGAGGAGTATCTGTTGTGACTTGAAACTTTATAACAAAAGTTTAACTTTTAGTAAAACTTTAACTTACAATTTATTGCCATGTTTGTTGTATTTATGAGTGTGAACGTTTGCAACAATTCCACTCCACAAAAAAAAAAGAATGAATAAGAAAATAAATTTAATTGTTTTTTGCACTTGTATCAGATAATGTTCAAGCCAAATCTGGTTTGAGGGAATCTTAGTCATTATTACTTCTGCACTTTGATACGACGGCCGTCTTAGAACTGGCTGATCTGAAGTTTGCACAAACAGCTGCAAAACATAAGGAGCATATCGTTGGTCGTAAATCGAAAGGTCCTAACTCAAATATGTAATTGTAACTTTACAGCGGAGTAGGTAAAGACATAATACAAACTGCAATATTCACAATGCAATTTGTAATGTACCACTGCTTGCAAAAGCCTTATTTTTTACACTATTGCAATAAATTTTTGTGATGAGGATTATTTGTGTGCAATATATTGGAATCACTGAAAAACTCAATTTCGTAAAAAATACTAGTTATCAAGAATAATAGAAGGCAAGATTACGCCCTGCGCATGTTTTCCCGTTAGAAGACGTTGTTCGGCCAATGTAAGGTTGCCAAGTCTGTAATCAACAAATTGCTTAAAATAAAATAAATAAATAAATCTAAGTAATAGGAAAAAAATTGCAACCCTGCAAATAAACTCTCAGAATATATATTAGAAACTCTTATTATGTATACTTATACTCTCAGTCAGAATTGTTAGCCAAGAGGAAGACAATTTCGTGATTTCATTAGGCCGACATGCGCAGACAATTTCGATTTTATTTTCGGGATGGCGTAACCTTGCCTTCTATCATCCTTGCTAGTACTGACTTTTTTTCTTGATACAGTCGATACAAGTAGGGTCGCGCGAGATAAAAAAAATTTACTCATATTCCATTTTTATTGCTAACGGGGAAAGAAATTTAGTCCTTATCACTAGAACTCAAAAAACTTACGAAAAAACAACAAGAATTAATTAATTATTTTATTGGAAGTCATTATTCTCTAATAATATTTTTAAAAGGAAAGACTTTTTATTGCAAAATAAACATTTCCATGAGCAAGCTCATCTAATGGCTGTGCTCATAAGCTCATGAGCAAGTGGTCATACTCGAACACAAACTAGCTTACCGGACGCATGCCATGCTATTATAAGTGAGCAACCCTTTGTTCGCAACATAAACGCTATGAGCTGACCGAGTAAAACGAATTTTCTATATAAGTGTTTACTCGTCTCATGTTCGAGACACTCAATGTGTGTTTTGCACTAGTGATTTTTTGCATTTTTGCATTTATTAAGAAATGAAGACCTTAAAGTGAACGTGTTCGTGTTTCACTCAAAGCATAAAACTGCTTGAACTCGCCCAAGTTTATTGTTATTATGTTCAACATTTCTCGTACTTATTCGAACTTGCTTATGGAAACTCGGCAAGCTCATCGCACTTGGCTTGCTGCTCTGCGCTCTTTATTATTGTCCACTCATCGTTACTATGTGTGCAATGAACAGACATGAATTCAGTGAAGTATTATAATGAGCTTCTTATGAGCTTCGTTTTTTGTGCTCATGCAGTGCTTTATTGCAAAATAGTCTAGTTGAATATTAACACTTATAGTTTGTATTTAAAAAAATTCTTATTATTTTCTAAAATACTCAAACAATTAAAACAAAAAATTCCCAATATTATTTAAAAGTATCACTTTTTCTCAAATCGGAGAAAAATATTAATTGAACGGTGCTGCAAAAGGTCTTGCTGTAAGTTACGTAATGGATTATAAAAATATAGATCTTTTCCCAAACTACTTTGGTTATAATTGCTTGCAAGGCTAAGCTGACTCTAGAACCACCCTCGCATTTGTTGTAGTTGCTGTGCGGTTAGTGCATATGAATGCAAAATTTGCAAAGAGAAATAAAATTAAAAAACATTTGATATTGCGTTTTTTTTTTTAATTGTATAAAGTTTTATTGCATTAAATCATTTTTCTTTATTGTAAAAAACAAAAACAATCAATTTGTATGGCTCGAAAAAGTCATCAGCTAAATATTTCTTTATGACTTTGACACCTTATGAATATTAAAACCCTTCATTATTTATTTACCATTATTTTTATGATTGAAATTTGCTATAAATAATTGCAAGGTACGGAGCAGGTAAAATATACATAAATATCGTTTCATTATTGATGTAAAATCACTTCATAGATGGGAGTAGTTCATTAGATTGGCTAATTTCATTAGCATTAAATTATAAATAACTTGTTGCCATAGCCATGATTTGCAACGGTTATAATGATTTTAAATAAAACAGTTTCATTAGTAATTTAAATTATTGAATTGAATTTCGAGTTGTGATTCAACATTATTTTTTACAAACTTTTTTATTTTTTCATTGGCATTGAATTATCATTGGCACTATTCGAAGTAATTATAATGACAAAAATTGAAACTACCATTCAATGCTACTGTTAGTTTTATTTACAATTGGTTTTACCAATGGTAATGAAAATGAAATGCAATGAAAATATAAAATTACTTATTATAATTCATGAGAAAGCATTTGTTTTTATAAAACACAAATTTATGAACATAAAAAACTCCGTTTTATATTTTATAAAAGAAAAAAACTATAAAATTTTTTAAAATTGTACATATGATGTTTATGGTGCGAGATGAATGACTGCTATACATTGATTGAGATTGGTCAAAAACAGTGCTGTTAATGATAATTCTTTAAAATTATTTAATCGTTGGTTAATAATAATGATATTAGTTTTATGAATAATTACTAACGAGGCTCTGCATAATTAGTTTCAACCATTAAAAAGCAGTTTACTGGGTTCCGCTGTGATCGTACTAGCATCAATGAAGCCAAACGTTCAGGTAGACCAAAAACGTCGTCACGCCAAAAATATTCGATAAAATCCATTAAGTGACTTTAATTTAACCAAATTGATTACTCCGGAGTAAGCTAGCTTGTAAGTGACATTGGGCGATTGGAAAGAGAAAGAGAAAAAAGATGAATTGGAATCTCAACGTAGCAGATCGGTTGAGATTAAATTCATTAAATAACATTGGACGATTGAATCTCAACCCAATCAACCCAATCGGTTGAGATGACAGGGAAAGTGCGTGAGTTTGCTGATATTGTAGGAACTTCAACCTACCCGATCGGTTGAGATTAAATACATTAAATGACATTGGACGATTGAAGAAGGAAAGTGCGTGAGGTGGCAGAGTAGTAGTAGGAACTTCAACCTATCCGATCGGTTGATATTAAATTAAATGACATTGGACGATTGAAGAAGGAAAAGGCGTGAGGTGGCTGATATTGTAGGCACCTTAACCTCGGAGAAGGAAAGTAACCTACCCTATCGGTGGAGATGACATTAAACGATAAGAGAAGGAAAGTTCGTGAGGTGCCTGAGGTCATAGGCCCATTAACCTACTCGATCGGTTGAGATAAAATTCATTAAATGTCATTAGATGATTGGTGAAGGAAAATGCATGCTTAGGTTGTAGGCTCCTTAACCTTCTCAATTGGTTGAGATAAAATCATTAACTAATATTGAACGAGTGAAGAAGGCAAGTGCTTGAGGTGGCTGAGGCTATTGGAATCTCAAGCTACCCAATCGTTGAGATACCTAGTCACAATTCTTCGAGCTGCGATTCGTCTCCTTAGCCAAAATAAATTGTACAAACGAATTTTAAAATATAGAAAATGGAAATAATAAGCATATCACAACCTGGTAGTTTAACTTTTAAAAAATTAAAATTATTTGTATATGTATGTGTGTTAGCAAAAGTCTAATCTGAAAAAAATTCCGTTTTCTTCTTTAAAACGGTGGAATTTTTTTAGTTCTATGTATTTATTTTGTTTTTATTTATTGTTTATTATTTCTTTTGTGTTGTTTTTTAATTTTATTTTTTAATCATATTTTTATTTTTGAGCATATTTTGTAGGTAAATGGATATTTTAAATGCATGTTTTAAACGCGATTTGGTCTAACACACATAGGGTTATGTACCACCGTACAATATAGTTATAAATGAAAAAGTACAAAATTTTAATTTTTCACGTCTTGTATGGGATTTCCTTTTATTTTAAATTTTATGTTTTATTACTTGATTTTAAAAATTTAATTTGAGTTTCTGTTACACGTCACAATCTTTTATCATTGCCATCTATGAGGACACCCTTATATTTCAAATTTCATTATTTTCTCGTTGTCAGGGCGGATTTAGGCTACATACTGTGGGTAAATTTTTAATGTCTAGCTATTACGTCACTATCGGAACACCCTTTAATTTTTAGTATTTTTTGTTATAGCGACCTTTGTATTACGAAAACAGATTGTAGAGAAAAAAATAGGAATACATTTTTACCATTTGGGATCGGTACCCTAAAAGGTACCATTAAAAAAATAACCTTTATCAAGTATATAATTTAGATTTGCCTTTTATACAACTCTTGAGAAAACACATTTTTGGAAATGAATTTAAAGTGCTTTTAAAAAACATTTTTTAAAGGTACATTTTAAAAAAGACCATTTTGAAAAAGTCAGTTTGAAAAAAGTACTTTTAAAAATGGTACTTTTTATACTTTGGAGAAATTACTTAAAAAATAATTTTTCAATAGTTAATTTTAAAAAATTATATCTTTTATAAAAACAACAAATTTGTTTTTAAAAAACACATGTTTTATTACGAAAAAAAGTACTTTTTATATGTATGTATGTATGTATGTATGTATGTATGTATGTATGTATTTCTGTATGTATGTATGTATGTACGTATGTGAGTAAGTATGTGCGTAAGTATGTATTTAAGGAAATGAAAAACATTGCAACTACATATTTCGTTATCAATTTGTTTATTTATTAATTCATTTTTTCATTATCAGTGGGAAACTTAGGGAAGGCGGAATTGAATGAATAAATTACAGAAAAAGCGTTCTTTGATATCTTAGCTTTTTTGGAACAGAATAAAGCAAGAAACAGAAAATAAGCCGTTTTTAAAACACTCAAATCTTTTTTAAAACATTCGTACTTGCATCGTTCAAATACTTTTTTTGCAGTGGGACTGGCAGGCTAAAAAGTTGGTTTGTAAAATTTTCACTTTATTGATGTATTTTTATTTATTTATTTTTTTTAAACAAATAGGTTGGGTCATCAAAATTAAACTAAATAAACTTACGTAAAAAGTTATATGTATTTAATTATAATTGATGTTAATGTATTTACAATTAAATCTTGCAACAACAACCAACTGCTAAACGGTTTTTTATTGCGCGATTTAAAAAAAAAATAGTTTTCGAAATTATTTACTTTTTCAAATATTTTTGCTTTAAAAAGTTGGGTTGTATTTAATCTGTAGCAGACTTGTTGAACCAGCAAGGAGAGGGGAGGAGAGGGAAGGGCAGGAGAGGATCAGCCTCTTTATATAAAACATTTAATTGGTATTATCAGCGTGTGTTTGAATGAATCTATCTTTATCGCCATTAAATTGCCCATAAATTTGTTTTTATTAGCAAAAAAAAAAAAAAAACATTCAACAACACAAAAAACGATGCTGATTAGCTTTTTTCTAAAATTTGCAAATTTTTTAAATTAAAAAAAATCAGTAGCTCAGTTTTTGTTAATTTTTTGCGATAGTGTTTGTTTTGTTATAATTTCCCATCTATACGCGCCTTTAAAAATGTTTCGATTATTTTTTTATAAAGTCTAGACTAAAGTGATTTTAATATAATTTGATTATTATTTAAATATAAAATATTTTATGATATTTTCTACTTTTTTTAAGAACAAGTACAACAAAAACAAGACTGAGCATTTAAACTTCAAAATCCCATTAATTAAAAATGTTATGCCAACGATTATGCCAGTTTGAACTTGTTTTAATCTGTGTGGTAGACCCCATGGTGCAAACAATTTTAATTTAAACAATAAACAAAATACAAATGCAGAAAAGATCTGCTAAGAACTGAAATTAGATAGTCAATTGAACCATATATTGTTTCCAATGAAAATGGAATTTTAATTAAACACTAAACCTACATTTGAGCTTAAAAATTTACACAAAACGTGTCCCAAAACCTTCGCAAGATCTACGCAACCAGACATGAGAATACTCAATTACATTTCAGTTGCAATTAAAATTACAGGTAATGTATAATTGCATATTCTCAATTGCGCATTACAAGTAATTGTAATTTAAATCAGGGACTAAACTCAATTACAAGTAATTGTAATTGTAAATGTAAATCGGCAATAATCATTACTTTCAATTGAACAAAATTCGATTATATTCCCTAAAATTTTCCATTAAATGTAATTATAATTAATTGTTTACATGTAATTTGTAATAATTATAATTACTTGTAATTGGAAATTTTCAATTACAAATTACATTTAATTGAAAAATCCTGAAATACAATTATAAATAGTGAAATATAATTCTAATTGAAAAATTCCAATTGCAATTACATATATGTAATTGCGTAATTGCATGTGTAAATAATTACAAACTGTAATTGACATTCCTCAAGTCTGTACGATACAAAGTTTTCTTCAAAAAGTAAACAGGTTAGAGTTGGATGGTTGGTTTACGTGGCAGTTTTAGATAGTTAGACCCATCCTGTTGCGTTGCACTTAGTTCACCTAGAGTGGTTCTTGATAACTCAGATAGGTCGCCTATTATATTTGCTCCCAGAAATTTGCGTCCGGAAGAATGGAGTGCCGGGTACTCGCACAAAAGTTTCTTCACTGTTTCTTTTTTGCCCTATACCTGAGTAATAATTACATATCCACAAAAAATTTCATAATTTTAATCGTTTTCTTATAAAAATTTTGTTGCATATTTAGTATATTCCACCAAAATATGCCTCAGCTGCAATTTTGATGTCAAAAATACACTGTTTAAGAATTTTATTGTTGCAGCATCCTTATCATTCTACAGATTTGGCTCCCTACAACCTGTTTCTAAATTCAAAGAAATGGTTCGGTGATAAAATATTCCAGCCGGATGAGAAGCTCATTCCTACATAAGAAGCAAGGAGATCGTACCCTGGCGCTTTGGTTTCGAACCTCTGCCATTCCCTTAGTCTTTAGAATCAAAAAAAAAAAAAATTCCACGTGAATTTCACGATTGCAATTTTCACTTCTTTGAGGGCAATGAATTTTGCATGGGTACAAAAATGTCCCTTCTTTTTTAAGATAGGAGTGATTATTAGAGTTTTGAGTATAATTTAAGTTTTTAGTTTGTCCTTAATGTAAAGATAAAATTTAGAAAGATTTTTATTTATCAGTCGATATCGGGTAGCTATCGATATTTACACGATACAGAATTGAGTAAAAATAGCGATACCCGGCGTTATCATTCTATCTCTAACCTTTTGAGTTACATATTAAGTTTTCGTCAAAGACAACGAAGCTCCTCGCTTGTCTGCAAAAAACACCCTGTGTCCAGTGGTGGGAATTGAAACCGCAACCGTCAGACTGATCGACTAGCGCTATCGAGGCATCCTCTAAACCGATCAACTTGGTTTTGGTTTAACAAAAATTTGTTTTTCTAAAAAAGATTTTCGATCAAAACTTAAATTCGATAACCTTTTCTTAACGTATGTACATGTTTAAGGTATTTCTTAAGTCGTTCTTACTGTTTTAAAACCTAAATGATTTATTACACACCCACTTGATGTATCAACTTAATGTTTTTTACGCACAATTTATTTTTATTATGTCTGAGCTGATATTTTTCACTTGAACTACATACATATGGGGGAAGAAGAAGACATCCATCCGTTCATCTGCTGACTGATGTTGGAACACTTTTTGCTTTATTTTGGTTTGGTTTTGTTTTGCTTGACTTTTACATTTTAATTGATAATTATTTTATTTTAAATTTTTTATTTTTGTAATTCCATTTCAAGTGTAATATAAAGTTTACAAAATAAATTCTTTATTAAGTAAATAAATACAAGTGTGATCGTATATTACAACAAATCGAACAAATCGAAATCTACGTGTAAATAGTATAGCAGAGAAGCTTAACCAACTCAACTACTCGTATCATCGCAATCATCTACAAATTATATCAGCCTTACAACACCACCAAAACAACAAAAACACAGCTAATGACTATAGATGAATTGGAAATAAAAACGTCTATAATAACTTGCTGTTGTACAACAACTCTAGAAAGTTTTGTCCTAAAGCCGAAATGATAAGAATTAAATGCGGTTCAATTAGTGATAAGACAGTTTAGAACTGATGAGACTGTAGTAATAAACTGACCACCATACACTCAATGTAAAATGTTAGTAGAAAATATAAATATTAATCGCATGCAACTTACATCAACTATATAAAATTGAAAAAACGTCTGATTAAAAAAAACTTAATAAGGCAAACTTTATAAAGAAATAATTTTGTTTAATTAAATAATTCTTTACGAATCTGCTCTGCTTTTCTCGGTATCAGGCAATTTTTTTAGAAAAATTAATCATAATTTTTTACATAACTTTTAAAAGTGTGGTATTTTGTATTATTCTACTTTGCTTAAAGATGCCTTAGTGATACTATTTTTTCGAAAATTAGATTCAGAAAATTTGAAATTTCAGATTTTTTATGAAATTTAAAGTTTTGGAGAATTTGCATTTTCCTGAATTTTAAGTTTATCATTTTGTTTATAATTTCTACAATATTCATTTCTGACTCCTTAAATTATAAATATTATGGATCTTTAAACATAGGAAAGTAGATCTATCGATGTCCTTCTATCCGTCTGCGTTCAGGAGGAAAGGAATTTTCTGATTTTCTGTCAGACTTATGAAGCTTCGAAAATATTGGTATTAAAAATCAGCAATATTAATCTATAAATTGTGGAGATTTTTCAAAAAAAAAGAATACAGCGACAGCATCAATTTTCCCAACTTTTTCTAATGTTTTCGCCTTAAAGTATTGAAAACCGAAATTTCAGAAAAAAACAAATAATTAAAAGTTCAAAATCGAAATATCACTAAAATATCAGATTATATCTATATCTATACATATTATATAGATTACTAGCTATCCCCGGTGCGCTTCGCTACACCCATCCACAAAAAATACAATAAACACTTGGAAGAAAAGTATGACCAACCTTAACGCAAAAACGCACGCTATTCTCAAATCAAAAATGTTGCCACTCCCAGTATTCTTATCCAGTCTGCATTTTGCTAGACTATGCACATAAGTATGAGAGTTACTTGTACAAAGTTTCAAGACTATACCAAATGTAGTTCTCTAGGCACGCGATAATCATTTTTCACTTTGTATAGGAGGTACCCTCCATTCAAATTCAGTCTGTGTTTCTCTACACAATGTATCTTAATATGGGGGTTACTGATGCAAAATTCCAAGGCGCTACCTATTGCAGTTCTCTAGATACAGGATAATAATTTTTTACTTTGTATGGGGGGTACCACGCTCACTGTCACAATTCAGCCTATGTTTTTCTAGAGTATACGCAAGGGTATGGGGTTTACTTGTACCCACTTTGAAGACCATACCTATTATAGTTCTCTATATACACAATAATAATTTTTCACTTTGTATGGGAGGTACCACGCCCACTGCCCCCAATTCATTCTGTATTTTGGCAGACTATGCACCTTAGCACAAAGACCAATCTTCCAAAGTTTCAAGGCTCTATCTATTGCAATTCGCCAGGACCACATAAATAATTTTTCACTTTGTATGGGCGGTACCACGCCAATTATTCCGGCTATAACTCATGAATCCATACACATACAGAGACCGTTTATACATAAAAACCTTGGTACTGACGTCACCTTTCATATAAACTTAGCAGAAATAAAATCGGTTCACGCATTCCAGAGAACAGTAATTTCTAACACAATGCAACTTATTTTTATATATATACTAGCTATCCCCGGTGCGCTTCGATACACCCATCCACAAAAAACACAATAAACACTTGGAAGAAAAGTATGACCAAATTTTAACGCGAAAAGGCACGCTATCTCAAGTCAAAAATGTTCCCATCCAACCTGTTTTTTGCTACACTATACGTATTAACACGATAACAATTTTTTACTTTTAATGGGATGTGCCACTCCCAGTATTTTGCTAGACTATGCACATTAGTATGAGGGTTACTTGTGCAAATTTTCAAGACTATACCTAATGTAGTTCTCTAGGTACGCGATAATACTTTTTCACTTTGTGTAAGAGGTACCACGCCCTCCAACTAAATTCAGTCTGTGTTACCATGTATCTTAATATGGGGATTACTGATGCAAAATTCCAAGGCGCTACCTATTGCAGTTCTCTAGATACAGGCTAATAATTCTTTACTTTGTGTGGGGGTTACCACGCTCACTGATCCAATTTAGCCTATGTTTTTCTAGAGTAGAAGATAGAAGATATCTACATATATACATATAATAAAATTGTAACAGGGGCATTTATGTACATAAAATATTTTTTGAAAATTTTTTTGCTGGTGCAGATAGTAATCCAAGTAGAATACAAATTTCTGCCATCCGTCTGTCCGCAGGAATTTTAATAAATTTTTGTCTGGTTGACTTTTAATTAATTTTGTGAGGAACCTTAGTATTTCGCTTCAAATATATGATTTTTATTCGTAAAAATATCTCATTTCCAAGCGAAAATAGAGAAAAATTATGGAAAGTTCTCAATTTTACCGATTTAAAGGTACTGCAAACTTGACAGCACCTTTTTATTTATGAAAGCAGGATATGTTAAACACTGCTAACAGAACTCTAAAATAATTTTAGAATTTTATATAAATTTTAGAATTTTACATAAAGCCTTTATTCTTGAGTAATTAACCAAGGATGGGAACCTCTTTATAAAGTAAATACATAAACCATAATTGAAGCACTATAAAAGTTAGAGTCTTAAAATAATGGTCTGGATTATTTTCAAAATAAAATCAATCAAAATATTGTCAATGCAATCTGAAAAGAAAATAATTTAACCAAAAACCGAAACTTCATAAATAGGATTTACCAACTAACTGACAGTTTGCTATACATATATGTACGTTACATTGACGAAACATGACATTTTATTAATGTCACAGTTCATAATATTAATGATGAAGGGTAGTAATTTCAATGAAAATATTCATTATGTAGACGTAAAAGTTTCATAACCTAGATGAAATATATCATTGTACTGATGATACAGTTCATAATATTAATGATACAATGTAAAAAATTCGATGACAAGTTTCATTACCTAAATGTAAAATTTACATAACATCAATGAAATGTGTCGTTGTATTAATGATGTGATATCATAAAATGTATGTATTTTCTATGATAAAGTTCATTATATCGACGAAGAAGTTCGTTAATTAAATGACTATTTACGTTATTAATACGTAAAGTACGTTTTAAAATCGTTTCGTTATCTAAATGATATATTTTCGTAATTTTGATGAAGCCTTACGTTGGTAAGATTTCGATGACAAAATCATCACAATGACGTAGGAAATCGTAAAATGAAAGAAACTTTTTCTTTTAGTGTAGCCTCTTTGGCGTAGGAGGACATATTTTGTAGGCGGGGGGTTCAAGACCACTTTTATTGGAGAAAATATTATGAAAATAAATATATGTATAGTACAATTTTTAAAAATTGAGACAGCAAGTCTGGAGGGGGAATTGCACCCCCCAGAATGACCTTTCTACGCCAATGTATGTTATTAAAAAATATCGCAATTTTAACAAAAAAATCTTAAAATTACAAAAACATCTTCAGGTCTCTAAAATATGAAACTTTTCCTGAAAATCGCATTTTCACCAATATATCACTGAAAATTTCATAAATATAAATCACACTTTTATTAGAAAAAATCTAAAATTCACGAAAAATATTAAAACTTTCTTTACCTTTTTTCTAAAAAACTTCTATAGTTCACTAAAAGATCGAAGGTTTGGCAACTAATCACATTTTTACTTCAATAATATCAACAATTTTTTACGGAAACTCTAGATTACTTGTCGCAATTCTTAGTATACAAACCTGACAATCATTCGTTCATTCCTTTTTCAAAATTTTATAATTGATTTAATGTCAAAAAACAGAGAGCGCCTCTATTCACCCCAAGTTTTCGTAGGTATTTTTACTTTACCATACGTAGTATAAGGTAAAGTATAGTATTCATGAAAAAAATTGAGGTCGAAATTTCGACGGATTTATACGTTTTGAGGTCTACTGAATCCATTTTTACTATTTTCGTGATAATGTCTGTGGGTTGGTGGGTGTTTATGCCATTACATATCGTTTGACAAATAAAAATTAAATTCAGTATGTGCCTTTGGTATATGGATATGAAGAGCTGTATAGCTTTTGGGCATAATAGGGAGGTGGCAAGGGGTAGTTTTCTACCCCCAAATTTTCTGAACACTTAAAATAAAATTCAGTATGTGCCTTTGGTATATGGAGATGAAGAGCTGTATAGTTTTCGGGCATAATCGGGAGGGAGAAAGGGGTAGTTTCATTACCCCTAAATTTTGTGAATGCTATACAGATCGTACCGTATGACATATCAAAATTAAATTCAGTATGTGCCGTTGGTATATGGAGATGAAGAGCTGTATAAATTTTGGACATATAGGGAAGGGGCAAGGGGTAGTTTACTTAACACCCCAAATCGAAAATAATTAATTTTTCGATTCGAATATACTTTGAACTTATATTCTTTATGTCATATATACATTGGGTATGGTAAAGTTGAGTGTAGACCACTCCAGATTTTTTTGTATATTATTGTTGTATTGAAAACCGAAAATCGCAATTTCACTAAAATATTATGCTTTCACAAAAATTTCACCAAATATAAGATTTTAGCAAAAAACCAAAATATTTCAATTTCATCAAAAATCGCAAAATATTTTGAAAAAAGAAAGTAAAAATAATTTCCTACTTAAATTGAGTCAATAATCAATTTTAAATTAAGTTTAAATGCATTTTATTAAGTAAGAATCTATATTTTTCGAGTGTATTACACACTTGTCGAAGAAGACCTAAACATCGGATGATAAGAATAACTTATGTTTGTTGTTGCTTGCCATAAATGTTAAATATTATTTTTTATTTAATTTTTTATTTTATTTAATTCAATTCACCAGAGACATTGCTTTTTCGGAATTAAAATCAGTCTTTGGCTCAGCCCAATACCTTAGTAGTGTTTTACGCGTCCTAATAAAAATAACATCCTAATCGAAGAAACAAAAAGTTCTAACGTCGCTGTGGATTTAAATTAAAATAAAATTAAAAAAAAAAAATAGAAAATAAAAATTAAGACAAGCCGGTTTATCAAGTTCACCTCTATTTATAATTTGTGTGTTTAAAAGGATCCTGTACCTGTTGTCTGAACAGGGATTATCATGTCTGGACCAAAGTGTTTTATGTGTTAGCATTACATTTTTAAAATTTTTATTTAATTTCTTTAAATTATAAAACATAATTAAGTGCTGAATAAACTAATTTGTGTGTTTGATGTATTTTCTTCTTCTATTCAGGCAAATTTGTGACTTTATCAATAATCGGTAGTACGTGCACCCTACTATTTTTTATATCGCTTAACTGCAACTATCAGTGGGAGTTAGCCAAAGAACATGTACGTTTTCGTAAGGGCATGGTTTCACAGAATAACTGGATTTCCTCTCCCAAGGGCCGTCTAAGTGTTTATCTTTTTAATGTTACCAATTCCGAGGAGTTTCTGAATGGCACGGATACTCGCCTTAAACTCGTACAAGTCGGTCCAATTGTTTATAGGATAAGTGGTCGCAATGAAGTTTTACAACAAACGCCCGATACATTAACTTACCGCAAGATTCGTTATGAAGAAACTAGTTTTGATCCTGAGGCAAGTTGTTCGCCAGATATTCTCAATCAAACAATTATTTTGCCAAATCTGGTTTTATTAAGTGCTGCTGCAAAACTGCATGATTGGGTGTTTTTGGTGAGGCATGCTTTCAACGCCATCACCATTAATGAGTCGGTGTTTCTGACGCAGAGCATACATTATTTTTTGTGGGATTTTAAATTGCCGGCCCTTGATATGTTATCGAATTATGTGCCAAATATTATTGCAAATTGTGGAATGTTGTATAATGTAAGTGAATGATGATGATGTCCCTCAATATTTTTTTTATTCATGAATTGTTTTGTTTGGCCAGTGTGAATACAGTGAAACTTAAATTTGTTCGGCCAACTCGTACGAAAATTCTTTAAAAATATCCGACGTGGGTTTTTCAAGTATTACGGTATTTTTTTTTTTGTTTAAATAAAAGATCAAAAATAATTTTAATTCGATTAAATCAAAATTGTATTGCAAAAATTTTTGGAAAATCTTCATTGAAAAGAGAGAATTTTAATGAAAAAAAAAATAAATAGTTCGTTTTTACTTATCAAATTTATACTACGAATTAGTTTTTTTGTTCCTCATTTAAAAATGCACAGTGGGGTATTTGGCACAAAAAATTAAAATAAACGGATACTTTGATTTTATTAAACTAAACATAACAATAGAAAAACTTAGACAAATAATTACATATATGTATGTGCAATGCTTCAACTTTAATTTGAATTAATTTGTCGAATCCAGTTAAAAGGGACCTATTGATGAAAAAAATCAATTTTCAATTTTTTGGTGATTCTTAAAATAGATAATACGCTCTTTCTAATGCAGAAAACCCCAGTTTTCTAATTGCATTACTTTTTTACTTTGATAAGAAAAGAAAAAGAATAAACCCGGTGTAACATTTTGTAGTTGATCTAATTTACTTAAAGCTCACCTTTCTGGGGTTTTCGGGACCGGCAATTACGATTACAAATTACAATTTGAAAATTCAAAATCCAATATGGCGGACTTTATTTTGTAAAGTTAGCAAGTCGATTTTGATACATCTGATCGTTTTGAGTGAGTAATATCAGATTCGTAATCTAAGACTCCGAAAACCAACGACTAGAAAACTCTAAGATATGAAAGCGCTCAGGCGTATCACAATGAATTTGTTAACTTTAGAAAAAACAGTCTGCCATATTGGATCGGCTATTATTAATTTTCAAAATGTAATAGCAGATTCGTATTCTTTAACCTCAAAAGTCTCATCCGGCGACTTTTCAAACCATAAAAGTGTTCAGGTGTGTCAAAATGAACTCTTTAAACTTAAAAAAAAGTCCACCATATTGAATCCGCCATTTTCAATTTTCAAAATGTAATACCAGACTCGTAATCCTCAACCCCAAAGACAACCAGGTAAAGAGTTTCAAGCCATAAAAACCTTCAGGCGTATCAAAATCCACTTGTTTTAAGCAAATCCAATAACATTAGAAAATATATTCCCTCATAATATCACGGGGTTCGAGCTATTAAAACGTTCAGGCGTTGCAAATTGACTTGTTAACTTCAAAATCGTTTTTCTCCAAAACTCATTTTTTATCAATAGGTCCCTTTTAACTGGATTCGACACATATATATATTTTTAATTTATAGTTAAAAGAAATAAAAATTAAATAACAACATTTTTTTAACGTGGACTAAAATTAAAGCTTTAAAGAGGAGTAAGGGGAACCAAGAAATATTTATATGTGCATAAATTTTATTTTATAGATATACGAGTACATATTATTTTAGCTATATACATATGTCAATAAGAGGTAGTGTTACTCTTGTGTGTCCTCACCAATTTGACACCATGGGGCATTGACTTCACCAGTGTTTTCAGGACACACACATCAATATTGAACCATTCAACGAAATGAATATTGTAGAAATTACATACGAAATGACAAACTTAAATATAGCCTTTTTCCCTGCGGTTAAGACTATAAAAATCAAATTCGTTTTCGTATAAGAGAGTACATTTTGAACTCGCTGAAATATGAGAAAATATCACCAAATGATTCGGTTAAGCCTCCCAATTAAATAACTGCTGGGAAATTTTCAACTATCGTAGATTATTTTCAGAGTAGTTTAAATTTGAACTGTGATGATAATTAAAATTTATTTTTTCATATTAATTTCTTATTAAATTCACAGGCTCTTCGTGAAAAGGAGGAAGTATACAATGTCAATATTGGTCTCGATAATGGTGTGGAAAATTTCTTTCGTCTCAATACACTGAACAATAAGACTTACTTCTCGGAAAGGAGTTCTCAATTGAAACGTACACAAAGAGCTGATGATTACTGTCCCATTAGAATAGACAATGCCTTTGATAATTCCTTGTTTCCACCCTTCCTTGAACCCGGCAGAGACTTTAATATCGTGGCGATCGAAAGTTGTCGCACTTTGAAAATGAAATACGATCAGATTGTTGAGCATATGGGTTTGAAAGGCTACCGCTATACAATTGGAGAAACAAATGAGAAATCAAGTTGTCTGGATCATTCGATGGGTATAAAACTACCTAAAGGTTTTTTTGACATCTCCAAATGTTTGTTTAGTAAGTTATGACTTTGTATTATTTTTTTTACATATAAAATTATTATTTTTTGCTTTTATAGGTAGTGTTCCAGCTGCATTTTCTGCACCTCAATTCTATGGCACTGAATACAATTATACGGAACATTTTGAAGGTCTGAGTCCAAATAAATATGATCATGAGGCTCATATTATATTGGAACCCATAACGGGCATACCTATAGAAGAGAGATATAAATTTCAATCAAACATTCCCATGCCCGATATGAAGGGCTACAATAAAGATTTGCAAAAGTTCAGTAACATGATAGTACCATCATTTTGGTATGATTATGTAAGTACTTATTATACAAATAGCTATGTACTTGTATGTTGTAAATTTTGTCAGGTTAAGAATATTAATTTAGTTTACAAAGTGAAAGAAGTTAGGTCAGAGCATACGTACAAATGATTACAATTACAAGCGTCGATGATCGAAGTGGCACGGAGTAAAAATGGTGAAATTTTGTAAAAAAAAAATTCTAAACCTCAGTATATCATATTCCCACTTTTAATGACCAGGAGGGAAAGCTTTACACAATTCATGATTTGTTCGCTCTGCATAACAAATTACATGACAGGTCAGGCATTATTATCTGTACAATACTACGCTTTTTGTGGTCCATTTAAAGCTCTACATGAGCACAAAAAACTATGCTCATAACACGCTCATTATAATATTTTCATTGAATTCATGTCTGTTCATTGCACACCAGTAACGACGAGTGGACAAAAATAAAAACCGACGACCAACAATCTAAATGCGATAAGCTTGCAGAATTTCCATAAGCAATTTTGAATAAGTATGAGTCAATGTTGAACTTAATAACAATAAACTTGTGCGTGTTCAAGCAGTTTTATGCTTTGAGCGAAGCACGAACAGAGTGCGAGAGTGCAAACAAAAAAAACAGAATTTTAAAAAAAAAATAATTACTTACGTTTATTTTAAGGTCTACATATCTTAAGAAATGCAAAAAACAAATATTCACTAGTGAAAACACACTCTTAGTGTTTAGAATATGAGACGAATAAACACGGCGCTCACTAGTATAGAAAGTTCGATTTACTCGGTCAGCTCATTACGTTTATGATACTATCAAAGGTTTGGTCACTAATAGTATGGTATGAGTAGGCATGTGTTCAGTAAGCTAGTTTGTGTTCGAGTATGACCACTTGCTCATGAGCTTATAAGCACACCCATTAGATTAGCTTGCTCATGTAATTGTTTAGTTCGATTTACCACATGCATTCTTCGTTGTTGATACATTAAAACTGTACTGTTATTCTACTTTTGCAATAACTGGAAAAATTACATAATTTTATAAATAAACCTAATGGAGTACCAAAAAAGCTCACTAGTTTGAAGGAAATCGGTAAGACAATTATGCTCTAACTAACTTTGAAACTTTGAGAGTGGTGAAGAGAAGTTATGCAGTATTATTTCGGAACAAAGGTATAGAGTAGACCGCTTGCTCTCTATGTTTGTTTAGCGTGGCACTGTAACCTCGTGTTAGCCATTTTTTATTTAAACATCAATTTTAAAAGCATACAAAAGAGCTGCTACCCTGCAAAGTAATTGGCCTACAATGACATTTAGGATCAATGGACCACCTATTGTATACAAAAAGAACAATTTCTAATCATAAAACCTCTTATATTTAGGTAAGAATTTATTGTTTCACGATAATTGATTTAACGAGCGAAATTAACTACTTATTGGTGCTCCATGAAGTAATAGCAAGGAGTAAATGCAGAGCTGATCACATTTCCATAAATCATTTGTATAAAGTTTGGAGTACTTCTGCCCTCCTGTGGAGCACATTTTGCACTTTATATTTGCAGGGATAAGGTTTAACTTGGTTGGGTATCCCTAGAGGATAGTTATAAATAGGATAGTTAATAAGATTTGGTGTAGAGTTTCGAACCTTACCAACAAGTCTCTCTCACTCTCTCTCTCTCTCTCTCTCTCTTTGGTCTTCGTTAGTATGCTCGATAAATTAATTTAAATATATATTTTAAATTTTTTTTAATTAAGATTAAAATTTTAATACATGCTATACTTTTAAATAAAAAAATTGTCTATTTCTTTTTTTCCAGGATTTGGATGATTTTCCAACGATAATTCAATTTCTTATAAACTTTAATGTAAATATAGCTCCTAGACTGCAACCCATTTTAATGGTTCTATTTGTAATTTTAGCTTCATATTGTTACCTTAAGATCCTTTTATTAATTAAAAATTTAACTTTTAGTGATATTTTCTGTACTTGTTGTAAACGTAGTAAATTAGTAAGTTAGTGAATTGATTAGATTTTATTCTAAGTCATTTAAATTTAAACATTCGGATTGTATTTTTAATTAAAATTTCACGGCATTTATTTATAAAAAAAAATTTTGTTTGTGTTTTCTTTAATGAAGATGAGAAATGTAAATGTAAATTTATGAAATCAAGAAATCTAAAAAATGTATTTAAAGTTTATTTAAAAAAAACCACTAGTTCCAATTTGTTTGGTTTTGATGAAATTGTTTAACCTTGTTTTTCATATTTGGCTCTATAGCTGCCACTGGGATCATATTTATCCAAAAGTAATTTCCATTCACCGGGTCTGTTGGCACGCAAAAAGTTGATCACTTTCTGGGAATTCTTTTTCTGAACGCTAGTACATTTTGAGCATTCGCTTTGTAGAGCATCAGGTAACAGTTCTGTAGGAGAAAATTTAACACAACGTTTTGTTTAAATCAGTTTACACTAGTTATCATAAAATTTGTTTTAATTTAATTTATTTGAAAGAATAAAACCTACAAATAAGTTTATCTTCCAACATGTATCAATACAAAGTTTGTATACATTTGTGCTACCGTTTTTAAATCACGTACATATGCAAAGTTTCGCAACAATGCATCAACTAATTAATACATACAGGGTGGGCCAAAAGAAACCAAGTTTAATAACTTTTTTGTTTATTAACTTTTTTTATTTTTTCTTTCAGATTATATAGACAACACTTGGAATTGTATTATTTAAACCAGAGATCAATTATTTTAACGCAAAGAGCATATCGCCGACATTATTGAAAATTTGATTATGAGTGATGAAGCTCATTTTCATTTGAATGGCTTTGTTAATAAGCAGAACTGTAGGTTCTGGGGTTCTGAAAATCCAAGAGCCATTCATCAACGCCAATTGCACCCCATCAGGTGTACAGTATGGTGTGGGATCACATCTGAAAATGTCATTGGGCCCTACTTCTTCGAGAATGAAGATGGAAGTGCTGTAACCGTAAATGGAGAGCGGTATCGGTTTATGATAGAAAATTTTTTACGTCCTGCTCTTGAAAACAGACCTGGTATGTGGTTTCAGCAGGACGGAGCCACTGCCCATACTGCCCGAGACACAATGGCACTTTTAAGACAAATTTTTGGAGAGCCCTTGGTTTCTTTTGGCCCACCCTGTACAATACGTTACTAATCCATTGTCTATGTTTTGTACTGCGGTGTTATGAAACACTACACTTTATTCGAAGTCAAAGAAATTAACGTTTTGGAAGTCAGCATTTATTAAGCCAGATCCAGAAACAGTTTAGGGTAAGGAAAAAGAGAATATTTCTATTGTATTGTTAGGCAATATGTAGATGCAGGAAGAGATCACAGTATCTAGAGATTTTAGAATAGAGTTAGTGTTGGACTAAACTCAAGGCGAATTCATGCGTTAGCCCAGCTGACTGTTTTTTGCTAATGTCTTGCCAAAATATATTGTTTTATATCTGCTAGTAGAATGACAAAGTTGTTGTGTTGTTGTAGTTGTTGCCGTACTGCTCACACCTGGTATCAATTCGCCTTGACTATACTTCTATACCTACCCAAGGCATATTCATAAGGTAACCTCACTACGAAGGGGAAATATAAAGGCGAATATTTTTAAATTTTTTTTATATGAAGTTTGATAGTTCAACTTCCATTTAAGGGGAAAAATTGTAAGTTTAACTGTCAAAATACATATAAAAAAAATTTATTATTTTCGCCTTAATATTTCCCCTCAGTAGTGAGGCTACCTGATTAATATGCCCTGATACCTACCTTTTTTTTTTAGTTTGTTTTTATTTTTTCGGTTGTATTCAAGGCGAATTTATATCAGGTGGCCTCGCTACGAAGGGGAAATATTAAGGCAACAATTTACTCCTTGGTTGTAATGATTTTAGTTTGATGTTTTTTTTGTTACTAAATATTAGACGGGTGACAATAAACCCTGGAAGGGGCGATTTTGTAATTGTTTTTGAGTTGATAGGGTTTTTGATTTGTATTAAATGCTTTTATAGTTGGCCACTGGGAAGCAGGTGCGGCAATGGGCTCCTTGGGAAAATATGGACAAAATTTGTTTTAAAGTTTTTTTTCCTTTGGTATGGCCCATGCTAAGCTAATATGGATTGCATGACGGTCCTACGGAGCCCAGGGGAGAGCGTAGGTCCATTTTCGGGAGGAGATGTTTGCTAATGGTTAATATTGAGTTCGTTTTTGTCATTTTTATTTTCGTTTTCTTCTGGTTTTCATGCCTTTTTTATTTCGATTATGATTACACATACAATACCATTTTTTAAGACCTATGAAACTCAGCATCGCCCAACGGTCAACAAGGGGTAGCGGGAGTGTGTCAATATTGTTTCACTTTTTAAAGTTTTCATTCCTTATTTTATTTTTTTTTTTTTTTGACTTGACCTTTGTAGACTAATGAATGTAAGGTAGTAGTATAAGGGGGTGGGGGTGAGGTAAAACGGTAATCACTGTGGTGAAGGGTATATAAGATTAGATATGGCCGAATATATTTTTAAATGCCTAACTTTTCAAGTACAAAAAATAATTCTCAAAGTCGGTTCGGAATTTTGATATAACTGATAATTAAATGCATTGTCTTTTTACATGACCTTCTCTCTCTTTTACATGAAAAGCATAAAAAGCACTACCTATTACAAATAAACTTTTTTTCTGTTTCGAAACATTTTAATACCTTTTAGTACCACACTCATACTCGTACATTCAATTTTAATGTAGACTTCATTTTAGTCATGCTTTCTGACAAATCACTCAGAATTAAACAGTTCATTAACAAGGTCTTCCTAATAAAACAGGTTTTTCATCAAAACAGGAAATAAAAACTTACTTTTCAATTCACGTCCTTCAGGTGTACAAGGTCCTTTCTCCATCAAGCATTTAATGTAGTTGGTTAAAATGCGATTGTTGCCTAAAACACCGTCGACATCCACACCGTCGAATTTGTTAGTGTATGCTTTTTGAGCGGCCACTAAAGCGAAGCAAACTGCAACCAACAAACAGGCAAAAGTTGTCTTCATTTTCTTCAATATCTGGAATAAAGAAAGAAAAGCATAAATAAACAAATAATGCAAACAAATCAAATCCACAGCTGGACTAAAACTTTTAGTTTTTTCTTTCTCTCTGGTTTTGCTGCTTTTTACTTGAAACGAAATTGTTACGAAACATTTATACAAACATGCAAACATACATAATTATATGTATGGCAGGTTTTTTTATCCTCTTCCATTTAAATTATTTATTATCGAATAAATCGATTGCATAATAATTTCCGATAAAACACTTGAAATTTTAAAGCTTTTTAGAGCAAATCAAGGTACTTTTGTGAAAGAAAAAAAACACAACACTTTAGCCATCATTATGTTTGTGTTTTTGATTAATTTTGTTTTTTATACGACAAATATTACGACAACAAATACAAATAAACCTGAAGTGCATACAAAATTTACAATTTAATTGAATCGTATGTTTTGCGAACATTTGTAACTACTACTCACATCAGAATTTTTTGAGGGTGAAATAACTCAAATGGAAAATGACATTGTTGACACTCAAAAGTGGACAAACAAAAAATTACCGTAAATAAACCAAGGTACATATATTTATTTAAATATTTATTCATTTTAATTGAATTTTATGTTCACTTGTAAATTTATGGGGTAAGATTTATTTTAATGTTGAGTTAAAAATTTTGATAGGAGCCTTGTACTTCGTGTCGTTTAAGTCTAATACATAGGAATGCCAAGTTAGAATTTTATCAGATAACGTCTTGTAAATTTCGAGTATATCTGATAAAACTGTAACAGGACCATTTTTGTATACGAAATAAAGGGTGTTTTTTATAGAGGTATAGAACTTTAAGTTGCAATAAAACAACGATGGATTATTCGATTGACATGAATTTTATTTATCCGAAAGATAATCTTGTGGCATTACATTTTAAATATGATTTCTGGCATATGACCACCACGGTTGGCGCGGGTGTAGTCCAATCTGGACGTCAAAATTTCGATGACTTTTTCCAACATTTGTGGCCGTATATCGGCAATAACACGGCGAATGTTGTCTTCCAAATGGTCACGCGTTTGTGGCTTATCCGCGTAGACCAATGACTTTACATAGTCCCACAGAAAGTAGTCTAGCGGTGTTAAATCACAAGATCTTGGAGGCCAATTCACAGGTCCAAAACGTGAAATTAGGCGGTCACCAAACGTGTCTTTCTATAAATCTATCTAAAATTGCACTATTTGCAAGCGTTGTTCAGGCGTGAGTCTATTCATGATGAATTGCCAAGCCAAACTGAGAATAAATCACTTGACAGCTTTTAAATCGGTCGCCATCTTGAAAAGTAATGCCAACTTAAAGTTCTATATCTCTATAAAAAAACACCCTTTATTTATTGAAAATTTTGTTTCTGATGCAATTAGTAATCGATTTGAAACACAAAACAGCAGCCTTTAGAATTTTTGTTTGTCTGACCGTCTGTCTGTGTTCGTTTCACCTAAAACTACTAGATGAATTTAAATAAGATTTTTTGAGATGGTACCTTAGTATCTTGACTTAAAAACAGGATACTTTTTTTCGTAAAAGAAGTAGTGAAAATACGCAGTTTTACAAATCTTTGGTACTGCAAACTTGGCAGCACCTTTACAGAACACTATTTTGAGAACTCTACAATAATTTTAGATTTTTCCAGGGATGGGAACATCAGTATAAAGAAAATATATAAACCATAACTGAAGCACTTTAAAATTTGGTATGAATTACTTTCAAAGCAAAACCGAACAAAATATTGTCAGAAGGCCTACGACATGGCGGGCACACAGATACTACTTCTATTCGCATATCTAATTGGAATTTTATGACTATTGTCAACTAAAATAAATAATATTATATTATTTATTATATATATATTATTTATAAGATGAGAGTTCTATCGTGATTTATTGATTAAAATCAAAGAGATTATAAATAAAATTAAATGTTATGAAATCCCTACACAACAAAAGAGCTCACGTCTTGGAATAAAAATAGGTCCTGATATTATATTCGAACTGCATACATAATGGTCCCACGCACTAAAATCGATTAGCTTCAAGCTTTCTAAGTGCTTAAGATGTGTTTGTTTTGGATTAGCCGACAAAATGTTTCGTAGATTAAAAAATAAAAACGAAAATCTATCTAAACCAATTGAATAAGATAACCGACGTTCTGAACGTACAGTCTGAAATTGGTCAGCATACTTAACCAGGTTGTTTGGACAAATACATATACTGGCAAAGTTCAAATTGGGACTATCCACTACGCAGCGAATTTCGAAAAAGGAATTACATCAGACACTATCATGGGTTTCTCGATTGGTTGCGAGCACAAAAAGTCAGGTTTTCAAGAACAAAATTTGTTCAGTAATGGGACAAATTTTCACCTAATCAGATTTTTAAAAGAAGCAAAAGCTCATCATTAGGTGACCCAAAAATTCACTATAGATTTTCCAAAACGAATAGTGATTTGAATTAACGTAATTGGGCTATTATTTTTTTAATATATTAAAAAAAAAATGCTGCCATAGAAACATAATAACGCACTTTTTATGAATGATGTGGACATATGAGTCCTCTAATTTCAATAATTCGCTGCCTCCTCTTACACTAATGCACACCAAATTTAACATTATAACGTTAGTTCGTTTTGGTATATAATTTGTACGTTCTGGTCCTCAAGTTGGCTTTAACTCTTACCATAATTTATTTCTTTACAATTATTTGAAGAGTAGAGTCTGCGAGTACAAACCAAACACAATTGCCAAACACGCAAAGTCTGAGATAGAGAAGCTGCTTATTTAGGAAACGTCAAATTATGACAATACCCTGACGTCATGGCGCACGAGTCGGACGACAATTTGGTGGATATATTCTTCGATGCAAATGTTTAATAAATTGAAAAGAAAGCTGTTACTAAAAATTATGTTTTTCGTAATAATTAATGTGAAAGCCCCAATTGAATCATTAAAATTGTAGAAAAAAAAACCAAACCGACAAGATGAATTGGATACCTCTCGGAAATCAATCAAATGGCTAATGACAGCGCGCTCTTTTTTACCTATAGAAACATTTTTTTTACGCCGCAGTTAAAATAAAGATATCCAAATTAAATTCAAACGCAAAAATGTAATTGCATTGCATTTTGGTGAATAAACACAACCATCCATTGTAATGACCTACGACATTACAAGTGCAGTATTACATTACCAGAAATGGTTCGTAAGGTAAAGGCTGAATTTCCACAACGAAGTGCAGTTCAATTGGTGAAGTTTTTCAATGTGAATTGTGATTGAAGCCGGATGGTAAAAAATATGTTTCGCATAGCAAGAATAAATATTTACATATCGTACCCTAAATACAACAGGGTCACAACTCAAAATACTAAAATTTTTAGGAGAGACAAAAAAACTGTTTATGAGCAGAAGCAACACACTTAACATAAAAATAGACTTAAATGTATTTTTCCAGTTTAAGAAGATAGTGATGTGAAAGAAATTTTTGTAGTAGTTAAAGATATGCACACTGAATTAATTTATGGAAAAAGGTCAGCTTTGGAAAATTTTGAGTTGTGACCTTTTGTATTAAGGGTGCGATATGTTAAATTTGATCTTTTCTGATGAAATAAATTTTACAGTTCGGCAATATGTAAACAAACAAATTGATCGCCTTTGTTTAGAGTGCAAATTAAATGAAAATTTAGACCAGCGAATTGATCTGCGAAAGCAACGCTTGCATCATTGATTGGTTGAGTTTCGCTTACTACTATTCAATTTCTTTGAACAAGACGTAAAGGTAAATAAACAAAGCTACTGGGAAATAGAAACCATTAAATATTTTAGTAAGACTCGGCACCATCCCATAAAGCCTTTGAATGAAAACCCATTGGTATTAACTTAGAAATATCAGACGTTTAACGCTTTAAATATTAGACACCGTTTATATGAGACCTTATCTGATAGAGGCGATTCTATTAGTCCCGCAAAAGCCACTACATCTATATCTATATACATATAATAAAACTGTAACCGGACTATTTCTGTACATGAAATATTTTTCGCAAAATTTGTTTCTGATGCAGCACGTAATCGAAGTGGAATACAAAATGGCAATTTTTAGAATTTTTCTCTGTCTGTGTTCGCATCAAACAAAAACTACAGGATGAATTATAATAAAATTTTGTGAGGAGGGATCTTGGTTCAAACATAGAATACTTTTCTTCTGCAAAATATCTCATTTCTTAGAGAAAGGGAGAAAAAGTATTGAAAGTACGCAATTTGACCGATTTAAGGCTACTGCAAACTTGGCAGCACATTTTATTTTTGTCAGTGAGATATTTAAAACACTATTTACCACACTATATAATATTTTTAGAATATTATTATAGAAATTATAGAATTTTATCCAGGGATGGGTACCTATATACAATAAAAATACACAAACCATAACTGAAGCACTTTAAAAGTAAGAGTCTTAAAATTTGGTGTGGATTACTTTCAAAGCAAAATCGAACAAAATATTGTCAGGACCCCCACGACGTGGTGTGTTTTTTTATTCAAGGCTTGAGTTCATTTTATTTTCTCTAAGGTGAGAATTTGATAAATAATAAAGGAAAAATATTGCAAAAAAAATTGCATTTGAAATTAGTAACACTACAAGCGTCCACTCCGTAGACTATTTTATTTTTATTTATTTTTTTATTTTTTTTTTTTTTTTGCTAATAGGAAAACGAATTCACATGTGTTATAGCAGAATTTAAATCTGATAAGTTTGAAAAAGTGTCAAAATAGGACTTCTCCTATAGCGCAGCAAAATCGAAGTTATGCTCCACATTTAAGTGAAATTATAATTGAAACCAAATGACAGGCATTGGTTTAGGTTTCTTGAATTAAAAACATAAAAATTTCTTCAAAAACTAAACGCTTAAAAATCACGCCATACACAAATACACATAATTTTGCAATTGATTATTTAACAAAACAAAAAGTGTCATTTAGAAATTCACACAGTAGTTCGGCGAATATTTGGTCAAAAGCGATAGAGAGTGTAATAAATCCAATTATGGTAGTTTGTTAGCACGTTTTTGACATGAAAAGCGAAAAATATTTTTTTTTATTGACCCAGTTTTTTTTGTGTTATAATTTTTCTTGTTTACGTTGAAATAAAATTATTATAATTCATTTTACACTTTTTACTTTTTTCCACATTTAGTTTTTTTTTTTTAATTTACTTTTTATTACAACATTTTATAATAAAGTTTTTTTTACCAAAAAAACCCCTCGCTTAGAATCACTTACGATTTTTTGATAACTGTTATGTTTAAAGGTTTAAACAATATTATACTCAATTTTAGTTTGTTAAATCTTTTTATACACCAAATGTGTTGCTACAAATACACTGAAAAAAAAAAAGAAATACAATTAATTAGCATCACTTGAATAAACAAAAGAAATTTTACAAACAATAAAAAAAAAATACAATGGGCATATTAAAATGCTACACTACTGACCACCACCAACTGTTAGAAATACTCCTACATAAGTAAAAAAAGGTTTTCAAAATCGTATGCTAATCAATCATTCTTGGAAATCAATTGTAAAAGTAGAGATATAAACAGAAATTAAATAAATTCTTGACTTTAGGGCTGAGTGTTGTGATTGTGATTTTTTTATTTTAATAATTTATTTATTTAATTAATAAAGTTCATTGAATTTAACTGAATTAATCAAGAAGGGTGACTTAAGGCAACATGTAGTGACACATACCAAAGAGTCTGACAGTTATCCCAGTGAATCATCTGTCTTAAATTTTAAATACGTTTTATAGTTATTATAGCATAACAGGTTATATGAAAAAAATTTTTGGAATTAATTTTCACTTTCCGACTTCTAACTAATCTGAAATTTCGGACATGTATTAAGAACCCTATTGACATGGATTTGAGACTTTCAAAAATGTATGTAGAAACCGAAGGAAGCTCTACTTTCCATGTATTTGTACCCCTACATTTTCATTTAAGTGGTTTTGAGATTAAAAATATTTGCTGAAAAATTGATTTTTTAATAATAAAAAATATCAAAAATATTATGATAAAAAAAAAGAATAAGAAATTCGTAATATAAAAATGTAAAGTTTTATATCGATGTGATAATTTATTTATTCTGAACTTAAAACATCTAAATCGCTTACTATATCTACTTTTGTTTGGATTTTTCAATCAAGTTGATTTGTGTACGAAAGTTTGTTGCATCAGCTTTTTTTTCAAATAAATTTCCTTATAAAAATTGAAAGCGTCGATCATATTTGAAGACACTATTAAACTACGATCTTTGTCGGTGTTATTCAAAAATATGCAGCATTAAAGCAGGGTATTGGAAATCCCCTTTTTTTGTTTTAGCTTTGTACAAACATTTTCATATTAACGAAGCCAATAGAAGCACTAACGACACAACTTCAAAATCATAAAAATTTTAAAAAGATGCAACGTCAAAACGACGCAAATCGGGGTACTGATATATGTACATATATACAGCGGTTGACAATTCAATGAAAACTTTATTTTGAAAACTCTATTTAGTAATTTCAATTTTTAGGTTTACGCGCTTGCGAAAGATATGACAGTCCTACTTTGAAAAAAATAGTGGAAAAGTGTTAAACAAAGTGCGTGTTTTAACCAGAGTACCGAAATGCTCACTCACTGCTCAATCATGTGTGAGTTTGTATATTTTAATTTTTTCTGCTTATTTTCGTACATGTGTGTGAGACTAGAAAATATTTTGTGTTTGTTCATCCAGTATATATTTTTTTCCTTTCTGTTCGAAAGTGATAAAAGAAAAATATTTTGTTTTTCACATAAGTGCTCATAAATGAGAATTTAAAATTTTGTTAATTTTTCATAAATGAAAAGATCGTAGAAAATGTTCGCATTAAGCATTCGTATAAATGTACATATTTATTTGTGTATGTATATGCACATATTTTGTAATGTGCAACTGCCGGCGTAGGCAATAAAAAAGTGTTTTAGAAATCTCATAAATGAAAAAATTACAAACATTTATGTGAAAGAGTATTATTGAGAATGAGCTAATTTATTACTTAAATAATAATACGGATATTCTTCGTTTTTCACCGTTCATTCATGTGTGATCGTAGGCAGAGCATCTTTTATTGTTTATTTATGATCGTGAAAAATTATATACAATTTTATAAATCTCATTTAAGATAAAATTTCAAACCTCATAAATGAAAAATTCTGAACCCTGATTTTAACAGTGTGGTTAATAAAAGAACGGAAGGATCCAAAATTAGAATTCAAACCGAAGGGCTTTGCTGCTAAAGGCCAGGATTCACTATCCTACACAATCGTACGATTTAATCACAAAAAATCTGACAGAATTCTGTCCTACTCAAAAAATCTTTTCAAAATGGCGTTGTAGATGCCACACTATCAAACAAAACAAGATTTTGCAACTCTTATCGCATGAAAAAATACTATTTTATGATTTTTTTTTCAAAAGATTATCAAATCGTACAGATCTGTCAAAAAGTCTGGCACACACATACACTTTTAATTGACACTATCATACTTTTTGAGCACACATGCAATTTTTGACAAATCGTACGACTGAGTATGATATTGAATCATAGCCTTAAGAGTTAACAGGGATAGTTCAATAATGTTAAAACATATTTAAGGATATTACTATGTATAACACATACTCAATACTCCTAGTATGTGAACTATATAGGTTTTTCACTGTAAATAAGACCAAAAAACAACGATCTAGGGTAACAATTTAAATCATGAAACGAGGAATACTATATACGACCCGGAAATGTCTATTGCAGTAACTAAATATTGTTTACAAGCTGAAAGTAAATGTAGTCCACATTAATATCATGCAATTTACGCAGAAAAACTCCGTTAGGGGAGCATTCGTAATTGGACAATTACATATAAACATATGGATTCTCTACTTCTTGAATAAGGCTATTTTGATAAGTAACAATGCCACCAAGGCATGAGTGTATTTAGCACACCCCTTAAAACAAAGGCTTTAACGTCACATACATATTTAACAAGGTAGTGGCAATCTTAAAAGCATATTGTTAATTTTTTATAAGGAGTTTATCACTTTGAGCCTGTAATTAGGGGCATCACTATATTCAAATTAATCGTAATTCTGTCCCCTCCTTATTATCCTTACCTTGTTGGTTAAAGCCTAGTATTCTGTTCGAATTTGTGGAAAATGTTGCGCAACATTTATTATTTCACAAGGAAAATATGACATTAAAAATGTGGTGTCTATCTCGCGATTTGGAAGAATTTTACGATTTTATTGCTTTTAAGTATACCACATTGTTTTACAAATGTTAACAAAATCCAGGTGATCAGCTGTTGTTTGAAAAATTCCGCATGAAATAATGCCCATTTGCTTTATTTCACAGCTTTGGTAAAATGTTGCCAGAAACATTTCAATGTTTTTCCACAGCAAAAACAGATTACTACTTCTGCAACATTTTTTCATGACTTTTTCATACACATTTTTTATGTATGTAGTTTGACAGCATTCCGCATGAAAAACTGAACAGAGTACCAGGCTTAAGCCCCGGCCACGTATCTACGAACAAGAAAAGTGTGGCGAAAAAAAAACTATTTTTCAGTATGAGTGATATCATCCACTTGTGTTTTTCCTTAAAACAAAAAAATTACCTAAAAATGTCTTTAAGTGTAATATTAAGGAAAAGCTTATTTAAACCGGTTAAAAATGTACATACATATGTAGACAATGTGATTGTCATCGGACTTTTTCATTGTAATTTGTTGTTGCCTATTTCATTTATTTTATGTTTAAATTTATTTTTGGCCAATAAAAGAAATGACGTTAAAAAAAACCCCAAAATTTCAAACTTCGTTTGACATGATTTTTATTCACGATGGGGAATAGGCATAGTTTCCCACTGTATGAATTTGTTGTATGTATGTATGTAAATATGTATGTATGTAAATATGTATGTATGTATGTAAATGTGTATGTATATATTAAATGTATGTATGTAGATGTACATACATTTCTAAAACAACCTGTCTATTTACGTTTGTGTTTGCATGTGTGCGTCCTGTATTCAAGTTAACTAATAAGAAAATTTGACCAACAACAAAAAAACCCAAAACTACAGTTTGATTAACAACAACAAAAATAAAAAGAGCTTTAATTAAAAGAGATGAATGTCGATAACGTTAACACATACATACGAACGCATTCAAATTAAAAAATTAAAGAAAAAAAATTAACCGCATGTAGATAACTACATACATATGTAGATGCTAGAGTAATAAAAGTAAATAGAAAACAAAAAATAGGTACCTATTCCTTTACAATAAAAACTTTGCGCATGGTCGAGTACCTACGTACTTAAGTAGTCATTCATGATCAATATTTGCAAAACTCTTAACCTTGATATCATAATAAAAATTCAGGAATAAAATTTTATTTGACAGATAATTAAAGTCAAAACTACAATTTGCATAAATGTTGAATATATACATATATATGTATGTATGTATGTATGTATTTATGTATAGTGTGACCAGACATCACGCTTTTGGAGAATCGACCTTAAAAAAAATTAAGAATATCCCGATTTTGGTACTTAACTCCCACTGTTAAGAGTTTTACATTTTGAAACATTTTTTGTAAATTTTCCCCTTTTTAGTATTAAAGGCTCCAAAACCTTCAGATTTGAAGTTCTAATTATAGGTAGGTATATCATTTTTTAACATTTCATTCACATTAACATGTTATGAGTTGTTTTTCTATTTTATTTATTATATAAATTTATACAATAAATTTATTATATAAATTATTTAATATATATTGGTATTATACATTTTATCGAAAATTTTATGTAAAAATTTTATCAAATATTTTTTGTAAAAACTTTATCCAAAATAATCTTATGTAAAATTTATATTAATAATTTTTTGTAAAAATGTTATTCAAAATTTTTTGTTACAATTTTTTTGTAAAAATTTTATCGAAACTTTTTTTGAAAATTTTTTTGTAAAGGAATGTGCTGATGTTGCTGAATTGTACTAGCGAAATTTTCGCAACTATGCCTGGCAGATTGGTGAGCTTAAATTTTTTGTATCTCTTCCGGTGTCTTTGCAAAGTTGATTTCAACCCGAACACATACGGAGAGACGGACATCCTAAATCGACTTCCCTATCTACAAGGATCCAGAATATATATTCTTTATGGGGTCAGAAATGAATATTATACTCTACCTGTGGTGAAGGGTATAAAAATTCTGTTCATTTGAATAAAATTAGTTTATATGAATAAATCGTATACAGATTTGAATAAAAATGAAGATGTTTTAACTATTTTTGTCGTTAAAGCCTGTTCGAATTTGTGAAAAATGCAGAGCAACATTTATTACTTCACAAGGAAAATTTGACATTTAAAATGTGGTTTCTATCTCGCGATTTGAAGGAATTTTAAGATTTTATTGTTTTTGAGTATACCACATGAAATAAGACCCCTTTGCTTTATTTCACAGCTTTGATAAAAAGTTGCCAGCAACATTTCAATGTTTTTCCACAGCAAAAACAGAGTACTACTACTGCAACATTTTTTCATGACATTTTCATGGAAATTTTTTTATGTTTGTAATTTGACAGCATTCCGCATGAAAAACTGAGCAGAGTATCAGGCTTAAGATTCAACCATTTTCTTTTTTCGTTAATATTACCTACGAAATTTGGTTCAGTGTACAATTTATATCTTCTTGTTTAACATTTTTATAATCATTTGAATTTAGTTTTCATTATAATTTCGTAGAAATTATAAAATCGTTTAATTTATAATACGTGATAATCGTTTAAATTTTAAAAAGTTTCATGATCAAAATGCTGTTTATTAAATCATGATTGTTGTGCACAAGAAAGACTCGCACGTTATCATTCATACGACCTTTTCGTTTCTTTTAAATTTAAGCTGAGATTCGTTTTATTTTAAGACATTCCAATTTAATTTACGAGTATGTGCTGTTTCGGTAAATAACTGAGCCAAGTGTGAGTTAGACTCACACACGTAGAGTTCTTCCGCACTAGGTTCAGTAGATAACTTTAAAAGTACAATATTTGATTTCTTACACAACTTTCTTGGGGCACCCGTTAATTTTCAATTTTATGTTTTTATTACTTGCTTAGAAAAATTTTAAGTTTGCTTTTTACGGTTGAAAAGATAAGCACATACATATGTATACGTCCCAATAACAAGGGGCACCCTTTAACTGTTAGTATTTTGTATACTTGTTCTTATAGCAACCAAGGCGAATTCATACCAGGTGCGATCAGTAGCGCAACTTCTACAACAAAATAACAACTTTGACATTAGATTAGCAGATTTGAAATAATGTATTTTTGACAAGACATTAGCAAAAAAACGAGAACAAAAAACAATCAGCTAGGCTATCGCCTCCACCTGGTATGAATTCCCCTGGATGGCAACCATAGTGCTTCGTACCTACGTACATTTTTATAATTTTTTTTTATACTTTCCGCTTTACTAGACACTCTGGGTAAATTAATTTAAGTAATATAACAACTGTAAAAATTTTAAGAGTCTACCTGCGGTTTCAGAGGTAGAGAGCTCTGACAAACAGGCATACATTGTAGCGAAAGCAATAGAGTTATGTTTTTACGGGTCCGGAACCCTAAATAGTTTGCAAATTCTACATTAACTATGTATTTAATAAAACTTCGCTAAGTCAGACATAGTTTCAAGAGTTTGGTATTGAAAGTCGAATAAATTTGTATATGAATGAGCAGATTTTTTCATGCTGTTATTTCATTTTCATATATGTATGTTTTCATAAGGTTTCATATTGATATACGGTAGTAGTGACAACGAAGATACCCCAGAACCAATTCCAGATGACGGTATTGAGTGTATACCGCCTAGCTAAAAAGAGGTCAGAGTAGCAGTTACAAGTCTGAAGAATAATAAGGAAGCTATGTGGAATTTTTTGTAAAATTTGTTGTGGAACATATTGTATATTTAAAAGCAATAAAATCGTATAATTCTTTCAAATCACGGGATAGACGCAACATTTTAAATGTCAAATTTTCCTTGTGAAATAATAAATTTTGCTCAACATTTTTCACAAATTCGAACAGAGTACTAGACTTAACACAAAAAATGGTCATATTGAGTTTGAGCTTTTTTATAGCGCACTTGAAGTCGACCTAGATCAAGATTGAGACAAATTTACTTTTATTTTTCATATGTATTTTAATTTGTCCGATTGCTCATCACATAAATCCGAGATGTGAAAAGGTGTGAAGTTGTAAATTTATTAAAAGTGGAAACTCCAATGATGACTATAGTGTAATTGTTGTTGTTGTTTTTGTTTTGAGGATTTTGTCGTTTTAAGCGAAACTAACTGGTCGTACTGCAGTAAATTATTGTTCAGTTTTATTACTTGAACAAGGCAGCGAAAGAGATGCTGTTAACTAATTATGTAAATAGTCATGTCTGTTTGTTTTAAAACATTTTCTTATTCCGAGAATAAAAGTTCAAGGAATTATTAAAAATGGTATAAAAATACAGCAACAGATACATATCGATACCTTAATATAGAAAGGCCCTAACTAATATTTTTCCTACTTTGAAGGAGAAGGAAAAAACTTAATAAAAATTATAGTTTTGTAATCGCGAATTATTTTTTAACGCAATTTCTTATTAAATTCTCCTAGCGTTTTAATGATGTAACAATTTTTTTTATTTATACATATGTATTAGAAGATCATCTAACCAAATATATCGATTTAAATAAAAACGAGTTAGGGCCTTTCTGTATTAAGGTAACGATATGTATGTATGTATGTACCTACACTCGCGATCAAATGTTTAGAACCACTTTTTTTAGTAGGCCATATCTTTTGAAGTTTTTTGTCGACAGCTAAAATTGAAATGCCATCGGAAAGGGAAAATTCTAATCTTGTTGAACTGCTGGTGCAGTGAGTAATCGAAGTGGAATACAAAACAGAAATTTTTAAAATTTTTGTCAGCCTCTCTGTGTTCGCATCACGTAAAAATTACTGGATGAATTTTAATAAAATTGTCTGAGGAGGTACATTAGTATCTTGATTGAAATATAGGATACATTTTTCCGCAAAAATATATTATTTCCAAGAGAAAAAGTAGTGAAAGTACTCAATTTTACTGATTTAAAGGTACTGCAAACTAGGCAGCACCTTTTCAATTCATACAAGGTGGAGTTGATAGCCCAGCTGATTGTTTTTTTGCTAATATCTTGTCAAAAATACATTGTTTCATATCTGCTAATCTAATGTCAAAGTTGTTGTTTTGTTGTAGTTGTTGCTCTACTGCTCACACCTGGTATGAATTCGCCTTGACAGAACTCTACAATAATTTTTTCCATAACACGGAGTCTTGACGAGCCATTGTTTTGTTTGCACATGAACAAAGCGTCGGCAGAATAGGGAATGCAAATTTGTTTACTTTCTTCTGTATGGAGAAAACGTATCGCTGTGCATGCTCCGCCAAATCATAATTTTCTGTTTGTCGTCAATGTTGTTTGAATGCTTATAGAACAGGCAAAAAGGATTTGAAAAGCTTGATCAACAGATGGTGTTCTTTAAAAGTCAAACTTTTATTCTAAAAACAGCATTTGATGGCAGACATTTTTGTGCGAACAAATGTTTGAACAAGAACATGACGTCGACAACGACGGTCTTCACGAGAGGTTTTGATGTGCACTCATGAATTTGTTCAATGGTTGAACAAATCAATTGCTCGTCAAGACGTAGTGTAAACCATAACTTAATCACTATAAAAGTAAGGAATGCTCTTTCCGATTGTAGTAAAATTTTAGTGGTTCTAATTAGCGAAAACGTATTATTTGTATTCCTATGGACATTAGGAATCTGTGTTGGTTTCAACCTATTTAGCCAGGTTTTCTTTCGACTACGCACATTAGTTAGCGTGTTTCTCGTAGGTAGAATTCATTATTTTTTTCCTTTGCAAGGAAGAACTACGCCCACTTCTCCAATCTATCCAGTTCTTCATTAAACTTTACAAATTAATAAAAGTTCCCAAGTTACACTATGATAAACATTTACTTTGTATGGCAATTGCCACTCCCCCTTTAGGTATCAAAAATGTGTACCCTTTTCATCCACCAGATAGCTAGGAATGAAGAATGTTAGGATGATATCTTTCCTATAGACAAAGAAAACATTAAATTTTGTACTTTATGTGTAGAGGCATTAATAAGGCAAGGTGAAGGCGATAGTCCAGCTGATTATATTTTGCTCTCTTGTTTGCTAATGGCTTGTCAAAAATACATTATTTTATATATGTATGCTAGTAGAGTGCCTGTATAGACCGATTGGTAGCGCGCTAGTATATCCGTCTAGAGTTTGTGGGTTCGATTCCCGCCAAAGACTTAAGGTGTTTTCTGCAGACAAGCAAATAGCTTCGCTTAGGTGTCTTTAAAAAGTGTTAAAGTTGTTATTTTGTTGTAGTTGTTACCATAGTGCTTTCACCTAGTATCAATTCGCCTTGGATAGCAAGCAATACATATCACCTAGACTTTTTTCAAAATAATTATAAATGAAGAAATAAATCAACAAAAAATATGTTTTGGGAATAAAAAATAAATTTGTAAGAATGTTATTTAAGCAAACCTTACGCAAGATCTTTCATGTGGGTTATTTGGTAAATTTAATTATTTATTATGTTTGATTGAACAATATGAGTCAATCATGCATAGCCTGAAAATGCAACCATGTGCCATTGCAGTTACAACTCTGAATGAATCATTTTGACATTTAAAATCGAATTTACTTTAAATAATTTTCGAAAATGGCTGCTACTTCCGTTTGACAAATTTTCCTGTCTTTCTGAAAAGCGACGATAACAAGTCGACACCATGAGGTACGAATTTCGTAAATAAAAACAATAAATTAGTGAAAAAAAATGTAAAAATGAATCAACGTGCTGTTGTTTTAATTAAAGTAGTAACAATTAATGTGAAAACTATCTTTTTGCAGTTCTTTGAAACTTCAAAAGAGGCTGGCAGCCTCTGTTATGCGCTGCGGCAAAAAGAAGGTCTGGCTGGATCCCAATGAAATCAATGAGATTGCCAACACCAACTCCCGTAAGTACGAAGTGCTAATAATTTGAAAGCGAATTTGGTGGTTGTGTCTTTAGAGATAATTTTTCATTCTGGGTAATTTAGAGCAACGGAAATCTATATTGCAGTAAAAAAATAGTTCCAAAATGATTGCCTTTACAAACCACCAAATAAAAAAAAAAAACAAGGTGAAATCTTATTAACAAATTGTGTATTTCAGGCCAAAACATCCGTAAATTGATTAAGGATGGTTTGATCATCAAAAAACCCGTGGTTGTACACTCGCGCTACCGTGTCCGCAAAAACACTGAAGCTCGTCGCAAGGGCCGTCACTGCGGCTTTGGTAAGCGTAAAGGTACTGCCAATGCCCGTATGCCAACAAAATTCTTGTGGATGCAACGTCAACGTGTACTACGTCGTTTGCTGAAAAAATACCGGGACAGCAAAAAGATTGATCGTCATTTATATCACGATTTGTACATGAAGTGCAAAGGTAATGTATTTAAGAACAAGCGTGTACTCATGGAATACATTCACAAGAAAAAGGCCGAGAAGCAACGTAGCAAAATGTTGGCTGACCAAGCTGAGGCAAGAAGACAGAAGGTGCGTGAAGCCCGTAAGCGCCGCGAAGAACGTATTGCCAATAAGAAGCAAGAACTCATCAGTATGCACGCTAAAGAAGATGAAATTGCTGCCCAAGCCGCTGCCACTACTGGCAAAAAATAATTTAAGAGTGTAGTTTTTTTTTAACAGATATTGTTTATAGACAAAAATAAAAATGTTTTTATAATAAAAGCTAAGGAATGTTAAAAGGCTAAACTCAACTTTATTTTGTTTACAATTTATTTAGAAAATAATGCAACAATTTAAACAAAAAACTAATTTTCTTTATTCATATAAAGTAATATTTTTATTTTGTAAAATGAGAAGTTTAAATCACTGTTCCGTTTTTGTTTCGTTTAGTAAGTCAATAGGCTTAAAGTGATTAACAACATTAATCGTCCAGTCTGATTCATTGCCATTAGTAAACTCTTTAATAAAGCGATAATTACAAACGAATACTTTATCTTGGTATTCTGGTAATGTGCCCATATTCCAAGGAATGTCTTCTCCTGATTCTCGCATTTCTTGAAGGCCTCGGAGTACATGGAAGACCATAGTAATTTCCACCCATCGTTTCTGTACCTTCTCGTTCGTCTCGTCAAACATTATGCCAACTTGGTAAGGAAATGTTAGGTATATGTCCGATTCCTTAACCTCCAACTGACGTCTCTGAGAAACGGACAACTTTTGCACAACTGGCTTAAGTTCCGTAAGCGCTTCTGATGTTACCAAATTATTAAGTGTTGTAAAATCACCATTCATCAGCTTTGAAGAAACACTCTAAAAATATAAACATTTTTTAAATGGAAAAATCAAATAGCGAAATTTTTTTAAACTAGAATTATTATATCTTCAATAACATCTTATAAACATTAATTTCCGTCAGGATTACAAATTTAAACTTGTTTTCAGAAATTACAGTATTTATTTACATTTTTGTTGTAGCATAGACTACACAGAAATTGACTCAAAATAATAATTTTCATTATTAATCACCTGCATTGCTTTTTTAGCCCCATAACAAAAATCTCGAAGATTAAATTCGCGATCCATATAGGGACGTATTATAAATTGAACCATTATCCAATTTTTAATCGTATTTAACATCGATGGCCACATAATTTCAGGAAAATTCATTAGACGTGGTAAGGTGCGACCTTGTTCCTGATCTGGCATTTGCTTATCATCGTCGTCCTTTTCATTGACAGACTTTTTCGTCAAACTGTCCTTTGCTGCTGGTTTTGGAGGAAAATTAGCAAGTCCTCTTAGTTGTAAATATTTTGCTAGATTCGATAACAGTCTTACATTTTTGTTTGGCCCGAAAGTTAGATTGTTGGTGTAGTTATTTATTAGCTGAATACTTTTTATCTCCTGCTTTTGCTGGCAGTTAAGACTTTTCATTCCCTTAAAACCGCACTGCTGCAATGTTAATTTGCTTTTATTAAGTCCATTTATTATTGTTTTTAAGTTTTTCAAATATATTAACATTACGCAAATTATATGAAAAGTCGAGAAATAGTGAAAATTTTCTAAAAAAAAATTAAAAATGGTATGCTAAAATTTGCTGAACTGTCAAAACAATTTTTTCTCACTTGTTTTAGTACTGCGGAAAAGAGTTTATTTATGTGGTGTTACCAGCGCAGATTAAGATTTAAATTGAATTCGGGTTTTTGCTGATTGTACTAAAAAATCAAAATTGGTCCATAATTAATGTCTGTTTGAAAGAATACAAGTTTATTAAAACCGTACAAATTTTGTAAGAAAATTTGTATAAAAGTATATTTATATGTATATGCTTCCGAGCATAAGACTCTAATTATACCACCTTATAAGTTTCATGATTTTTATGGATTATATAATTAAGTGTAGATATTACAAACATTTAACGATGGTTAGTGGGGCCATCGATCCAACAGTACATAAACATAACGCCATCAGAGCAACGGTATTAATTCGTTCATGTTGTTGTAGGTATCGAATACGTGTTTATGTTTATGTTCATGTTCTGATTGACTACCTTTTCTGTTTTCCATCAATGTTGTTTGAATGCATATAGTAAAGCAGGTGGTGTTCGTACGGTTGATTTCGCTGATTAAAAATATGATGATCAATCCAAAATAAAACAACAACACCATTGCCTAGTTAAAAAAGAGCTTTTATAAAAATTTTTTTAACAACTATTTTAAGACGTGGAAAGAACATTATTAAAGGTAGTCTGCACTTGATACTAACATGATGTTAGTGTTAATGTTTTTCATTTTATCCGTCGCTCTGCCGGCGTCATGTCAATGTTTTATCCAAATTGATGGCTAGAGCAGATGGTCTCTTTAATTATATCATAGCAGGTTCCCACGGAGCCCAATATTCATGCTTCGCTCTTTCATTCGTGATTTACACTTCAATCATGTTTGAAACGTGCTTCAGCGTATAAAATTTGGAGAGCGAAGCACCTTATTTTGAGATGATTCAATTTGAATCTACTTGCGAAGTCACCTTTCATATTTGGACAGACAGACATACGAGATTTGTATCGATATTAAAGGAGTACACACTCTACCTCTTCAACAAATCTCCCCTGACTGCCTATTTTCTGTCCAAATGTGACAGCAGTGGAAACATAAATAATTTCCCTCTATCTAATTTTACGCAAATTTATCTAAATATTTATTGTTTATATAAAAATTTAACCAAAAAAAAAAACTAAAATATAAATAAACTAAAAAATTAAATATAAATAAATAAGCAAATAAAAAAAATACAACTTAATAAAGATAAATAAAACACAAACAAAATTAAATCAAGGAAATCGTGTAATAAATTTTAAAATCAAACAAAACGAATAACATATGTATGTGTCGTGTAAACGGTATGATTCAGAGAGCGAAACCTGTACTTCGTTTTGTCCAGGAAACATTGTATTATTTTAAATATTTACAGGCGCGCTATTGAAATACTTATCGATTATTGCTTTATTTTCAATTATCAGTTATTTGTCATCTCTACTAAAACAACGGATCTTTAAATTTGTTGTGAAATTTTTTATTTATAAAAAATATTTTTGATTTATAAAAGGTTTATTAAAAAATTTAGTATGTATCAGTGACTTATTTTAATTTTTGTTTAATATCGTGTAAATTTGTGTATAAAATATTTTGTATATGTAAAAATTTAATTATGTTTAGAAATAAGACAGGCATTAGAGTACATATAACCAAATATGTACCGCAAAGTTCAGGAAAGTACACAACTTGATTTACTGGGCTGTAGTGGTTCTTTATTGGAATCTTTTGTTGTAACATCAGCAGCTTCACTTGAATTGGCTAAAAAGAAATGGTTTCTTTTTAAGGTAATCATCATATTTGTTTTACATTAAAATTTACTTTTTAAAATTGTTATTTCTTTGGCAACTCCATTTACCGAGGGACTATTATTCTGCCTTTCCAAGATATCACGTTCGTTTTTATTCACTATAACATTTTAATGGAAATTATTATTGTAATTTATTGTTTCATTTGTTTACAATATTTAAAAACATAAGACATAAACTTAATAATGTTAAATTAATTTTTTTAAAGACTTCCAGAAATCTGCAATTCATAAAGCAATACCTCGACCTTAAGATAATAAGTTTCTATATACATAAATACCTATGTATTATTGTATGTTTTATCCAAAGTCTATATAAATAAGTTTATGCTTTAACTTTCTCTGATACTACAATGTTCCAAATCAATATTTTTAAGCACCATCCAAATTAAGAAAGCCTTTTAGTTTTCCATATACCTACCTAGATTGAAAAATAAACCTTGTGATACAATAATTACATATGTACTAAAGTCAAGTAGGTACTTTTTCCGTTTACAAATATTTTAAGTCTTACTGTAGCTCTAGCCTAATACTTAGTAATCCCAAACCCACAGTTTTGTAACTCGGCTCTTTACAGTGTATTTCACAAAAAAAAAATATATATATTTTTAATAATTTTAATTTGGTGAACAAAGTGCTGTGAAAAAAGATCAATGGTTTAACTATAGTCTTTAGTTAACTAAGACGGTGAAATTGGATCTTGGAGTTTCTAATGTTACGCTATGTAATCATATGTATAATATAAAAACTATAACAAAAATACGGTACCGTTCGTAGCAGTCTCAACAACATAACTAGTTCAACAAATATTTCGTAGAATTATTATTTGTGCACTTTTAGCGAAGTTAGGTTTAAAGATTGGAAAAAATAAGAATATGGTAATATAGTACTTACAAAAAATTTTGTATACGCGGTTTTGTAGAGGCATTGTTAACTGAATGGCAGCTTTTTGTAATGTCTCGCGTGCGCTCTCCACACAGCTTAACATTTCACGCATAAGCCTGGGAATGGGAAGATATTGTTCATACAAATTAAGATTTTTATTCCAATAAAACGGTAGGTATTCTTCTTTTAAACTCTTTTCTAAGTCTATAAACATCTAAATAAAATAATGTTTAAAGTTATTAAAATTGTCAACCATTGTATTCTCATTTTGCTTACATCAATAATAATTTCCGTTAAAGGTTTTGTCCAATAATTTGAATTTTCTTGACTGGCTTTGTGTAAGAATAATGTTTTAATGTAATAACTCTTCATTTTATTCATATTTGATTTAGTGTCTCTAAACTTTTTTAGCATACGATAAGCATTTTTTAATTGTTTTTTATTTGCTATAATTTTATGTTCTTGTCGATAATAAGACGTTCTAAATGATGTGCTCTTGTGATGATTGATTCGACTTGGCTTCGGTATAGCTTCCCACTGACCTTCCAAGTTCGGAATTATGCTTTGCTTATCACTCAATAGGATACCAGGAACAAAATCTACTGAATAATTAAAGTCCAATTCATCGCTTACGGATATGGTGTGGGCCGGACCTTGACGTTTATAGCACAGAGAAAATGTTTTGCCTTTAAACGTTATTTTATTTTGCATTAATGGTAAAACATTATCAAAACATGATTGAATAAACAATTGAAACTTCTCAACTTTAAGAAAGTTTTTCTCATCGAGCCACTGTTTCAGATGTTTTAAATTATTTTCATGCTGTTTCTCATTAGCTATTTTTTTTAAGACCTTGCTGAAGTCTAAAAACACATTTCCCGGTAAGTCATCATCTTTTATAACATTAATCAATGATTGTTCGGGAAAAGTTATATGAAACACTAAATCAAATTCGTTGGGAACGGTAACTTTAACGTTATCGCCATAACTGCCTGAAATGAAAAATTAACATTTATATTGTTTACATTAAAATATTTCTTATTTATTTACTTAGATTATTAAAATTATAATAAATCTTGAACTATACAGCAAAAGATCAAACATCTAATCGTTTATTAGACTGATCTAGATCCAAGAAGAAGAAGAAGATCCAAAACCTAAAAACTTTTTTATGGATGCTTCTGACGATGTATTCGGAATCACATAATTTTCTATTGCATAAATGCATACCGATGTTGTTTGGATTAAAGTCGGGATTTTGGAAAGCGAAAGGTAATATAATTGGAGTGCAGCAGAATAATCAGTTTTGATCTATGAGAGCTAAGTGATTACGAGTCATCGTCGTGAAGAAGAACTAAACTTGCCCAAACCTATTTATAGGCGGATTGGCTAAAGTGATCGGTTTTGTTTATAACATTGGTTCCGACACCATTTACAATTTAATTCTAACAATTGGCCAAATTTCCGCAGTAAATTATTTATCAGCAATAATTCTACAAATAGTGTTTTTTAACTGTCAAAACATTGCTATAGTAGAACAATTATACCCTTATTATAATCGGAAATAGATTATTATATTTTACACAAACGAAAAATGTTTTCTTCCTGGTAATCTCTATTATTTTACATAACGCTAGATTTGTTTTAAAGAGGCCAAAACCTCTTTCCTAAAAACATCTCCAGACTACAAAATCTCCTTTCTTGTTAATAAATTAAGTCTAAACAAATATAGAAATAGTTAATATAAATAGTTAATAAATGTAAGGGTAACAAATTTTTTTTTTCAAATATACTAGATTTCATTTTTGTAATTGCAAGAAAAAAGTTAATTTCATTAATGTAACTTAAATCGAATCCCGTGTACGAAATTATATCAAAATTATACTTGAAAAGAAACACAATACCAACCAAATGCTCTTGGAATATGAGCTTCAAGACACTTAAATGTATTTTTCTGTTTATAGTTTTCACATACCTCTACTATTACAAATATCTGTGTTATTCTCGATCGAATTAAGAACCATAATTTGCTACTAACAATAAACATAATATGTCGAATAGCACTAAAAGCTTTCCGAAATTTGATATGTATTATATTTCCTTAAATTTAATAGTTGACGTCATGCAAAATTTCCTTATAGGCTTAAAAGATCACACCCTCACGTTTAATACCTTCTTCACTTTTACATAAAATGTTTTAAAAAATACTTACCACCCAACTGCAACCCATTGGACATGTAAGCAAATACTTTATTTTGTCGCAGGTTTTTAAAAACAACGTTTTGCAAATGGGAAAAATGCTCGGTATAATACTGACGCTGAGAATCAATATTTATAAAGTTATTAACTTTAATTAAAACAGTTTCTAAATTGGGCTGCAGCAATGTCATCGCGTCTAAACGTGTGAAGATTGTTTTATAGAATAACTGACACTACTAGTTGTTGTTGATAATTTCCAAAAGGGTTTGCCTCATTTAACTGGCAAAATATCCGTCAATCAACCACGAAAGGGAAATCTACTGCATAGAATTTTAAGAAGTTAGTGTAGCCTTGATCAATGTTAACTATTTTTTATAGATTAAACATTTTCAAGGTTGCCATTTTACCAGTTTTTTACATCAAACGATGTATGTTGCCATTTTCCAACTGCCCGGTATTTTTTTGAGTAGCTACCACTACTATATTGGAAATAAATAAAAATAATTTACTGTTTTTTTTTTTTAATAACATTTACTTAAGAATTTGCTTATAATTATTCTAGTAACAAATAAGAACCTTATGCAAAGAATATAAATTTTTTGGTTTTCAGTTTACATTGACAGTGCTCAGCTATGGCGATTTTTACTTCGTACATTTTATAGTTCTCGACGAAAAATTTTTAATACTGTTCTTGGCTTGTCTACGGACATTGCACACAATTTACAGGCTTTACTTATTACAAATCATTCAGGTATGTGATGGAAACGATTTTGTTGTTTTTTATAAGAATTAAGCTCTGTACAGACGGTTGTCAGATCTTACATTATACAATATACAGTAAAGAATCGTGTGAACTTAGAATTGGTGTCTCGCAATATTGTCGGAAAAAGCATTTTCAGACTTCAAACTAACAATAATAATGCCAAATATGTGACAATCGTGTGTCAGCACAATGTTAGGTCTGACCATATTATAAGATCTGCCAACCGTCTGTACAGAGCTTTAGTTTTGACTAATATTTAATTTTTTTTATTATTTTTGTCTAAATTATTAATTATTGTTTGATTTTTATTTTCTGGCATACTTTTTAAACCCAAATGTTAAGAGATGGATTAAAAAAAATTCTCAAAATCGATCGAAATTCATCACACCATTTGAAAACGATCGTTTTCCACACATACCTGATTATATATTATTATAAATTATATTAATATTATTTATTGTATATAAATTTATATGTTATTATCTTATATACCTATTTTAAATTTTATAATTTTTATTTAAGTGGGTCAAATTATATTTTATAATTATTTTTTTACATTTTTATATTATTTTTTTAAAATATAAGAGAATTAGTAGAAATTTGTGACTGCTTACGGCCCTTAGGGTAGGCTACTGAAACTCAATAAATTAAATTAAAAAATTCTCTAGATATAGGGCCAAATTCATAAACAATATTTTCAGTTTATAAAAGGTTTATTAAAGAACTTTTTTATGAAAATTTGTTTCATAAACCTTTTATAAAGCAAAAATATTTTTTATAAATATGGCCCATAATATATAAAAATTTTATTTGTATTGAAACTTTCACGCCCACTGTTCCATTTGCCAAATATTTTTGCTTAGATACTCACATTGGTAACAGACTTACTCTCCCAAAGTTTTATGGCTCTTTTGTGGTTATCTAGAGGCACGATGATAAATATTAATTTTAATTAGTATGCTACAGCCATTGCTACAATTCCGTGTATTTTTGATTGATATTCTTAGCACCGTAGTATTAGAGTTCATAGACAAAGTTTGATGATCGGAGATATTTATTTTAGTCTTACATATGTTCTGTAAAAGATAAAAAGTGTTGTTGAGTCACCGCAATTTTAATACTTTAAATATATTTCTTGGATATTAAGGAGCCATATAGTTCATAACATTAGTCTCGACCACTATTATGCATTTATATGTTTAAGATACTATTTAAAACTACGCTCACAAGCGCCAACTACATATTAAAAAAAAATCTTATAATATGTCCCCGTATTTATGTCTGGTAACGCTTTTCTGTTTAGAAATAAATCAGTATCTACATCTTTTTAAAATGCACAGTGATTTAAAAACTTTTTATTTTGTTAATATTTCGGTACCAGAGAATTTTTTAATATGAGTATGTATTGTAGCTTTTGCACTGAAAAAAAAAATCTATGCCTTGTATATGGTAAAATTTCTTTTTTTATATCTTAATTATATTTAAGAAAAATGGGTGACATATTGAATATAAATATAAATAAAATTATGTGTAATTGAATGAATAAATATGTTTACGTCTAAAAGAAAATTAATACGTAAAGAAAAGCATTAGTTGATGTTTAAAATGTGTTTTTTTTTTTAATTAAAAATAATTTTTTACTCTAATATTACCAAATTTTCTTTTTTTTTTAGTGTAATAATAATAATAAATGCAATCATAAAAAGAATCACAATTTATTTATTCAATTGAGCCCATAGGGTCATATATGATTAATATAATTGAACAGATAATCAAGAGAAAATATACAATACATAATATGTATAGTATATACTATATATATGTATAGTACATAATTAGTTGACTGTATAAACTTGTTAATTTGTTCATAAATATTTAGAGTGTATCATTTTCATAAAACTAAGCGACCCAAACCTACTTTCTTGATTGAAAATTATTATCAGCCCAATTATGAAAATTCAGGGGAGTTTTTTCCCTTCCCAACCAATTGTACGTAGGGCAAAAAAAAATTCCCTTATTCTAGTCTCCCAGGGAATGAGAAAAAAGGGAGGGAGAATTTAAGAATCAACTGTTTTGGTTTTGACAATTTATTTTGTTTAAAGAAAAACAAATTGAAAATCGTGTATTTATTTAATATACATACTTGCTGAAGATTTAAATAATGAAGGTCAAAACTAAAAAATTAATTAGAGGATTGGAAAAGGCTACGGCAGTTATTTTAAGTAGGTTAAGCAGGCAGCTCCAATACAGCTCACTTGGGTCCAAGTATTGGTCCCTTTGGTACATTATAAACTAGTTTCTTTAAGAGAATTAATACATAAATATTTTTCGTAGTTTTGGCTCAGCCCATTTATAAGGAAATATAACTTTGGCCGGTTCGGATAAAAATTCTTTCAGCAGCGTAAGAGTAACGAAAAATCGCGATTTACTTTTATATTAAAATTAAAATTTCGGTAGTTATTGAATGTCTTGACGGATTATAGCACCGTCTAAAAACAAATATCTTTTTTATAATAGGAAAGGAAACTATAGTTCGAATGTTTCTAGTATTTTAAACAAATCTATATCATCTAATAATTTTAGATTTGTGATCACGAGCTATTCCGGGATTTTGCTACATTAGGGAGAGTAATTGTTGCAGTTTATTTGTACTATTTGACCTAAAACTAAAACAGCTTTAACATTTTTTATTTTTTTATATTTTTTGTATGTTTGTTCAAAGACACTCGGGGGTTTCCGTGGGTGTCTTTGCTCCTGAACTACTCAAGATATTTCTATGAAATTTACACAGGCATGCGATAGATATTATCAAGACGCACGGCTTTTTAGTCATTAGGGAAGATCGTGGGTAAGTCTCGCTTAGAGTCAATCAGGCCATCTTTGTTGCTCGGGCTTCGAGTGGTTTGCGTCTCACTCTCGTGCTGGCTGATTGGTTTCCTTGAATAACTATACTGCGTTACTGTTATGGGTGGTTGTTTTAATCAGCCACATGCAATCGTTCTGGCTATCGTGTTTAACCTAGTAATTTTTATTTAAGTCGTACATTGGTGGAGCACCATTTATAACTCTTTTAAACTCAATTTTTTCAATGGAGGAGAACCATTAAACTCGAGCTTTCATTTGAGGAGCACCATTAAATTAATTTTAATTTTACCTAGTTAAATTTCGAGTTTCACCTCCTATACGAAGGTAGAGGTCGCACTGCAGATTTTGGAGGAAGCTAAGGATAACATACCCTGGCGCTTTGTCACTACCAATTTTTTTGTTTAGAATACAAAAAAAAAATTTTTAATCAACATCTTTTCATGCAAGGGTGTCATTTTTTTCAAAAGTATTAACAAAGATACTTTACCCCAGTAATTAGTTTTTTTGTCTTTTTATCAAAAAACTTTTATATATACTGCTGTTATACCTACCTGAAATTTATAAAGTTATGTTTGTTGTTTAAGAGCTACCGAATTATTTCTAAAGAATTTTAAATGTCTAATTGGTATTAAGCTTAACAGTCACGTAAGTTTTTAGATTTGGTTTTGGGGCTGTCTATATTTATATAAAAAAAATTATGTATCCAAGATAGTTCAGTCATTCTTTAACACTATTTTGTTGTGGCATATGTACTCTATAGACATTTGGTGTTTTATACGGTTTGATTTTGTTTAATTAATCTGGCTGGCTACTTATCATTTCTTTAACATTATCAGCTGTAAATATTTTGAGTTTAATGTCAATTTCAAGTTTGATAAACATTTTTTAATCTTTGCAAGTTTCTACATTTATTTTAGACTTGTATTTATAATTATCTAACAGTAACATGTCTAGATAAATCATCTACGAATGAATGTTACGAAATATACATATGTATGTATCTTTTTACTTAATGATTTTGTGCTGTTTGGATGACCAATTTTTGAATGAATTAATTGTAGCACTTTACTGGAAGATATTAAGTTTTTATCACGTACTTCCTTCGCTCTTATAGTACATGTTTTGCCTTCTTAATGTATGATTTAATATTTGGCATGACGTTTGCATTTATTTATTTTAAGAAATTTGTTTTTCTCTTTTATATTATTTTTTGTTTTATATGTATCTTTAATTGTAATTAAACTAACAATAAGTGCTATAAATTCGTATACAAATTTATCATAATTTTTGTTTTTGTTTTAGTTTTATTAGTTTATTAGTTTATTTTTTTATTTATTATTTTTATTTCGGTAATGAAATAGCCGACTGTGAGTTTTTTAAAGTTTTCTGGAATTCTTTTTTTAATATTTAATCGTTCGTTTAATTTTCTATTTTGTATCCTTTAAACTTTATAATGCTATAAATCAATATTGCAGAAATAACAAAATAAATACAAAACAAAAGGTTGTTGACTGCTTCTCAATCATCATTATATGAACTGGTTTTTTTGAAAGTGGTATAAGTCCAATTTTTCAAAAAACTAAGTTAAAGGTCATTTTAATGAGCTATAGACACATTCCCTCCATTTTTGCAATAACAATTTCCATAGAATTATATTTTGACATAAAATAAACAAAAACAGTTTTGCTGTACAATGCTATCGCACAAGTATTTCTTTTGAAAATAGAATAAGTCCATTCTAAATAATTATCATTAAAACAAGTTTCTTATTGCAATTATTATTGATTATTGTTGCTTCAGTGCACGCTGCTACAGGTATGTCTAAAGTCTGTTTCACACTATATTACTGAGTATTAAGATTTCCATTGTTATTTGTAGCTAAAAAAATTAAATGAGAATTGTTGTGATTGATAAAAAATCTAACGTAACATAATATTTCGTTTTTACACTATCACACTTCAAATAAAATGAAAAATCCAGCAAAAGAGCAAGCCGAGTTTGTTGCCTTATATACCACCTATTTACCATAAATACTTCAATAGATTAACTGTAAAAGAAAACTAAGTTTAAAATATTTTTTTTTTTGTATTTAAAGGTCTTAACGAAGTAATTTTGATTTGAAATAAACTTTGTTATTCCTGTATTTTAATGTGTTCATTTTAACTACATATTACTTTTTACATAAAAATCAATTTCAGTAAAGCTATAAAACTATGAACTTAAAATTGCTCCTGTTGTTATTTTTTTGTAATATGTTATTTTTAAAAGTGGTATAAGTCCATGTGGAGCGATAAAAAACGTTTATTTTTTCAAAATAATTTAGTAATTATTATTTCATAATAAATTTAAGAGGTGTATAGTGTAAAAAATATCCCTCGAATTGATTAAAGTTGGCTAATATTTTTAAATTGATTCAAACGCAAACGCTTAAATATTAAATAAAAACCAGTTTATATTTAGTTTTAAGAGTTTGTAAAATTAAAAATTTTACAAATGATTTTTTTATCTTCACGTGTTTTTTATTTATCTTCACTGTAATTTATTATCTGTTGATAGCCTGCGTTTAGACACGCAAACATTTGAAAGGGAAACATTTAGTTTGGAAGTATATAACGGATGGGAATAGAGCATCGTTTTTGTGTTCGGTACTCGGCGATACGCTTCGTTAACATTTACCTTGTATACTTTGCTTCAGGAGATTTGCTTTAACAATAACTAGCTGTGTCCGCCACGTCGTTGGCGTCCTGACAATATTTTGTTCGTGTTGGCTGTGAAAGTATTCCACACCAAATTTTAAGTACCCATCTCTGGATAAAATTCTAAAATTTACATTAAGTTCTAATATTAATCTAGATGTGTGTAAATAGTGTAGTAGTGTAGTTTGCAGTACCTTTAAATCAATAAAATTGCGTACTTTCACTACTTTTTTTTCTATTTTCTCTTGGAAATAAGTTATTTTTCAAAAAAAAAAATCCTATATATGAATCAAGAGACTAAGAAACCACCTCGCAAAATTTAATTTAAATTCATCCAATAGGACAGACACAAAAATTCTAAAAATGCTGTATTATATTCCATTTTGATTACGAACTAATATAGCTACAAAATTTTCAAAAAATATATCATGTACAGAAATGGTACTGATACTTTTTTTATTATATGTATAGATAATGGAATGGAGTATAATGGAATGTTGCCGCCAACATGTTCATCTGTGTGAACGCGAATAAAAAACAAAATGTTTGACCCTTTAAACTTGGGCTTATATATAGTACATGGTCGCTACAAACTGTACTAATACACCTGCTATGGCAAGTTTCTAAGGTTCGTATTTCAGTGCAGTTGAAATATTTATCAGACTCAGCTTACACCTAGTTTTGTTCAGTATTTAAAAATCAGTTTTGAATCCCTTAAAATTTCAAAAATTTTACTTTAGTTAGGAAGAGATATGAAAAGCGATCATTTAATCCCATACTATGCACAGTGTTCGTCTTTCTCACTTTTCTAAGAAAATAAAACTGGAGTGGCCTACACGCAACTTTACCATACCAAATGGAAACAGATATTTTTATGGATATATTACATAAAAAATAAAAGCCCAAAGTATATTCAAATCGAAAAATTTATTTTTTCGGTTTGGGGTGTTAGGTAAACTACCCCTTGCCCCTTCCCGATTATGTCCAAAATTTATACAGCTCTTCATCTCCAGAAACCAAAGGCACATACGGAATTTCATTTCGATATGTCATACGGTATGACCTGTAGGGCGTTTACAAAATTTGGGAGCAAGTAAACTACCCCTTGCCCCTTCCCGATTATGCCCAAAATTTATACACCTCTTTATCTCCATAAACCAAAGGTACATACTAAATTTCGTTTTAATATGTCGTACGGTATGACCTGTAGAGCGTTCACAAAATTTGAGGGTAAAGAAACTGACCGTTGTCCCCTCCCGATTATGTCCAAAAGCTATACAGCTCTTCATCTCCACATACCAAAGGCACATACTAAATTTCATTTTGATATGTCAAACGGTATGACCTGTACAAACTCCACAAAAATAGTGGCATACACACCCACGCTACAGACATCATCGCGAAAATAGTCAAAATGGATTCAGGGGACCTTAAAACGTATAAATCCGTCGAAATCCCGACATCGAATTTTTTCATGATTACTATACTTTACCTTATACTACATATGGTAAAGTAAAAAGTCTAAGCTTCATAAATTTAAACAGTTCATTTTTAGTTCGAACGAACAATTTAATTTGTAAAAATATTTATTTTTATTGCTGCCTTTTATATTTTAGACAATCAATTATTTAGCAGTTTTTTATTTGAAACTAATTTTATTCTGCAAAACCTATTAATTTCTTTCTTTTATATCAGAAGATTTCGCTAAAAAAACAGAATTTGAATGGAGCTGGATCAAAATTTCAAACTGTGCTTCTTAGAGAAGCATTTCTTAAAATATATTATTATAAATTTTCCCTTGGCTCGATATAAAAAATATCTTTAAAAACTTTGGTGCAAGAGTAAATTCGCAAAGCTCTCGGAAAGTTAAAACCAACAATTGGCGTTTAATGACAAGGATGCATGAACCCTTTAAAATACAACGGTTTATGAATTGATTAGCTTAGTTTAAGTAGGCAGCATGTTTTCACAGGACACTTGGGTATAATTTGTTCCTTTGTATTACCCTTGCGCAAAGAGAGAAAAAAATCAAAATAAAAAGGAGAGAGAAGAGCTTTTAGCGAAGGGAAGAAAGTGTAGACCGAAAGAACTGTTATAACAGGCTCGCTGGCTAGGACGTATGTATATTTGTTAAGTTCCTCCGGGGAAATTTTATTGTTTTGTTGACTTCTAACAAATGGGCCTCCCCGATAGAGTAACGTGGTAGCTGTGGCTTGGACCTAAATCTCAAGACGGGCGATTTAGTCGTTGAGCTATTGCACTACTCGACAGAGGCACTAATGCAGGATGAATGGTTGCCTAAAACTACTTCACAATGATTTTTTTCATGAATTGAAACAAATATTATGTAATGAATTTCATACCGTTTATTTTACATTCTTATTAATAAATTATTTCGTTTTAAGTGTCTGTCTTGGGTTATTTCATACAATCGCTGAAATTTTTGTTTTATTATTTTTTTATTTATAAATTAAGAAAGAGGAGTGAGTAACTTTCAACATCATAGCTAATGAATCAAAAAATGTTACAAAGAAGTAACAATTCGTACAATGGTAGCGTGTAATTAAAAATGAATATGAGTTTCTTTCTAACTACAAATTATAAAAAGATTTAGAAAAAAACAAATTAAAATTTTTATAAACCTCCACCAGAGCGATCTACACTAATCTTTTGTTTAAGTTGAGCGGCTTCGTGCTTTTGTTCTTCCAATTCAGCCATACGAGCAAAACGCGAATATGCCACATCGCCGGTCTTAATGGCAGACATCATCTTTAAAAATAATAGATTTTTTTATAAAAAGACCTTTAAAAAATATTTTAATGTTAATTTACCTGCAAATATTCATCGAGCTCTACTTGACCATTCATATTTGTATCGATTTCTTTTAAGATGTCATGCAATTGTTCCCCGGAAATATCACCATCACCAAAGTTCTGTGTGAATTATGTTATTAAAAGACGTTCTCACAAAGAAGACAAAGAAAATTAACTCACTTTAAGGGCTCTCCTAATGTCATTAATAGAAACATATCCCTTCTTATCCTTGTCAATAAGTTGGAAGCGTTTGATGTAAGTTTGTATTTCATCCTTTGACAATTTGATGGGGATTCTCTCCTTCGAAGCACGGTTAACCATTTGACCCATTTCATTAGCTAAGAACTCATTTGCAGCTTTAAGTTGTTTCTGTATTAAAAAAAAAAAATATTTTGAAATTTTATTTTATGCAAAAACTTCTTTATTTCTCTCAAATGTGTACCTCTTTTTCATCTTTGGACCACTTTAGTTCTTCTCCCATAATGTCGATAATGGTGGGCAAAGCTTCTTGGGCAGCTTGTACATTAAGGAAAGCCAAGCGTAAACGACGTGCAATCATGTCAACGGCATTGCAAGCATATTCTCTAACGCCATAACGAATTTCCGCATCAATGTATGGAAATTCCGGATGAATGCGATTGCCGATGATTGGCCAACGTTTGCCAGTTAAAGAAGCCATTTTGGCGACAGCGAATGCACGATCACCATACGATTTGGCTAAGTGTTGAGCGACTTCGCATTCCAAGCCAAAATCTTGTACCAAACGGATGTACATGGTAGGTGTCCAGCCTTGGCCGCCCTCAATCTTTAGCAGCATCGTTACTGCTTCGGCACGCTCAGGTGTTAAATTGCAAGCTGGAAAAGCGATTTTATTTTTAAAAATTAAATAAATATTAAAATTCCGTCATTCTTCACACACCTTTAATAGCAGCATCTATTGTATGCTCGGCCATAGCCCTGTACGTTGTCCACTTTCCTCCTGCAATTGTTATCAACTTGGAAGGACTTACGTGAACAATATGATTACGAGCCAAGGATTGTGTGTCGTCCTTGTTGGGATCGGATACAAGCGGACGTATGCCACTCCAAGCCGAGAGAACATCACCACGTCTGACCTCAACATCAGCATTCAGGTAGTTTTTGATTTCATTCAAAATAAATTGAATTTCATCTTCAGTCGGCTTAGGGCTGTGTGTTATTTCACAAGGTAAATCTGTGGTGCCAGCTATAGTTTGTCTTTGCCAGGGCAAAAAGAAAATTACACGTCCATCCGAGGTCGAGGGATCCAAGAGACCCATCTGGTCGGGGCTGTAATAACCTGGCAACACAATGTGTACACCCGAACTAGGACAGCAAATGCTCTTGACGGTGGGATCATCCATTTTGCGTATAGAGTCAGTAAAGGGTCCGGTGGCATTAATAATACATTTTGCCTTGACGGTGAATTCTTTACCAGAAATATGATCTTTAACTTTAGCACCACACAAGACTTTCTTGCCACTGCCATCGTCTTTCTTTAACAGTTCCTTAACCTCAACATGGTTACATACCGTGGCACCATGACGAGCAGCAGTTAAAGCTACAGCCAAACACATGCGAGCATCATCTTGTTGACCTGCAATTTAGATATTAAAATCAAGTGTAAGTTTATGAAATGCATCAGTAATTACCATCATAATAAACAAGGGCACCACAAAGTTTCTCTTTTTTCAACATTGGAAAAAGTTCCAACGCCTCAGCTTTCGACAACAAATATGAACTCTTCACATTACGATCACCAGCTACTAAATCGTAACATTTAATACCCACCCAATAGTAGGGTACTTGCCACCATCTAATGAAAAAAATTAATTAAAATGTTTTTCGAGTCAATTTAAAAAAAATCTTTACTGATAAACAGGCAGCATAATAGGCAATGGATGAGCTAAATGAGGAGCTGATTCAAGCATTGCAGCTCTCTCTTGCAAGGCTTCTTTAACCATACGATATTGTTCATAATCTAACTACAAAAGCCACAGTAATAAAAAAAAATAAATTAGAATTAATGATGATTTAGCATATTCTGCAATTAATTTTTTAGAATTTAAAATATTCAAAGGGAGGATTTGTTTACTTACGCCTAAAATAGCTTTTTGTAAATAGCGGACACCGCCATGAATTAATTTAGTCGATCTAGACGATGTACCACTGGCAAAATCGTCCAATTCTACCATTGCTGTTTTTAAACCTCTAGTAACAGCATCCAAGGCACAACCTGCCCCTGTCGCACCACCTCCAATAATAAGTACATCATACTCTTCACCACTTTGTAAAGCCTTCATTTGCTCAGCGCGTGAAACTAAAGTACGTTTGCGCTTTGGAGGCCTCTTCATTTCCGCGCTTACCTAAAAATCGAAAGTGTCATAAATGATATGATGTACGCAACACAGAAATAAAGATATGAAGTAAATTCGCACTAACTGTATGCGTAGAATTCATACGATCTAGGGTCCATGTTGCCAAAACTGAACCAATTGCAGCACTCAGCGTTGTAACGCCAATTTTACAGAATGTGGATGCCATAGTTTATTTCGTCTGTAATCAAAGGTATGAAATATTTAACATTTTTTTTTATTTCATATTTTTTAGATTTATCTAAAGTTATGTTCACACTATCTGATTTCTAATCTGACATTTAAAAGTCAATTTTAAAGCATTAAAGTGATTAAAACAGTTTTAATTTAATTGAAGTAGACTAAAATTGCTTTTTAAATTAAATAATGAAGATATATAGCGCCTCAGATGGAAACGCAGATAGTGTAAAGATAGCCTAAGGAAAAATTATATTTTATACTTATGTATGTATTGCACTTGATCAATAAAAGTGTATAAATTCAAATATTTTAAGCTTTCATCAGAGGCAAAAAAAACTTATAGATTTTATATAAAAAATGCTTTAAAAAATTATACACACTTTATTTAGTGTTCTGTGCCCTAAAAACGTAACCCTATTATTTTCGCTACAATGTCTCTCCGTTTTTAATTCTGGAACTGTAATAACACTCTTGAAGTTTTTACATGGCCTTATTTTTAAATCGTTACAGACAGACACTTGAAATTTACACACAGTATAAAAAACTATGTCGACTATAATAACAAGTATATAAAATAAAGGGTATTCTCATGGAGGCCGTGATATTGCCGATTATGGTTAAACCGCCGGCACTGGAAAAATTAAAACTAAAAATTAAAGGATCCACCATAGAAAAAGTGACATATAAATATGTAACCGTGTCACGCAGTTAATTAAAATTTTTCTGAAAAAAGTAACAAAAACGTAAAATTTAAAATTAAACCGAGCCGTGCCACAAGCAAGACGTGCAGAAATATGGCGAAACTCAACGTGTCTGAGTCTAAATCGCACCTGACCGATTTATTTACTAAACTATAAAAAATAACACTGGGTAGATATTATAGGCGAATGTAAATCGGTTTAAATTGAAATAGTTATTCACTTTTTTATTTCACACCACCGTACAATCTCAATTTTTCGCGAAATTGCTTTGATTTAATGCATTCCCTTTTGGAGAAGAAGTAATATGTGAATTCGTTATTGGTTTCAGAGTGCTCAATCATGTGTGAAGTATGTTTTTTTTTTTGCTTCTTTTTTTTGATACATGTGTGAGAGAGAGACTAGAAAATACTTGTGTGAGTGAGAAGATTTATTTATTTCCATTCTATTCAAAGGTGAATAAATGAAAAATATATTGTTTTTCACGCAAGTGCTCAAATATGAGAATTTACAATTTTGTTAATTTTTCAAAAAAAAAGATCATTGAAAAATGTTCGTATTACGCATTCGCATATGTGTATGTATATGCACATATTTAGTTATGTGCAACTGCCGGCATATGCAGAAGCAAAGTGTCTTAGAAATCACATTTATGAGAAATTTTATAAATTAAAAAAATATAGCAAACATTTATGTAAAAGAGCATTAATGACATTCTTCGTTTTTCATCGTTTGTGAGCATAAGTACGATCAAAAATATAAAATGTTTAGAAATCTAATTTATGAGAAATATCATAAATGATGAAATTTCAACGCCCGTAAATGAAAAATTCTGAACCCTGATTAGTTTCATCGTTAAGAGCTGTTACTGCTTAAAGTGAAATACATATATACTTGATTAATGGTACACAATTCTTTCTTTGAAATTTTTCCAAAATTTTCGTTTTCGATAAATCTTGTTTTAAATTCGAATTTATTAATCTCACAATTAAGGGAATTTTTCGAAATTTATTTAACAACTTTTATGTTATTTAAATAAACTAGGTACGGATATATTATGATCCAACGAATGATTCCATGTTTGACAGCTTTACGAAACGATTTTCTAGGGAACATCTCTGACATCAGCTGCTACAGAATAAAAAGGGTAGAAGAAAAACAAGTCTTTTTCCCAGGAAGCTATTAGTATGCTTTTCACGAAAACACTGAATTACGACAGTTCCGACGGCGAAGATGATGAGAACCAAATCAGCTGTTGATTCTGTTTCCTCATGATTATCATCTTTAAAACAAATCCTGTTTTAAGAGTAAATATTCTCTCAGATTTGTAACTTCTTTTTTTAATAAATGACTAATTATGATAAATTATTGATTTTTATTTCATGAAATAGTAAAATAAGATATAAAAAAATTTGTCCGGTTTTTTATGTGAAATACTCCTATGTGCGTTGCCGTAAATGATACTCATTACATGTGCTTGTAGATGCAAACGCCAAAAAAGAAGTGCAAACACTTGCCGATTTTGTGTTAAATAATAATCTCTCAATACAACTTATTTTTTAATTATTTCTTATAATGTTAATTTTTTGTTGTTTATTGTAACATCTTTTATTTAAAATTATACTTTATACTGGTTAGCCGGTTTTTTCAAACTGAAACCGGTTAAAAAAAATTCGGTGAACCAACACAATTTCAAGAAAATAATTGAACAATTTTTTCGATATTGTTTGGTATTTAAAATACTCTAATACTGACGATGGCACCCGAGTCATGTAGTGAAAATAAACTTGCAAATGAGTTTGGAATATCTACTCAAAAAGGGAGAAAATCATAGTTTAATTTCTTGCCATCTCCCTAGATTTTACCCTAACGTAAATATTATTGCCTGTTTCACAATGGCGACAGAGGTCGTTCTTTCTTACATTTATATTAAAAAAAATATAAAAATTTTGTTTTGAATGTACTTATACATACGAAAGAACGAATTCTTTCGATATTGACAAACCGGCAGTTAAATTTAAATCTATATAATTTCCTTTAACTTTTTCTATAAAAAGCCTAAACATGCTTACAGTGACTCACATCGAACGTAGGGGGAAAGTTGTTGCTAAAAATTTACTAACTGTTTTAATAATAAATAATTATTTTTGCAAATATTATTAATGCATATGATTAGGTTATTAATACAAAAATAAAATATGTATGTATGTGTCATTAACATAAGAAAAAAATTCCATGACAGTATTTTAAAGGCATAATGTAAAAATTGTAAGAAAAATTGATATTCACATTGAAATTTGGGCAAAGTAAGCTGCAAAAATTTCAGTTATATATATTCGCATCGCTGATTATTTACCCCTAGTCTACATTAGTCATTAACATGTCTTAATAAAAGTTAAACTTGATATAAAAAACGTATTTAAAATAATGTTTTTTTATATGAAGTTTGACTTTTGTTAAGACATGTTACTGACTAATTTCGACGGGAGTTTAATTACTAAAAAAGTACTAATAACATAAAAGCTGTCGTCAGTTGAAATTTTTACTATGCCTTGTAAAATAAGAAAATTTTTTGCAAAAATTTTATCGAAAATTTTTGCAAAAATTTTATCGAAAATTTTTTGCAAAAATTTTATCGAAAATTTTTTGCAAAAATTTTATCGAAAATTTTTTGCAAAAATTTTATCGAAAATTTTTTGTAAAAATATTTTGTTAAAATCTTATCGAATATTTTTTGTAAAGATTTTATCGAAAATTTTTTGTAAAAATTTTATCGAAAAGTTTTTGTAAAAATTTTATCGAAAATTTTTTGTAAAAATTTTATCGAAATTTTTTTGTAAAAATTTTATCGAAATTTTTTTGTAAAAATTTTATAGAAAATTTTTTGTAAAAATTTTATCGAAATTTTTTCGTAAAAATTTTATCGAAATTTTTTGTAAAAATCTTATCGAAATTTTTTTGTAAAAATCTTATCGAAATTTTTTTGTAAAAATCTTATCGAAATATATTTAATATTCATAATACATATTTCCTTCTTCTTTCGGTAGAGAAAAGGGAAATTTTAATTTATAATAGCAGGAATGGGAGAAGGGAAAATTTTCCCCGGGAATTGTTATTCATAGTTGGGCTGTATTTGTTTTGGGCATGAAGTGTGTGGCTGCGAAGTTTGTTAGAAAATTGCTAAATTTTGAGCAAAAGCAAAGGCATTACTAGCGCTCAGGAGTTGTTAAATGACGTTAACGACGATCCTGGAGGTTTGCTGAAAAGGATCATAACTGGTGACGAAACTTCTGTATATGGTTAAGACGTCAAAACCAAGGCCCAATCATTCCAAGAGAAGCGGTCAGAATTCAAAACTCGAAGAACACACACAAACGTGACTAAACAAAATTTCTATAATCGAATGTACACAGCCCGCGAAAAATCAAAATTTGTCCTTTTCTTTTGAACAGACCTCGTATGTATACTTATCGTTAGCTAAAAAGCAAAAAGGCGTAACTAACAAAAAATTCAAAATTCTGTTTCTGATTGATTATTATTAATGACATAATTTTAAACTTCTGCCATTAAAAATTACGTTTTTATTAACAAAAACCAAAAGGTCCCTTTGTTTTTTGTTAATAATTATACTATAGTTTTCATTTCACAAGATTTTTGCTTATGCAGTGAAATTTTATTTTTGTTAGTTACCCCTTTTTTGCATTTCAGCTAACGATATGTATGTACATACATAATTTGACAGCATGTTTAGTAAATGTTTTGTTATTGTTTATAGGTATGTATGTATATATGTGTTGAATATATAAATTTTTGAAATTCACAACAAAAATCGCACATTATGTTTAGCAAACAACAGATAAATTAATACACGAGTTTTATATAAAGTTACAGATGTACGGACGGCAATAAACACAAATGTTCATTCATAAGGGGCGAATGTATGTTTGTATGCATGTATGTATATAAATAAACACTGGAAAACTGTTAAACACCAGAATTAATCATATTGAGTCACCGAACGGCAACAATATTGATTTTTATTTAAATGTGTAAAACAACACTTTACAGCTAAATTATCGTAGTAAAATTATTAAGCACTTTTTCTAAAATTAAAACTGGATTGCAAATATCGGCACTTACAATTAAATGTTTAGATAATAACGAACACTCTTAACTAAAAGTTAATAAATATATTATTAATGCCGCTTTGCTATATTTTGTGTTATTTTTATGCGTGTATTTATTTAACAATAAATTTTGAGTATCTGTTAGAAGATGAAAAAAGATACTGCCTTAAAATTGTATCTCATTCGCAAAAACTGCGGAATGTGTACTTCTCTCAGATTTGCTATGTTTTGTTTAAAACATTTCAAACTTTCAAAGAGAACTTTTACACGGTTATAAATAATGCAAAACAATATTCCCACATATACTTTTCTCTCAATACCTATACAAATGTTAGGGTTTGTATTGGAATAATTCCAATAGAAGTGCATTATACTCGTACTGTCAGACATTAGAAGAGGGGAAGAGAATGCGGAACAACTGAATAATGTGATGCAACAATTGTAATAGAGAAAAAAATACTTAACAGTTTTTTTTTTGTTTTAAAATAAAAATACAGGGTTATAAAATAATTTTTATATGTTGTACATTAAAAACAAGTGTCTGTTTGAGGATACATATTGATTTTCCAACAGCTATAATATGTGGTCAAAATATTACCTACTGTCTAGTGTCCTAACAAGTTTAAAATCCATATATACAATTTTATATGAAGTACCGGTTTTTTATATGAAGTTTACCTTTTGTCCAAAAACAATTTTATGGTCAGGTTAGAATCTAGGTTACAAATCAAGTATAAAATTGATTGGATTTGTTCCGTTAAGAAATAAAATGCTGTTGAAGACATCATTTTCAGGCCGCGTTTAAAATAGTGCCAGTACCAGTAGCAGTACTATTTTAAACGCGGCTTGAAAATGATATCTTCACATCGAAAGCGCTCGCCAAACGTACCAAAACAACAGCCAGTGACGACGGTCTTCACCGAAAGCTATGACAACAGTACAAATCAAGGTTTAAATATCTCTTCAAAACACTCTTACTTTTGAAAAGATGACAATTTACACCGAATAAAAAAAAATCGGACATGGTATCCAAGGTAAATTATTCTAAATACTTATGTATGTATGTATGTATTTATGTATGTATGTACATAGAGTTTGACTAAACTCTAAAACTTTATTAATCGTTTACCCTTCAGATTTAAGTTCGAATCGAGCTTTCGCCTTTATGTAAAGGAAATTAAAAAATAAACACTCAGGAATTTAGCCTCATCTGATATTTTCAATCTCACCGCCCATAGTCATCATTCTCCTCAGGTATTCTTTATCCAGAAGAATGCAATTAATGCAACTGTTGAGTATTGTGGAACAAGATTAACGTGAGTACCTGCCTACTCGGCCTAAACTCACGTTGTTCTTACCACCGAGTGAAACTTCGTCGTAGACTAGCGCCCCCATTGTGTAGTATAACAACACTATACGATTGCCACCAATCGCTTTTTGTGTGTGATACAGTCACAATGAGTAGCAATTTATATAATATGGCTTGCCTTTCCAAGGCAAGCCTAGATCCACATTATAACCTCTTGCATAAATCGATCTTAAACCACAACCACCACGTGTACCCCCGAAGGGGACCTCACCAATAACCGGACACAGAGAGGATAGGCTCTCTGTGGGGCCACCGATTCCCGTGGTACCAGTCCTTTGGGCACTGGTCGGGCCTCGAAGAGGATCCGTATGTTTTAACACACAGACCTTTTCTTCCAGATTTAGGCTCTAGGAACCCTAGCGTCTGGTGCCCCTTTTTTCCCCGAGTGAACCGAGTCAAAGCATTTGCCATTTCTGCAGTGACAATTGGAACCCCCGGGGGTGCAACTGTTGAGTATAGGGATTATTCACTCAACAGAATGCCAAAACTCTCTAGTGGCTTCATAATCGCTTATATTCAATATAATATAACCTATACTGAAAGCCGCGTTCTATATAACCAATTACCGCATGAATGACACTCTTAACAAATCTACCTTTAAGGAAAGCTTGCTGAGTTCCGCTCCGTATAACGGTGTTGCTTAAGGAAATTTCACACTATAATACAAGTATTAATACTTTTGAGGAAATGAACCCTGACATGATGAGTTTTTATTGTTTTTTGAAAAATTTCAAACAACAATTAGATCAAAGTTTCATTTTATTCAAAAGTATGTATTAATACTTGTATTATAGTGTGAAATTCCCTTTAGATGCACTACAAAAAGAATGCCAAAGAAGGAACAAGGTGGCAAATGTTTGCGAACCTAAAAATTTTAAATTTGCTATTAATTTTAAAAGACCATCTTGATATTTTATGATCTTTTTATACGGTTTTTCGATAAAAGACGATTTTTGGAAAGAAAATGATGTTTTGGCTAATTTTTTTTTCGGTGAAATACCCGATAAAGAGTAAACTTTTTTGAACTTCTATTTATGCTTTTAAAAAAGCTTATTTTTGCAAAAAAAAAAAAATTAAAATAAAAAAGTCTATTGCTTGAAACCTGTAGACATCTATCTGTATAAATAAAATCAAATCTCCTTCATTGGTAATCGCATCACTTAACGACGGCTGCACCGATTTGGCTAATTTATTTTTTAAATCTTCATCATACCCCAACTTAAGTTTTTACGGAAAGAAAAATTACCCACGTCCACTTAAATGCCCACTTTTTTAATTTATCTAAAATCGAAGTACGGCTTGACCGACTCATAGTAATCCAATTTAAGTTTTTACGGATGCCCATTTTACGCCCAATTCTTTGATATATCTAAAATTGATAAACATTGATTGTGTACAGAACTACATATATTATGTATTACAAGTAACCCCGTTCTTAATGTGAATAGTCTAAAAAAAGAATGGATTTATTAGAACTGTGGGTGTGGCACCTGCCATACAAAGTGGAAAATTATATAATGTACCTAGAGAACTACAATAGAAAACTTTGCACAAGTAACCCTTATATTAATGCGCATAGGTAAGCAGTAAACAAAAGGTTTTGGAACAATGGGCGTGGTAATTTCCATGAAAAGTAAAACTGTTATAATTTAAATAGAGAACTACAAGAGGTAGAGTCTTAAAATTTTGTACGAGGAACTCCGTTATTAATGAGCATTGCCACACAAAAAATCTATTGGTTTGTAAGTCTAGGCGTTGTAACTCCCATACTCCCCATAACCTACCTAACCTAACCGGCGTCGGACGAAGAACTAGCTGGGTTGGAATGGTGGGCGTCGCACCTCGGATGAAAAGTCAAAAATTATTGTTGTGAACCTATCAAACTATAATAAATAGTGTTGAAATTTTGTACTCTACAAATATCGTTAAAATTCAAGAAAAATTTCTCGATTGAGACAGTAATTTTTATATATCTAGATAACTGCAATAATGACACTCTCTAAATTTGATACTGGCTTTTTCGAGATTTACCTTAGCCATACCTTTACTTGAAAGTTCATTTTATTTCTCAAAATGACACCGGGGGTAGCTAGTTTGACTCTAGAATCAATTATAATAATTTACATTTTTATTTAAATTTTTGTGTTATTGAATTTAAATGTTACTCGTGTAATCTTGCAAATTAAATATTTTAGAAATTGCATTGCACACCCTGTAACTAAAAAAACATCGTAAAAATAGCTTTTTTTCTCTAATAAAAATAGGAAATTTAGTATTAAAAGTGACATTCATTCTACATAATGATGACACTATTTTAACTAAATTTGTGTGTTTATGTGCGAATGTCTGAAAGGCACATTTGTTTTAGTTGTTGTTCTTGTTTTTTTTTTGTCCAAAACGATTATGTCTCTAATAAAATCATAAAAAGCTCGAAATTATTAAGATAAACATTTGGTTAAAACTACAAATTTGTTTGCTCTTTTGACACTTTTTACTTGTTTCATTTTATTTTTATTTTTAAATCATGTAACGATTGCACAACACATTTTCATTTTAAATTCTCTGAAAATATTTTTTTTTTTTTTGTATTTTTTCACACTTCTTTCAACATTCTTACCGATAACAAATATTTTTTATTGATTTTTCTCTTAAAATATTTATTATTAAAAATAATTTATTTTATATTTTGTTAAGAATTTTTTTATCTCTATAGATACAATTTTTTTTTTTTTAATTTAATTGTAATGATTTGAAACAATTTTATTGAAAGAAATATCGTATATTATTTCACAAGTTAATTTTTTATTTTTATTAATAATTAAATCACCTTTAGTTAATTTTTATTGTTTGAATTTAAATTCGTTTGTAAGTTATTCTCCACCTCCTAACATGCTGAATTGACGATAATTGTGCAACTGCAACTGAAAAATTTTGCTACAATCACCAGTGCTACCTTCTGTGTTTGTTTGATAAGAGCGCCAAAGGCACGCAGTGGAATTTCGTTAACAAAACATCATTATAATTATTGCCGTCGTCGTCACCGTCCCCGTTTTTCTGTACAAATACATTTATCATCATTATTGTTTAACTTATCTTCATTATACACATATCGTTTGTCACTATCTCTGTTGTCATGTGAAAGAGTCGTTCGAGTCCGATAACCGTCTGGCTGTCTGGCAGTCTGTCTGTGTTTTTCTAAACATGTTACAAGATTTTCAAATTTCCTTAGATACCATTTTTTTAACAATAGAAAATAATCGTGAATATAATGTAAAGTGCTAACACAATAAAAATTATATTTGCTCTTTAATTAGCTTGTTGCTGTCATCTGCCGCACTCATGATTGTAGTAAGTCATGTAATAATTAATGCCCATGTTGATTAGGGTGGCCTCAAAAGAAGTTTATGCATGTTTTCAACTAAAAGTTTTGATTAGCTGGACCAGTGCACTGGATCAGTACTTTTTCAATTTTAAGTGTTCCATACCTAATACCGAAAGGGATAAACCTTATATCTAATATCGCTTCGATGTCTTTCCGACTGTATTTATGCCACAGGCCTCTATCTAGGCACTTGAAATTTCGACAGAAGTGGTATCACAAACAACAAATAAAAAGAAAGTATAAAAATTCCATTTAAAAAAATTAATAATCAGTGTTGAATTTTTATTGCTGACAAATCAGTTGCATAATTTAAGGATGAAATATCAAAAAGAGAATAAAATGATGGAGTGAGCAATAGCATACTGTTGTGTTGTGTTTTTACAGACATATGCAAGTTTATGAGTCCTAAAGTAGCTCTGGGTTGAGGAACAACGTGTGAGCGTCATTGTCTTTATGGCTTAAAGTCAATCAGGCCGTCCTTGTTGCTCAGCCTTCCAGTGTTTAGCGTCTCACACTCACACTGGCTCATTGGCTTCCTCGTAGTACTACGGTACTACGGTGGTTGCTAAAATAGCTACGTGTAATCTTTTCTAGAAATTGGTGGAACGCCATTTCTAAAAACTGGAGGAGCACCATTAAGCTCAATTTTTCACTTTTTAAAATATTTAAATAACAATGTAATTTTCCACAAAGTAAAAATACAAATCAAATAGAAATTGTATTCAATTGGAGCCTAATGTTGCGCAATAGTTTTTAAAATATCCCACTTTCAAAAAAAAGGTGTGTTGAAAATATAACATTGTTGAAAATATCCCAGTTTTAAACCAAAAATTTCAGTACCTTTAAACCGGAAATTGCGTTTTTTACAGCTTTTTCTGCACTTTCCCTTGGAAATGAGATATTTTTGCGGAAAAAAAGTATCCTATATTGGAATCAGGAGGCTATGGTACCTACTCACAAAATTTTGTTAAAATTCATCCAGTAGTTTTTACGTGATGAGAACACAAATGAAAAGCAGACAGACGGAAATGAGTTACTATTTTATTATAGGATAGATTTTTTATAAAAAAATTTTATAGAAATTTTTTTTATAAAAAAAATTTTATAGAAATTAATAAATATAAAAAAAATTTTATAGAAATTTTTTTTGTAAAAATTTTATAGAAATTTTTTTTGTAAAAATTTTATAGATTTTTTTTTGTAAAAATTTTATAGAAATTTCTTTTGTAAAAATTTTATAGAAATTTCTTTTGTAAAAATTTTATAGAAATTTTTTTTGTAAAAATTTATAGAAATTTTTTTTGTAAAAATTTTATAGAAATTTTTTTTGTAAAAATTTTATAGAAATTTTTTTTGTAAAAATTTTATAGAAATTTTTTTTGTAAAAATATTAAGAATTTTTTTTTGTAAAAATTTTATAGAATTTTTTTTTGAAAAATTTTACAATTTTTTTTGGTAAAAAGTTTATATAACATTTTTGGAAAACTTTTTGTAAATATTTTTTTTTTGATTTTTTAACTTTTTTTTTTAATATTTTTTGTAATTTTTTTTTTAATTTTATAAAAAATTTCTGTGTAAAAATTTTATGGAAAATATTTTTTAAAAATTTAGTATAAAAATTTTATTGACAATTTTTTGTAAAAGTTTTATTGAAACTGTTTTGTAAAAATTTTATTGAAAATCTCTAGAAAAATTTTTAGAAAATCTTTGTAAAAATTTTATTGAAAATACTTTGATTGCAAATTTTTACAGAAAATATTTTGGAAATTTTTAGAAAAATTTTTTTTGATACTTTTTTTAAATATTATGGAAATTATTAAGAAATTTTTTTTAAAAATGTTTTTTGAAAATTTTAAAAAAAAGTTTTTTGTGAAAATTTTTTAAAAAATTTTTGTGAAATTTTTTTTTTTTTTAATTTTTTGTAAATACCAATTTGTTACTATTTTATTATATTTATAGATTTTTTTTTGTAAAAAGTTGAAAAAAGTTTTATTGCAAATTTTTATAGATAATATTTTGGAAATTTTTTTGAGTATTTTTTGTAAATTTTTTTTATTGAATTTTTTTTTAAATTTTCGAAATTATGAGTTTTTTTTTAAATTTGTAGTAAAAATGTTTTTTGAAATTTTTTGTAAAAATTTTAGTAAAAATTTTCTTAGTGAAAATTTCTGTAAAAATTTGTAGAATTTTTTACAAAAAATTAAAAAAAAAATTTTCAAGAAATTTTTTGCAAGTTTTTATTTAATTTTTTTTATAAATTTTAGTAATTTTTTGTTAAACCTTTTTTTTAATTTTTTCTAAAATTTGTTTTTAAATATTTTTGGTTGCAATTGTTTGAAAATTTTCGAAACTATCCTTGGGCAGGAGGACTTAAATTTTCTGTATCTCTTCTGGAGCCTAGGCAAAATTGATTTCAATCCGAACACAGACGGACAGTCAGACATCGCTTAATCAACTTCACTATGTATAAGGATCCAGATACTTTATGAGGTCGGAAATGAATATTGTAGAAATTACACACGGAATGACAAACTTATATATACCCATTTCCTTCTGCGGTGAAGGGTATAAAAATGGTCAGAAAAAGGGTATGATATGATTTTACAGACTGTTGATGATTTTAAAAGGAAACTAACTTTGACCGCCACTTTAAAAGTAATCAACGCCATATTTAGACTCTTACTTACTAGTGCTTTAGATAGGTTTATAAATTTACTTTAAATAGAGGTACCCATGCCTGAGTAATTACTCAGGAACATAGGCTTTGTATAAAATTCTAAAATTTATATAACAATCTAAAATTAGTGAAGAGTTCTGATAATAGTGCTGACAAAAACAAAAAGGTGCTTCCAAGTTTGCAGTACCATTGAATCGGTTAAATTGCATACTTTCACTACTGTTTAAAAAATATCAGAAATTAAATTTTTTCCGATATCGATAGTTTTTACAATTCCACACGTTTTAATTCCACTCGCAATACAAAACAGGGTCATATGACACGTTAAAGTTTCGTTTTTAAATGGAATAAACATCAACATTTTTTTATTTGGGCGATCCTAATGTTTACATTTTTTAATTTTTTGGCTTAAAAGCTAAACACTTGTATGCGATAAAATTTGAATGGGTTCTTTTTAGAAGAAATCAATTTTTTTTATTTAAAAATGTCATTTACGAAACAGTTTACTTGCTATTTAACACTTTATTTTTTTATGTATTTATAAATTTTTACAATACTCTATTTACCACTTATTTCTTAAAAACTGTCTAAAAAATTACTTTATTTAAAAACAGTTTTTTATTGATTTGTTTTTTAAACCTTTTGCAAACTTTAAAATTCTATATTCCTTGGTGACGCAAAAAAAAACTTTTTACATTAATTTTTTATTTAAATTTTTCTTTTTAATTTCTGTAGTCTTTTTTAAACAACTAGTGTTTTTTTTAATCTTGTATTTGACAGAAAATAAAAGAACAGGTGGTAAATGCAATAGCCACTAATTGGTCAAAATCATTATATTTTTATATGTAATTATATTGGGTGACAAGTCAACGGAAACCTTTTTTTATTTTCTAACGATTATGGATGGCAACCTAAACTCAGTTGCGTTGTCAGTTGCCGAAATTGTATTACGTTTGGCAACTGGCAACTAAAAGATGTTAATTTCAGTTGCCAAATTGGCAAACATAAATTTGTGGTTGCTGTTGATTTTTTTCACAGATTAAGCAAAAAAGGTGGAAAATCTGAAAAAAAAACTAGGTTTATTTTTTATAAAATTGTGTATATTTAAATTAATATTTATATAATATACATATGTACCTGCAAACAATTTCTTTAGATTGTAGATGTCAACACGGTAAAAGTAACCAAAATACACACATCAGCATTTAATATGAGAAAAGGATAAGGATCTACATGTTGCCTTTTGGAAATAATCATTTTATTTTCTTTGAATTACTTTTTTCTTGATTATTTATTAAAAACTTTTTGATTATTTACATTTATTTCCAGTTGCTAGACTGTCAAAATAGCACTATCGATAACTTTATGGTAACTGAAAAAAGTTGCTGTACGTAATACCAATTCATTTTCCAGATGCGTTGCCTTTCGACAACGCTGTTCAATCAAAGAATTTAAAGTGAAAAAATTGGGTGCGACCCTTAGTTTTTGAGTTACGGACCCCCAAGGTTTCGATATAAAGTATGGTAAATCTTGAATATATTACATCGGAATAGGGTAATATGGGTATCATTAGAAAGGTAATGAAAAGTACTATCTAACTAAACTAAAATAATTGAAAAAAGTTAAATAAAAATATTTTTAAATATTTCTTTCGCTTACTAAAGATTTTTTGCATATCGGTATTCGGACGGACGCAAGGATTTTCTCCTCTATGGTATAATAAACACCTGATTCGCTTACTAAAGAGTTCCTGCGCAACCTGTCGCAGAATTAAAATAAAATTTAATTTAATTTAAAATTTTTTCAATTTTTTTTTTCTTGCTTTATTAAAATTTTTCCCTTATTTTTATAATTTTTAACTTTAGTTAGATAATACTTTAAATTACCATTCCAATGGTACCCATATTGCCTCATTCTGTCATAAAATACTAAAGATATACCATACTTCACATAGACTCTTTGAGATTCCGGGCATTATTTATGTTATTCGCTTTAATTCGACATTTTTATATTGACGCCTATTGTCTTGTTTATTTTGTTCGGTGTTGTTACATTAAGAACTGCCTAATCAGCAGCTTGACCGTTAGTATCTCTCCTCCTCATATAGGTAATCCTATGTGAAATAGGGCGCTGTGTGAAATAGTAAGAGCGACCAAATACCTTACATGTCGCTACATATTGTATCTATCTTTTTTCATATGCCAGATTTGTCAACAAGAGTTTTTAGAACCATATTCCAGGTTTTTAGACTTTTGAAATAAATGCATGTACCAATTAATCTTTCTATGAAATAATTTTTTCTTTTTAATATTTTACTTTTTTGAAGTGTCTACAGTTTTGTCTCATTAATAATTTTTTGCAAAAAACAACTCAATAAAACTTTTTTTTTTAAGAAATACCTCTTTTTTTATTTAATAACAAGATAAGTAGTAACATATTTTATATTATGATAATTAAAAATTTATTCGAAAATAAAACCTTCGTTAAGTAAATATGTAAAAATGTTTGAAGCTACTATATTCATAAGATACGATTTTTTATATTGTTGTATACATTTGTATTAACAATTTATAATAAATGAAAAATAAATTTAAAAAATTTTGCATATATTTTTAAATATATAAGTTAAACAATTTTATATTACTAAAATAACATAAAAAAGATGAAAATTTAATGTATGTGTTTATGTATAAGAATAAAAAAAATATGCAATTAAAATGTGTGTATATGTATGTATGTAAGTTGTATATGTATATTTTTGTTGTACGTACAATTTCCAGGTTGCATTCTATTTATAAATTTGATGAAGAATCGACAGCTGATTCGGAAACTATTGTTGCTTGTTCTCCTTTTGTTTTGTAGCGATATTGCATCAACAGTTCAATAAGATCCAAAACGTTTTCATCAGTAAAACTGCTTTGAGCAACTAAATTTTTAATAAAATCGAAACGTTCTGTTTCATTTTTGCTGTGCTTTAATATGTCCGGTATTTGTTGCAACAGATTGTTACGGCAACCGGCATTAATTTTTGATTTGGCACATATGTAATCAATAACGGAATTTAAATTTAAACGGTCACACACAACGGACGATAGATTTTCCTGTACTGCGTGATCTAAGAAATCTTTCGAATGATTTTCCGATAGTGTTTCTAACACATTCGTTTTTATTTTTGAGTTTGTTTCCATGGCATTTGACAAGAACTTTGACACAACATTTGACAATTTCAATTGCGGTGTAGTTTCGGTAGTAAAATATCTCTCAAGTATAGCATCGAGTGAACACTGCTCCAATACCATCTTGGTGGCAGTTTCAATATCAATGACTGCTGGCTTGCATACATGTGGTGAGGCAGGTGTTTCCGCAACAACATGTGTTGTAGCTTCAATATTAGTTATTGAAGCTGTGGTGACATTAGGCGTTGTAGGATCGTCCGCAGTGGTATTAGTATTACGACTGTCATTCCATTTTAAGGAAGTTATGCTATCATCCATAACTGAATCTGTCGTTTTGTTAGTTGATGTGGTTGAGCATGATTGAGTTGACAAGGGAATTGTGGTGCTGTTGCTAGTATTTGGACTGGCAGCTTTTGAATTTATGACATTTTTATCATTATTTGAATATGTGGGATTGTTATATTTTTCAATTTCAATAAGACTATCCAACTTACTTCTTCTCCTTAAAGCGTGTTTAGCATCAGAAACCTTGTCCATTACTAGACATCTGTAAAATAAAACAGTATTTTAAATATTATTTTTCATTTAAGACAAATAATATCTTTGTATGTATATGTAACCTTTTCGGCTTTGTTTTTGATTCATCTGTATCCCTTATATATTCCTTAGTTACTGAAACTGGAGGATCGTGAAAACTAACACGCTTGCGCTTAAATGCTGGCGAATCAAATGATAAATCTTCAATGCTGTCACGTCTTAATTTTCGTTTCAATATACTGGCTGAAGGGCTGGCTGTTGGTGATGGTAAGCGTTTTGAGAATACCAAAAATTCCTTTGGTTGTTGTACTGGTGTAGAAGTGTGGTCTGTGCCAGTTAACTCCATTAATTCTGCAGCTGGGTTGCGGGAATAAGAAGACGCCGAAGTTGGCCCTGGCGAGTAGGCAGTTGTGGTAGCAGCCGACATGTCCACTTTTTTGTTACGTATCATATTGATCAGTTGTGCTCCTCTTCCGGTCAAATGAGATGTGGGTTTGGGTCTCAATGTAGGACTGCTACTGTTATTTGTTAGTTTTCGATCAGGTGGTGAAGACTGGAAAAGACGAACAAATATTGTAACATTTAAAAAGAAATGTGATTTACTGTCTTATCTAGGTCATTTTTTGCAAGGCGATACATTTTTTTTAATTTTATTTCACTTACTAGTGGTGTAAATTTAGGTGTTGTCTTTTTGGGCGATACCTCTTTAGCTTGTATTATTTCTGTTATAGCATTATTCTTGCTATTGAGATCAATTAATTCTGTAGACAAAATATCAGCAGGGGATGTATTGGTAGTCTTTTTTGAAGCTTCGTTAGTTTTGTCATCTATTTCAATAACTTTTTCTGCTAACATTTTGTCTTCTGTGATAAATTTAGAAGCTTTCGAAACAGCTGGTGTTGCAACACTTGTGATTATTGGAGATGGCATAGGATCTGTCACAGTATTGAATTCAGTGTCTTGTTGATGTAAAATGTTTTCTTTGTCTGTAACTAAGCAGGGACTTTCATGATCCTCAAATACATCTTCGCTAGTGATTAAGGTTTTACCAGTTGATTTTGTTTGTACTAAAGTTGTCAAAATATAACCAAAAATAAATTGTTATTGTATTGATAGAACTTAAGTTATGGGGAGTATTTTTTAAAGTGTATAATTAACAATAATTGTTAGTTTGCGGTTCTTTGAGTAAATAGCTTATCAGTTTGAATTTTAAACTGTAGTTGATAAGTAATTTAAAAATACGTTAGGAAAAACTTACTTGATAAGCCAATTGTTGGTTGATGTGGTTTTTCAGTGGAAACATTTTTAGCTCTTTCTTCATGTAGATCATCGAGTTTTTTGTTCTCATTTTTATTGCGTAAACCAGAACGACGAGTTTGCTAAATACCATACAATTAATTTAAATAAAAAAACAAACAAAAAATTGCTGCATACCCTCTTGATTACACTGTCATCTGTATTTGATCCTATTTCCTTAGGCTCGTCTTCGGTGATCGGCAAGCGGTGTTTAGCAGTGCGAGTACTACGTGCGATTTCAATGGATTCAATTTTTTTTGTTTCTTCAGTTTCTTTTTTCGTAGGCGTTTGTATTTTCGACTGAGTTCTTAACTGTTTTTTGCTTGTAGATGTGTCTACAACTTTTTCTGGTATTTTTTCTTTGGGCACCACAAATTCAGACTCTTCAATTACCTCATTTTCATGACCTTCCAAAACAATTTCAGATTTATCTTTTTGAGCAATAATAATTTTTTTAGGCGTCCATGGTTTAAGCGAAGAGGCTTCTTGTGACTGACTCATATCGTTGTAGAGAGCTGGTATGTCAGCTTTTTCGGCCATTTTTTCTCTCTGTCTTTCAGTCAGTTTATCAGGATTCATGCTCCATACTGATGGAATGACAACAAAAACATCGTTATTGCCTTTCAAAAGATCCTTAATTCGTTGAGAAATCTCCTTATTGGGATGAGAACGTAACTTGTCCATTACATTTCGTTTCCACTCGTCTAAGAATTTATTTTCTACTGGACTTTTAGACCCCTTTGCATTCAACTGTACTACTGCAACGATGGTTGATTTAATTACATCAATGTTTTGTGAAATATCACTATTTTTTAAGCCGATTATTTCATTTCGCAATGTATTAAGACATGCTTCGAAAGGCTTCTTTGGTAATTGTTGCTTTAAAATTTCTTGCATTAAGTCAAAAAATTCTTTGTGCACTTTATCATCCTTCTCACATTCTAATTTAAATACAGCCGATGCATAAGCATCGAATAATTCACCAAATGCTGTTTCTTCATGACGAGCGTTTAATAGTTCTTTAAGTATTTTATTAACTTTGCTTAAAAATGAGCGCCTGTCTGGCGAATTTTGACCAGCATTCAATAGCTGGCGCCATAGAGAACAAAAATCCTGGTCGAAACTGATATTCGATCTGCGGCCCGCGAAACCAACACAAAACTGTACAGGCCATAATATCCATTTCTCCATTAAAGCTGTATTATCTTTGACACGAACATCTAATGCATTTTCTCTTAAATGCCTCAATAAGCCTTGCGAAACTTTACGCCATATTAAAAGTTTTGTTTCAAAAGCTTCATAATTTTCATCATCTTTAAAGACGATAATTTTTTCCAACATTATTGCCAGAATGCGCCATTTGTAACAACCAGATTGATGAGCATCCAATGAGAAAACTTTATCAACACAGCGCTGTAAAATTGCTGGTGGTACAATTGAACGACCGGATGTAAACAAAGAGGCAAATTCTTCCAAAAGTTCTGGGAACATCTCCAAACTTTCAGATGATTTCTTTAAAGTAATACCATCCGAAGCCAAAGTATTCATGGCTATTATAACTACACGGGGGTTATTTGTTATCATTTTCTTAAGAGAAGTACAAAGGCTGATGGTGAATTTCACAACATCCCTTCTAAAAGCAATATGTAGTATTTGACGCAAAAGTGTTTGAAAAAGATGCTGTTCCTCATTTTGAGAGTCCGTCGACTCATTGCCCTATTAATTAGAATTTTAGAAGTGTGTTTAAAGTTGGGTATCATACTTAATATATAAATATTCAATCAGTTTAATTGTACACTTACGATCATATGAATCGTTGCTACAGAAGCATTAAGCAAAGGTTGCCAATATTTTTCCAAAATATCTGTTTCCAATATAGGTGAAGGCACAGTTAACGCCTCCAATTTATGATCTCTCAAGTAACGATCTAAATATTCATTTCTTTCGGTCGATAGCAATTTTAAAAAACAAAGAATTGCTATCTCCCTGACCGCTTCATATTGTTGTGCGGCACTGACGACACTTTTTGAGGACGTATTACCACCAAAACAAAACACTAAGAAGGGTTCTACTACAGTCTCAAAATATTGTCCAAGTTTATCACCAAAACAAGATAATAAATACCACCACACTCTTAATTTTACTTCAGCAGCTTGAGCAGATTTTGATTGTGAACTCTTCAAAGGGATGCAAATTAATTTTAGACGTTTAGGCGATGTCAGCTCGCCGTATTTTGCAAAAATTTCAATAATAAGACGCCAGCATAAAAATGATTCAGCACGTATAGTATTGTCTGTACTGCGAAATCCTAATTCTACTATGGACAAAAAAGTATTTATTGTACTCGCACCTTTTAACAACTCCTTATCCAATATCCGTATCATGTACCCCCACACCTTGTGCCAATACCTATTACGATCTTCCCTCAACTTATGTATTTTAGGTGCATGCTGGGTGCACATTGACGTTTTTAAGGCAGTCCACTGTTTACTGCTGTGTATAATCTCAACATCCATCGAAGCTAAGCCCTGTTCAAAAGCTTCCACAGCCTTTGTCTGTATGGCACGATCTGCATCGAACATCAAGGGTAAAATGTCCGACAACCAAAACTCAATCATTTCATCACTTACAATCTTACTGCCAACTAAACCTGTTGTCTTACAGGTACTTGTCAGTAAATCCAACATCTATAAATAAAAAATAAAACCAATACAAAATTCAATTGCAGTAGCACTTTTGAGAAAACTTTTATGCAACCTAGATACTTATAAAAAGTAGAACTCGCAAAAAAAAGATAAAATTGTCTACGTACACTGCAGTACAAGTGGCGTTGATTATTCTTTAGAATTTCTTTCGAAGAACAATATACTCCATAATATGCTTGACTTAATTCGGATTCCATTGTGTTATTTGTGTCTTTATTGTGTAATTTTGTACTTTAAGGTGTTTTTTATTGTAATAAAATTGAAAATATTTTTCTTTTCAATAACAATTGTGTTCTCTTCTACCTACGTTCTCCTTTCTAGTACACAACCACTAGCATTAAGCGCGCCAATTTACTAAAAAATATAGCAAATAGTGTTGCCAGTGAGTCGTTTGATTGGCAAATTCCCGCCTATTTGAGATCAAAAACATATGATTATTTCAGCAGTGATGCGAAACCCAATTAACAGTGTTGGCTTCTTTTCCATCATAAACCCATCTAACGATTATTGTAATTTTCTAACAAAATAAAATATACCGCACAAGTTCTCGAAATTTTATAATATATAAAATAAATAATATAAAAACATTTTTTATATTAGTTGTAATTGTTAATTTATAGGACTTTCAAAGGTAACTAAAGTAAAACGCAATATCAACATCAATTATTAAAATCAGGGTCTGTCGGTCATAAATACAAATGCAAAACATAGTATAGACAAATTTTTAATCATTTTAACCATTATAATGCTAAGAATACAAATCATTTTAGGGGTTCAAAAGATAATTGTATATTAAATGTTGCAATAAAAAGTAGATTGTTTTGATACAAAATTATAGCCGCAATTCCTATAAATAAAAACTAACCTAATTTTAAATAAAAATAAAAAGTTTTAATACGTTCCTTTGCTTTTTTTTTGTTAGATTTCATTCGTGATTATCTGTCGAGCTTCAGTGTTAGCAACATTGAGTTCCACAATCTTGTCACATTGCTTAATTCCATGGTTTTGTAAAAAATCATTCCCCATATGTATTTTTGTATGGGGTACAATCGTTGGGTTCTTGATTTAAATTTTATAACTATTTAGTTGGCTACCCTTTATTTTTAATTCTATGCTATATTTTGAACTATAATTGGTACATTTTTGAAATTTTTACAGCATTTTTTTTTTTTAACTGTAATTGGCAGACAATTCAAATGTAAAAAGACAATGTATACTACAACGAAAAATAATAAAAATAAAACTAATAAATATGAGAGGGTATTTCCTAAAAGACGCCATTTTGGCGAATTTCGCCTTAGCTTGCAAAGGTACTAAGTAGACAGTTAAAACTTACTCAAGGTATGTATCAGGCAAAAAATAATCGATCAAAGCGAAAAGCCTCGACTTGAAAAAAAAACGGAAAAAGCTGTAAACAAAATAATAAATTTCCTTTTACTGTGGCTAAAACTATATCTAGCCTTTTGCAGCCAGTTGTATTATATTTTTTGCTTGTTTTTTAATTCTAAGGAAATTAAGAATCTTCATAGCGACCTATACCTTTGTATAGAAAGTGAGAGTTTCCCAATTCGGTAAATTGTAAATGAGTTTAATGGTGCTCCTCGAGTGAAAACTTGAGTTTAATGGTTCTTCTCCATTGAAAAGATGACTGTAATGGTGCCCTCCAGTGAAAATATAAGTTATAAATGGTGTTTCACCATTGGAAGACTTATTCAAATATAACCAAATCAATTACACGTGGCTGATTAATGCAACCAATAATAACACTCGGAAAAAAAAAGGTCTGATTGACTTTAAGCGATAACGACAATGGCCAGCAACTGAACAACTTGCATTAATTTTAAATGATCTTTCAGAAAACCATATGTTTACCATGTACACTGAAAAGTTAATTTGATTTGGATTTGTTTCTTGGTCTTGCCTTGCTTGGCTTTAAATAAAAAACAAATTCTTTAGATTATTGAAAGTAGTTTTAATAATATTTAGTTATTAAATTTAAGATATATTAAAGCCTCTTTTACTTAAACATGACGTATTTGTATATAACCACTTTAATTTTTGTACGTTGTATACACGTAGTATATACATAAAATCAACTCTGTTGAAACTACTAAAAGTTACATTTTCTGGCAACTCTATAAAACCAAATATGACACCCTGTGTACGCACTTTTAGAACACTGTTAATAAAGTTCATTGTGTAGCATCATTGTTATGTCTCTGCCTTCGAAAAAAAATTCATCTTCGTTCTGATTGAGAAATGAGTAATTTTGTTTTATAACATTCAAGTTTTTTGCTTTTTATGTAAATCTGTGAAATGAAGTTTGCCAAAAAACGAAATTAAACAAAGTTAAATTAAATAAAAATCGAACCAAATTTAAAAATAGTTCATGGCAATCAAGGAAAATTAGATATAAAAACAATAAATACAAGTAAACCTATGCATGACTGCAGTGAATTCCAATTAAAAAAAAGTGTGGCAGCGGCTGTGAGGAAACGTAGAAGAAATCTGAGTTGTAGCGGCGGTGTATGTGACGTGTAAATCCAGCGTTTGCCAAGGTTCGCATTACAACTGGTGATAAATAAAATTTGCTAATATGTATGATTTATGCTTAGCTTATGGGTATTGTGCTCTAATTTAAAAGTGAACAAATTGCGACAAGATACGTTATTGTATAATTTGTGTTTTTAATATCTGTTAGTTGCATTTTATTTCAGTGGTAGAGTTTTAAAAGCTGTATGAGCGTGTGATTCTCGTTTTTTCTTCATTTGACAGTATAACGCCTAAAACAAGAAACAAATAATCATTTGCCTTGTACAACTGATAAAGAGCTTAAATAATGCATTGGAATGCCGGAAAAACTTTTTCTGATAGCAAATATTAATAAGACTCAATGCTTCCATTTGCGAATAATGGAATGTTTAAAATTAAAAAACAACTTTTTTTATTTTAAACGTTTTGAAACTATCGCTCATTTAGTCACTGCGATATTTATATTTGTATTATGGTATTAATATCTGTCATTGATGATGGTTGTGCGTGATGATCACGCCCCAAGTTTTCTGTTTTTATTTGTTCATTCAAACATTAATTCTCATCTTTTTACATCTTCTATATTCGTCTTCTATTGCTTTATGCTGTTTTATGTGTGTGTTATTTTGTTATGTTTAATAGTTTATGTTGTTATTTTTTTTAGCTAGACATAAAACAACAATAACGACTAAACAACAAAATGTTGTAATGTTTACGGTTGGTTAACAACAAATCCAGTTTGTTTTGTTTTTGCTGATTTTTATTTGATTCAATAGAAATTGGAGATGACTTTTTAAGAGTGAATGTAAGCACTATGGGAAATGTCATCTATTAACTCTAAAACCGTAATGATTTAATGTAAAAGTGACTTATTGATTGATTTTAGTGTATTTTTTTAAATGTCTATAAAAAAATTGTCTATAGGTACATCCTCATGGTGTGTCGTGAATGTAGGTACACGATAAAAATCGATTTAAAATCGGTGATAAGTTGATAATTTTGTCATCACTTGACGGTTCTTCTTATTACATTTTTCTAATACATACTATGCTTTACATAAAAGCAAAAATTTATTAAAACTAGTACAACTAGGTATCTAATATGTTTGTTTTAAGTTAGGTTGGTAGAAATTTAAATCTTCCCATGATGTAATTTCATACATACGGAGTAGGGCTCAAGTCATTCCAGCAGAAACACAAGTTGTTTTGGAGTAAATATTTTATGATTCTATCATAAAATACCTTTTTACTTTATAAATTTCGAAGAAAGGATGATGAAAGCATGATTAAAAATAATGTTTAATAATAACGTAATGAATTAAAAACTTAAAACATTTTTCATATACATAGGTATATTTCTAAAATAACAATCTGTTGTTCAGTCAAGTGATTGAGAAAAGGTAATAGGTACCTACCTATATAGAATTAATTACATATTTACAAATAAACATAAATTTAAAATTGTATTGCATAATTTTAATTTTATGTTTGCTGGGATAGGTATTGGTATATTTTTTTTTGTTTGATGGTTTTGTAGATTTCTACTTTGTGTAATTAGGTTAATGTTGGTCACTTTCACTTTGATTTTTCCTTATCCATTAAACACCAAGTTATGAACATCTGATGCTGAAGTAGTTTTCCTTTAGATCACAATTCGGCATTTGATTGTTGCTGACGGACGTGGCTGTCTAGAAAATGCATTCCATTCTGCTAGCGTACAAAATTAAATTTTCTTATTTTTCTTTAAAAATTAATCACCTAATTTGTAATTAGTATTCATTAAACTTAGAGAGAATATAACGAAATTAAGCCTAATTTCAAAAATTCATTATTATATTACATTTAATTGCAATTTCAACTCTCTTGATTTTACAACAATCACAAAAAATTGTGCACCACCTATAGAACTGCAACAAGAATGTTACAATGTTCGGTGAAGCAATCATATACATATTTCAAAATTATTCTGGAGAATTACAAATTCTGCTTGTCTTTATTTAATACGTGGATGTGATTTTCTATATTTACAATTCAAGATTTGTTTTTCTTTTAACTTGATATTTCTTTTTCTATGGTCCATTAATTCTTGTTCATAAATAAAGAATAAAAAATGTTAATAAGATACATCGCATAATTCAGCAACAGGGTATTATTTAAAAATTTTATTATTTTATATTTTAGCAATATAATAAATATTACATACAGTTGTTTCTATTTCTAACCACTGAAAATAGTTTTAAAATATTCTTCAGTTACATTCGAACTTTGATTTTCGCTAGTTATCGAAAATTGACTCCCAAATTCGTATCATGATTTGGAAAAACGTAAATTTTTCGCTGAACAAACAGAATTTTGTGTTTAACGCTTGATTTTAGAGTCAGCTAATAAAAATAGGCTATTGTGAACAACCCAATTGGGTTAAATTTAAAATTCGATCCCAGTCAATAAACTGTCTTTGCTCGTAAACGACCCCTACAGTTTTAAGAATTAATAAATAAAACTTGCAGAAACTGATATGCATTTGCATTAGGCTGGAACGTTGGTATAGGGCAAAAAATTATTTTTTGTATTACCTGTACCAAATAGTGATTAAAATTTGTCTTTATATGAGCAGTTTTATGTGGTAAAACCACATCCTTAGGTGCCGCAGAAGCCTTGAACATAATTTTTTATCTTTAAATCTTATAGTTATATTTTTTATTTTATTGATTGAGGGTTTTTTATGCTTATTATTTCAATTTCAATAAAACAATGCCTAAAATAATGCAGAACACAAACATTTGATGTACATCGTCAATTTAAAACCTTTATTTTTCATGTTTGAATACCTAAGTGGGGTATTAAAACATAAAAAACTATTTTTTTTCTAATTTTCTTTCTTTGTTTTAGTAAGATAGGGGTAGACATGATATTGTAATCATTTTACTTTAACTAAAACTTACTTACGGTACGGTCCTTTTATTATAATATAGTTTTTGCAGATCAAAATGTCTTGAAATTTGCTAAATTTCAATATATTTGGATGTGCAGCCTTTGGATTTGCGGCACCTCTTACCCTACTCCAATCGCCTTTAAACTTTACAATTGACTTAACAATAGCAAGTGGCAACTTTTTATCACTATTACATATTGATATTGAAAAAAATATATTTTCGTTCCACTGCATGTATTTTGTTTAATAGTTAAAAAAGTAAGTTGTATTGTATATTAATTTTTATTAGAAACTAGCTGTGCTCGGCACTACGTCAGCGCCAGAGCCATCCACCATCCTTAAAAGTGTGCGTATAACGCATATTCGTAGAAATTTTTCGATGTTTTTTTTTTTTATAAACCATCAGTGAAAGTAGACCTTTCCAACGCATGTACTCGTTTGAAAATCGGTGGTTCTCGAGTTATAAAATCACGAACAGGACAACTTATTTTTATATATATAGATAGAATACTAAAAACCATATATGGGACTGTTTATGGTATTAAATTTTTAATGGCATTGTTGGGAAAAAAGCAGCTCATAACACACTCATTACAATATTTCATCATGTCTGTTCATTGCACACAAGTAGCGATGAGCCTGCTGAGTTTTTATAAGCAAGTTTGAATATGTATGTGTAAACTGTTGAACTTAATAACAATGAACTTGGGCGAGTTAAATCAGTTTTATGCTTTGAATGAATGATGGACACAGTACTTGCGTTCGTTTTAAGGTCTTCATTTTTTTAAGAAATCCATAAAGCTACTAGTGCAGGCAAAACGCACTTAGTCTTATCCAAAAGTTCCACACAACAAAACGCACTTATTGTTTCGAATATGAGACGAGTATGATCATTTGGTCATGAGCTTATAAGCACACCCATTAGATGAGCATGCTCATGCTCGGTCTGCCACTGCCATCTGTCTATGAAACTGTAACAAGTATAATCTTAATATTTTTTTGATATAGCAGCAAATATTAAACTAAAATTAAAGGGTGTCCCGATATTGACTTTTACGTTTAAAGCCTTATTTCTTGAACCGTTATTGTAATGATGAATTGAAGGCTTTGTGCTCTATGGTTAGAGAAATATTGGTTAGATAAATATTGATTGTAGATCTAACAACATTTTACACAAGTTTAAAAGCAAATGTATGTCTGTGATTGGGTGTCACGAACTGAAGCCAAGAGACGACGAAAAGCTTATTTACGTGTTTGGAAGGTTGTTTAAAAATGGATCTATTTTAACCCAAAGCCCCAAGAAACAAGAATGAACAACAAAACTAAATTTCCATGATCATAACATTTTTATCTTCTTCTTTTCTGAGAAAAGCAAACGAATAGAAATTCAGCTTAAAACTATGCTTTAAAACCCTTTAGTTTTAAACTCTTACATTAAAAAAATCTTATTGAAAATAATGGCAATGCCTTCAATATTGCAAACCCCCGTCTTCATTTGCTATCAACATGTCTTAACAAAAGTCAAACTTCATATAAAAAAAAAAAACAGTATTAAAAATAATATTTATTTTTCATATGAAGTTTGATTTTTCTTAAGGCATGTTAATGTCTAATGGAGACGGGGTTTAAGAATCGTTTACAATTCAAGGCCAATTAAATTAAGTACTCCCATGTATGCTAAGAATAATCAAATGTACTTCATATTTATTAATCTTTCATTAAAATTTGTCATTAATGTGAAATTTTTAAACCACCATTTTTTTTTCTATTTTAGTTTTAACCCTGAACACCATTGATGCATTTTCGTTGTCGAAATGGGAAAACTACTTTCGAAAATTTTTGGTAACAAAGAAATGCGCATTTTAATGTTGGGACTGGATGCAGCAGGCAAAACAAGTAAGACACATTTAACTATATAGAGAAACCTTTACAACACCCAACAAAAATAAATATTTTTTTATGACATTCGCTTTTCTTTTTTCTTCTTCTTTATTTCTTTACTTCAGCAATTTTATACAAATTAAAATTAGGTCAATCTGTAACAACAATACCCACTGTGGGGTTCAATGTAGAAACTGTTACCTATAAAAATGTCAAATTTAATGTCTGGGATGTTGGTGGACAAGACAAAATAAGGCCGTTATGGCGGCATTATTACACTGGTAAATATTTTTTTATTAAATATTTTTTTAAATTTGTTTTATCGAGGTCATAATAATTATTCTTATTTTGTTTTTTCTTCTTTTTTTGTTATTAAATTTGTTTCAATCAATTGTAGGAACACAAGGTCTTATATTTGTAGTAGATTGTGCAGATCGAGATCGTATTGATGAAGCTCGAACAGAATTACATCGAATTATAAATGATAGAGAGATGAGAGATGCCATTATACTAATATTTGCTAATAAACAAGATTTAGCGGATGGTGAGTCCAAAACTTTTTTTTTTTCTAAAATAACCAGTTGAAAGTTTTCTGATAGAGTTGTGTGTGGGTCATGAATCACACAATAAAATTTGCTAGTTTTAGAAATGTATTTTTATTTGCTCTTTAAATCGATTTACGGGAAGGGTCCAGTCTCTACGTTACACAATTTGTACAATAGTGTATGAATTCACATTATTTTAATTAGTAACATTTTAGTTTTTCTGGTTAGGTTTACGTTTTTAAAAATCTAACAATAAATTCAATAACAAATAATCGAGGGGTTTATGCAATAGTTTCGGATTTAATTTAGCGCTGGATTTTGTTTTTTCGAAATATATAAAAGGTCTTGAATAATTTCAAGGCACATTTATCAGGTAGCCTCACTACGGCAGGGAAATATTAAGGCGAAAATGTTTAAATTTTTTATTTAGATTTTGGCAGCTAAACTTACAGTTTTTCCCCTTAAATGGAAGTTGAACTATCAAACTCCGTATAAAAAAAAAATAAAAAAATTTAGCCTTAATATTTCCCCTTCGTAGTGAGGTTTGCCTGATGAATGTGCCTTGAATAATTTTGTTCAAAATTGTTTTTTTGTTTTAGTATCGAAATATTCTTTTTTTTATAATTAAAAAAGTTTGAATGCACTTGTATGTGAATACAGCGGCGAATTAAAAAAAAGAGATAAAACGTGTTTAAAAATGTTAAAATTGTTTGGTTGGTTGAAGCAACGATGGTTCCTGTTTACAAGCGGCCTGAAAACTTTTTTGTGTGACAGCTGAAATGATAGTTCTCGATTGTTTTGAGGTTAGCTTTGTTTGCAAATTGTTTAAATTTATTTTGAAATGAAACGATTTCATTTGAAAATTGTATGCAGTAATAAAGCACAGTTTTATATAACAGGCCATGTCAATCAAGTAAATAGATACTTTAAGAGCGATAATAATCCTCAAGTCACCCAGAAATCGAGCATTTGTAAGCAAATTTTTGACTCAATATTGCTGGGTGTAAAGAAATCGGTTCTATAGGCGACGTAATGTACGCTCTAACAGCGGCGGGCCGAAATCATATTTAAACACTACCTGTGCCCGCCATCTAGTAGGCGGCCTGACAATATTTTGTTCGATTTTGTTTAGAAAGTAATACACACCAAATTTTAAGAATTATTTTTATAGTGCTTTAGTTATGGTTTATGTATTTACTTTATATAGAGGTACCCATTCCTGGGTAGTTACCCAGGAACAAAGGCTTAATTTTTTTTCAAAATTTTTTTAATTCTAAAATTATTGTGGAGTTCTGTAAATAGTGTTTAAAATATTCCTCTTTCAAAAATGAATTCAAAAATTAAAGGTGCTGTCAAGTTGGCACTACCTTTCAATCGGTAAAATTGCGCACTTTCACTACTTTTTCTGTATTTTCTATTAATATTCTATATTTTCTATTTTGCGAAAAAAAACGATTTCCTGAGGTACCTCCTGATATGAACACAGGCAGACGGCCTGACAGACAGCAAAAAAAAAAATTAAAAAATTGCCGTTTTGTATTCTATTTCGATTACTATAAATTATCTCCACCAGCAATACAATTTTCAAAAAATATTTCATGTACAGAAATTATTATAACTTCATAATTAATTAAAACTACGAATGAGAGTACAAACTAATTTCATCCTCTCTCTCCACTCGTCTACTAAATAAGAGTTACAACGGAAAAAATTTCATAGAAAACGTTTTTCTCTGTCTTATTTTAATTTAAAATTCTTCGTCTCTATAAAAAACACCCTGTATTTTAGAGCTATTTCGGCATCATTTTTTTAATGAAAATGTGTGTTTTTTCTTAAGTTTTAAAAGTAGTTATTTCTCTTTATATATTTAATTTCTTAATACATTTTTTTATATACGAATTTGTAATTTTCTCTTCCATTTTAGCAATGAAACCTCATGAGATTCAAGAAAAATTAGGCTTAACTAGAATACGAGATCGTAACTGGTATGTTCAACCTTCCTGTGCAACAACTGGTGATGGCTTATATGAAGGCCTTACGTGGCTTACCTCCAATCATAAATTATGAGAATAATTTTCTTAAACTCAATTAAAACCCCGAAAAAACACAAATTGTATGCAAATTTTATTTAGTTTCAAACAAAAGAAGAAATTCTTTAAAAAACGAAAAACAAAAAACATTTTCAAAAACGTTAAAGCAAAAACAAAATCAAATCATAATTATTGTTTATCAAAATTTAAATAATACAATTTAGCAAAAAAAATATACCTATATAAAATAATCCAACACGATAGAAGCAAAGGAATTCTAAAAAATACCACAACAATGTTTTTTTTAGCATTTAAGATATATTTGTAAAATATTATTAAAAATAAACAAACAAACAAACAAGATCACTTACTCAAAAACAATAGAATAAAATAAAAAATAACAAACAGAAGAACAAGCAAATGTTAAACAACCTCCTTCCCCTCAATTATGTTTAATTAAAAGGATTTATGGATAAATAAAATAAATCCTGAACAGAAACTAAAAGTATATGCATATATTATTAATATATCTAAATATAGTAAATATTACTAATTATTATTTACATTTTTATTAATTATCTATATTATTTTTTTTTGTTTAGATGTAAACTTTAAGTTTTTTAAATAACGACTCGTTAACGAGTCCATAAAAAATAAATTAAATTAATTAATTGATCATATACAAATAACAAAATAAAATAAATTATAATTAGTGCGAAAAACAAACATAATATTATGTATGTAATTAAAAAAAAAAAATACAAAAATACAAACATCAAAAAATAAACAACAAGAAGAAGAAAAAATTCACACTGATTGAATAAAAGAATTAAAGAGAAATTAAACAGTTTTATCAATCAATTTTTAATTAAACAACTTGAACTCAACAAAAGTTTTCGTGTGCGCGTGCTGTGCCGTGCCGTTGCAACAATATAATTCCAGTTAAAAATTCATAAAAAACATTCGTATTATTTCATAAGTTGTTGTGTCTGTCCATATTCCCAGCAATTGAAATGTCTAGGTAATTTTTATGAAAAATCTCGGGTTTTAAAGTACAGTGTGTGCAATTTTGAGGTTATGAAGTAAATGGTATATTGAATGATTAAATGTCAAGAATGGAACACTAGTCATTGGGAAATTTCAACCGACACGCTACACTCGTAAACAATTAAGAAATTATTTAATTACTAGCTATGTATATTGTAGAGCTCTAGGTACACAAAAATAATTTTTCACTTTGTAAATTTTGCTAGACTATGCACATTATTATAAGTGTTACTTGTGACAATTTTCAATACTCTATCTATTGTAGTTATCTAGGTACACAATAATAATTGTTCACTTTGTTTAAGAGGTAGCACGCTCACTATCCCAATCCAGCCTATATTTTGCTAGACTATGCACATTAGCTAGAGCGTTATTTGTTCAAAGTTTCAATACTCTAGCTATTGCAGTTCTCTAGATACAAGATAATTTTTCACTTTGTAAGGGAGTTACCACGCCTATCGTCGTAATCCAGTCTGTATGCGGGTTACTCGTACAAAGTTTCAAGACCCTACCTATTGTAGTTCTCTAGGTGGATGATAGTAATTTTCTTATCGTATGTGAGGTACCACGCCTACTGTAGCCATCCAGTCTGTTTTTTGTTAGACTATGCACATTAGTATGAGGGTTACTTGTGCAAAGTTTCAAGACTACGTATCGCAGATCTCCAGGTAGACGATAATAATTGTTCCGTTTGTATGGGATATTCCAAGCCCACTATTGCAATCCAGCCTGAGTTTCTCTAAACTATGTACATATATTAATAAGATCTACCTATTATAGTTCTCTAGCTACTTAAATTGTGGGCGTGGTCAATTTTTTTCTATAATAACCTAAGTTGGGTTATGATGAAGATTAAAAAAAAAAAAAATTGGCCGAATCGGTGCATCTTTTCTTAAGTGATATGATTACCAACGACCGCCATTTGATTTTATTTATGTATATACGAGTGCATACATAGAAAATGTATAGAGTGTACTGGCGAAGGAGGGCGCTGTGATATAAAAATAGAAAAACTCAAAAATATCAGAAAAATTATGTTTATGCTAATAGTCGACTTTCTAACTACCTGAGCTACAGCAGCCTCCGGATTTGTGGTTAGGAGGCATCATCGGTCTGCATTTTTTTCTAAAAAAAATTAAACGTAGCCATCGTAAAGTCTCTGCACTATCAAATCATGTTAGACGGTTTTTTGTTGCATTGTAGGCATTAGGGTCTGCTTTAGATTTAAAACTCTGCGAAAGTGTTTAATAAATGGTTTTATATTTCATATTTAATTAGGCAGTCTTAACAACTGAAAACTTGCACAAATTAGTTGTCCTACTTGAACCTCCGTTATCTCAAAACTATACTTTTGAACTAAAAACTTAAAAATGCGATAACTTTGCCAATTTCTTAGATTCTTGCCTGATTTTTTTTCATTCATTTTGTAATTTTTATCGAAAAACATTGAAAACTCATTGTCGACTTCTGGCAAGATAAGGTCCATGCGTCACAGTAACATACATACATATGTATATTTTAAGGTTAAGGAAATCTCAGAAGTCTTGAAAAAAACATATTCCTTCACTGCAACAGGTAAACAAATTAACCACCCTTCTTCACAATTGCATATGTATGTATCTATCTACATCTTCTCTTTAACAAAATCTTGTAAAAAAAAAGTTTTTCAGAGATATTTGAACGTTCGAAATCTTACGTATGCATTGCTGATGTGTTTTATAAGTCGATTACAGATGGCAACCGAACTTCAGTTGCGTTGCCAGTTGCCAAAACTATGTATATTAGGGATGGCAACTGGCAGCGTTAGTTGCCAAATAGTAATGTAATTGGCAACCGTGTTTTTCTGATTGCTTTGAAGATTTTTCAATTGCTATTAAACAGAAAATTAAAGTAAATTAATAAAAAAAATATTATTTTATTTTTTAATGAAAATTTAAATATATTTTTGCCTGTAGACTACAAAATAGTACAAATCACTCAGACAACAACTTGAGCTATTAATACAAGAAATGGAAAATAACCCACATCGTGGTGTCCCAGGATTTCGTGACACAATAGAAAGCACAGTAGAAGCTTGGATAGAAATTTCCCAGAAGCTCATTAGTTTTGGACCACCAACACTTTCAGCTGAATAATGACAGGGGATCCATTTTAAAGCCAAATTAAAGAAAAAAATTTCTCAAATTAAAAGAGCTTAGCATTTCAAAAGATTTATGTATTTTTTCTTTATTGATTTTTATATTTTTTATCACTTTGTATGCTAATTTTATTTTATTTCATTTCTTTTTTTTTTTTACTTTTTTTTATTTGAATTTATTTTATATTTTAACATTTTTTTGTATTTTAAAACTGACTTTCTACCACTTTGCTGTTTACTCAGTCGCACGATCTGTCAAAAATAGCATGTGTGCTAAAATAGTATAATAGTGTGGATTAGAAATGTATCTATGTGTGTGAGAGACTTTTTGACAGGTCTGTACGATTTAATAATCTTTTGAAAAAATTCATAAAATACAATTTTTCTATGCGATCAGAGTTGCAAAATCTTTTTTGTATGATAGTGGTGTGGCATCAACATCGCCATTTTGAAACGATTTTTTGAGTAGGAGAGAATTCTGTCAGATTTTGTTTTTGTAATTGAATCGTACGATTGAGTGGGATAGTGAATCCTGGCCTTAACATTTATGAAAAAGTTGACAAGCATAAAATGATTTTTTTCAGTTGCTCGGTTGCCATCCATAATCGACTTATTAGCGTTTAGTAGGAGACAGGAATTATAGTTAAGCCCTCAAATTTGAGTGAAATTTTTCCTTAAAGTCGATAACATTTTTTTATTTTATTTGTTAAGTTTATTAAGGAATAATGATGGCCCTTCGATTAAACTGTGTTGAAAACAATTTTTTCCTTATATTTGGCCAACCATCTTGTTTGTTTTATGTATAAAAGGAAATCAAGTTTCCTACAGGTAAGTGGTTTCGTTAAAATGATAGGCGGTTCCAAATTGGGGGCATGTAAAAAATGATTTTTTTTTTGCTTATAAAGTTATAAAAAGTTATAAAAAATTCAAGTTATAAAATCATTTAATTGTGAAATTATCAGATTTACAGTGGTGTTCCCAAATAATAATTTTTTCGGTAGTAAAAACATTTGTGACAAGAACAACAATATGCTATTTTAAGTTTCATAAGAAAGCTTTTTTATTCTAAATTTCAATAATATTTGTCATATACACAATAAAATGTAACAGCAATCACCAATTATAGTAGCCATAATTTATAGAATAGTAACAGTGCTATGAATGAAAAATAATTTTAAGAAAATCGAGTTGGAAAAAATAATTACCAAGTGATAATATCTAAATCATTAGATGTTATGTCAAATATGTATCAAAGGCCCTAACTTAAACTTCGTAAACATTACAAGTTAGGGCCTTTCTACGTGAGACCGTCGATACTTTTGTTACTTTGCGTACTGAAACTATGCACCGTGGAGCCAGGCCGATCGCCAGAAGATATGATACTCAATATTTGCTTGAAACTCGGAATGTCTAAAAAAAATTAGGTCTTTAGAGTAAGCACAGTGAATCACTAAAATAATTAAGTACGTATTGGAGCGCCCTATGCTCTAACAGTTAAGAGTTAGAGGAACAAATATACATACAAATATATAGGGTGCCTCGTTGGGACAGTAGATAGTGTGCCAGTCTATAAATCCGGGGTTGTGGGTTCAATTTCTATCAAAGACTTTGGAAATGTTTACTACATGTAGGCAGGAAGACCAAGAAGGAGCTTGGATATAATCTTGGTGCCTAACTGCGTTTGTACAGGTCACATACTCTCAAGTATTATCTGACCAAGTTAAAAATCGCGACAAGAAGATACTTGTAGACTGTGCTTAGAAATAGGCTAACTTAAAAAAACTTTGAACCACGGCCAGACACAAATTATATGGTGATGCTATGGAGACCTAGCCTTAATCAAATTTTAGCAATTACCATAGACTCTGTTATGAGGAGGAATGTCGTGTATCCCTCGCCAATCTGAAATTACGACAGTCGAGAGTGAAAGGCTAGTGACAGCACGAGACTCAATGAAAGTAAGGAATTCGTAAATTTACGGTCGGATACCAGATATACCATGAAGTTAGTAATCTGCTTCGGTATCTCCCTACAACAAAAACAAGTATGTGTATAAGTTAGTCGGGAAATTTATAAGTACATATTTGTATTTTAAGTGAATAATACCGATGTATATAGAATAAGAAAAATATATAGAATAACAAATGGTTGGAATATAGATATGTACATATTTTAAATATTTTTACTTTCCACCCAAGCTAAAATTAGTGCTTAAAAATCAAGTAAAAGAGCTAATTCGGCCGAGCAGGATCTTATATATGTACTCTTTACCATAGTGATGTTAGATAGGTACTGCCTTATCAGATTTTTACTTATATGAATAAACCACAATAAAGATTATATGTACAAAGATTAATAAACATTGGTGTATAAAGGCCATTCTGCCCTTCCAGGCTTGCTGTAGAAAGATCGCCTTTACAAATATTATCTACAGTCTATCATCAGCTTCTTGCCTGCTAGTTCCTGATCTGAACACGTTATTATGTATATCTTTCGTCCTCTCATAAATATTTCCTAAGGGTAAACTCAAATACCTATTTGGAAAAAAACTACTTTCAAATCCTAATTCCATAAGATTAGGGCTTTATTAAACACGGTAGTTTATTTGTTTCAATTTAAATTGCACAGTCCTAGTTTTGGATTAATAGAATGAATTAATTAATTATTACAGAAATTAAATATTAAATTAATAAAAATGTTAAATGAACTTTTATTAAAATCTCTATTAGACTTGCCGTTTTAAGAATGTATGAACATACATACATATGTACATTAGGGGAATAACCAATTTTTTTTTGGCATAGTACCATGAGGTCAACCATGTCCTAGTAATCACGAAAATCATAATCTTTTGTAATTTTTCTCAAAAAATTCCCGTACCAATTGGTTTTTCTAAACAGGTAGGTATAGGTATAAAATATTATTTAAAAATTTATTATATACGGTGTTTTTTATTAATTTTTAATTTTTTTCGTTATAAAAGGTTAAAGATATGTTTTGGTTTGCGGAAAAATCTCTTACCATCTCTAAATATTAATGAAATTTCATACTTGAGCTATTTTTTGTTTTAAATAAAAATATTATTAATTTTTCTCAACCAAAAAGAAAATTAAAAATTTTCAGAACTTCATCGCGGTTGGTGTGTAAACTTTTTTGACCTTAGCGAAAAAATAAATAGGTACATACAGTGATGTTCTATAAAATAGAGCCAGTTTCACTTTCTACATTTTACTGTGCTTAATTTACATGAAGAATCTTTGTGGTCTGACGAATCAAAACTAATATTATTTAACTCTGACAAGCAGCCATTGTGTACGAAGGCCACCAAACACCAAACGTCTTCCTCAATACACCATAAAGACCATACCATACGGTGGCGGAAATATTATGGTGTGGGGGTATTTTCATATATTGGAACTGGGTCTATCGTACGAGTGGAAGAAAGAATGGATGCTATTTTTTATACAAATCTGCTTAACAAATATGTGATGGCTTACGCAGAATAAGAAATGCCGCTTCGATTTGTGTTTCATCAAGACAATGACCCGAAATACACATCGAAGTGGGCAAAAGATTGGTTTGAAAAATATGGGGTATTTGTTTTAAGCAGGGCTGCTCCGTTGCTAGTCTTAAACCCATTAAGAACTTGTTGCGAATAGTTAAATCAGCTCTTAAGGGAAAACATGCAACTAATAAAGATCACTTGTGGGCATTAGTTAAAGGAGCATGGCGTAATATTCCAATTAAGACATGCCAACAACTCGTTGACCCTATGCCATAACGGTGCTTACCCGTTATCAAAAATAAATTATATTCCACTTAGTACTAAGGTAATAAAGATAATTAAAGTATATTATTCTATTCATCTTTTGGAATTTTGTGATTTTTAGATTATTGAAGTGGCTCTATTTTTTTACACACCTAAAATCTTGAATTTTGAATGTTTTTACGTATATATTTAATTTTAAGTTTATTATCAAAACCGGTCTATACTAATTTAGTTGGGCAGTTGTTCGGTCTCAGAAAAAAACTCATAATTTTTCATGTAGACTTAAGTATGTTTTTTTCTTTTTCGAAATATGTAGTAAAATGTGTCTCTATTTTATGGAACACCAATGTATGTACATAGTAGATAGTTTTTTATGCTCTATCGGACTGTGCTGTGCCAATTTTGATATTTAAAAAAAAAAATTGTTAAAAAGTTATCTCCCTAATATACATACATTCATACATATGTATATATGTGCATGTAAATTTATAAATATGTAGATACTTACATATATGTATATACAGTTTATACAAACTGTATATATGTATGTATGTATATATGTATGTACTTATCATCATCTATTTGTGGGAATTTAGTTTATTAAAAAAAAAAATATTATATTAATTTATTGTATATACAAACATACATATATATGTATCTATATGTATGTAAATTTAATTATCTACATACATATGTATATGTTTATGTTGTTGTTGCGCTGATTGTGAGGTTTAACAGTCATTTGTTCAAATATCAACAACCACCATTATATACGAACAGTCGAGTGTTCCGCCATTATTTTTAATTTATGTCCAAGAAGAGAAATACAGAAAGCAACTTTTGCCTAAAAGAATACATAAAATGTATATTAAAATACCCAAAATTACTTCTTCTTATTATACGACTTTTAAGAAAGGAATTAAGGTTTATTTTTATGTTTTATTTAAATAAAATTACCAGGTGATGGAAATGATTACTTCATTAATTTTTGTCGATGCTGGATATGTCAAACTCTATTTATAGAAATACTGCTAATTTTTATATATAAGGTTTGACGTTTAAAGCAACGACAACAATGAAATCTGTTCGCTATAGAGATTGCTTGGATGTACGAATTTATTCGCTCCATGAAACTTTTGTATATACGAAATAACTTTATATCATTTGAATTATTTCCTTACTATAAAGCCAAACTATTTTCAGATAAATACAACTCCAATAAATAGTTAAAATCAATTAAAAAATAAGTATATACATTAGTAAGGTAATAAAAATCTACAGTATTTTAAATACTCGTAAATAATACTAGAACAAGGAAAATGTCTGAAATAAATTTAAAAATTATTCCACACTTATAAATATGAAGAGCATTTACTGCACTTTTTATTTCGCTCGATGCCGGCAGAAATTTTTTTTTATTCCACACTTAAGCTAAAAAGGGTGGTAAATGTCGCAAAATACTCTAAAGTCAGGGTACGAATAAAATTTTCAAGATTTTTTTATTTTTGATTGCGTTAAAAATTGGCTGGTAAATGGTAGCATATCAAAGATAGAATATAAATAATAATTAGGAAGTGAATAAAATGTATGTAAATGTTTACAATATATGTAATTTATGTAAAAGTGAGGCCAATGAAAAATCAGTTAATCCACACTCTTTGGTATTCAAGGTTAAGTTTATTGAGAATAATACCTGGCGTTCTTTAATTAATCCCATTGAAATTTGTGCGACACTATCTACAAAGCTAACTAGAAATTGATTAAGCACATAGGTGAGTTTAAATTCATTCACTCAGAAATCTCTCTTCTATATCATATCCTACCATACAAATGATTGCACATAAGTCTGGACGAATTAACCCCTATAGCCAAAGATGAAAATGCCCTATAATTATTTTTTAATAAACGTAAATTTTGAGACCTTAAATTGAAGAAACAAAAAGGAATTAAAAATAACAATTGTATATTTTTTTAACTTAGGTAAATTGTTAATAACAACAAACCGATCGTTAATATATGTAAATAAAATAAAATCCCGATCTTATATTTGTTAAAAATATATACTTCCATGTTTTAATTTTCTGAAATTTGTTCAACTAAAACACCATCAATGTAGTGTAAATTCTTTTGCTTCGTTCTTCAAACAGCTTGCTTAAACACGTCCGAATTTCATAGCATTAACGCCGAGTTTAGGTCAACATTTTTTAACTACAAAATAGTCTCGCCATGTTAAATAAAATTTCAAGAAACTTGGCAACAATATGATATATGGTTTTCCATTAATATTATTTGATTCTCAATTCTCTTGTTGTCTCACTCTTACATACGCAGCTACAATTCGCTATCACCAAACACTACTCATTCATTCATCTTCCTATTTGTTTTTTGTTCTTTGTCAACAGAACTATACGCAGCAAAAGCAAAAGAGCAGCAGAATGGCAACAGCGACATCGGCAGTGACAGAAGCAGTGATACTGGCTGCCTTTATTCGTTGTAAATGGCAAATTAAAGGTAGACAACAGAACAACATCTGATAACGACGACATAGTGGTTACTCTTTGATTTTAAAAATTCTTGGCACTTGCTACGCTCCACCCTACTTTTAAATATTACAACAACAACATGCAGGGGCGTGTCTATTTATGAATAAAATCTTGTCTTGACTTTTGCATTGGGATAATGTATGATTTCATGTCATCCACACAAGAGCCCTTACTCTCCCATCCAAAAAATCATTACAATCAACTTAAAAACAATACACACTTGCAAAATAAAAATAAATAATTGAACTCCAGCATTCAAGCACGAGTGTTCAAAGATGTGTATGGGAAGAACATGTGATAGTTTATTTTGCTTAAGAGGTCCTACCTATACCTATCACAAATAATAAATCGGAGTCAAAAGATCAAGATAGGTAATGAACATCCCATACAATCTCTTTCGGACAAAAATTATATTGCGGCAACTACCTAAAAATAAAAATTATATTTTATTTAAGGATCGGGTAGGCATTTAGTTTTGAAAATGATGGTACCTGCATATTTACATTTAGTACCTAGATATATTGTTCTCCTACGCCAACGGAAGATGGGTTAGCACATCGGTCGTTTCGTCTTTCCTGTAAGAAAAATTGAAAAGATATTTAGGGCATAGATTAGAAGAGATAGAAAACTAATTGAGAGAAAGGAAGAAGAAGTAGCTGTTAAGGGTTGATATTTTTGGGGTATCTTGCTGAGATTGACTTGGTATCTTAATAAATCTAGTTAAAACAATTTAGTATGTACCTGGTCATTTATTCCCTCAAACGTGTACCGCATGGTTCATATCGCAAGATATAACATATAATCCATAAAAGTTTTTTATTTTAATAGCAATGTTAGTTTCAGTTTTGCAACTTTTTTATTGCAAAAGTTAGTACCTATTTCAAAGTGTATTCTTTATGTACGCAGCTAACTTCAGGTTTAAAATTATAAATGACTAATTGTAAATACGTAAAAGTGGCTATTAGTGTTGGGATTTGTGGTACAATTGTACCAAATTTGGTACAATCGTCAAACGAGTGGTACACTGGTACACTTCATGCTTTTTTTGGTACAATTTCTTATAAAATTTATTCAATACTTTTTTTAACTAATCAATATTTTTTTCTAACAATAATAAACATTTCTAATTTCATAGTTCTCCAACCCTGCATAGAACTTACTCAATTGTAATGTCGTGGGCGTCCTGACAATATTTTGCTCGACTTGCTTTGAAAATATGCCACACCAATTGTAAGACTCTTACTTTTATAGTTATGGTTTATGCATTTACTTTATATAAAGGTACTCATACCTGGATGAAATTCTAAAATTTATAAAAAATTCGAAAAATGATTGTAAAGCTCTGGAAGAGGTGTTTAAAAATTTTAATAAAAGTGTAATTCCACAAATTTTATTCAATTGACGCCATCTGTTGCACAATTTTGTTTAAAATATCCCACTTTCAGTTTTAAACCGAACATTTTAGTACCTTTAAACCGGACGTTGCGTACTTTCACTGCTTTTTCTCCACTTTCTCTTGGAAATAAGATATTTTTGCGGAAAACAGCATCCTATATTGGAATCGGGATACTAAGGTACCTTCGCACAAAATCTTGTTAAAATCCATCCAAACGTTTTTGCGTGATGCGAACGCAAAAAAAAAGCAGACAGACAGACGGACGGACGTACAGATAGACAGAAGGAAATGACTTACTATTTTATTATATGTATAGATATAGATAAGTAATAGGTAAATTGGTTACAAGGCCTTTTTGTTTCGTTTCGTTTTTGCATCGTCTCAATGATTTTCCGGCAGTATTTGGCTGATATTCATACATACATACATACATATACATATAATAACACTGTCTTTCTGGCTGTGTTCGCATCACATAAAAACTGTTTAAATTTTAATAAAATTTAAATTTTAATAAAATTTATCCAACAGAGAAAAAGCAGTAAAAGTACGCAGTTTTACCGATTCAATGATACTGCAAACTTGGCAGCTTCTTTTATTTTTATCAGCGGGAAATTTATAACACTATTTACAGAACTTTAAAATTTAGGATCTTATATGAATTTTATATAAAGCTTATGTTTCTGAATAATTATCCAGGTATGGGTACTTTATATGTACACATTTACTTTATATAAAGTACCCATATCTGAAGCACTATAAAAGTAAGAAAATTTAAATTTTGGTGCGGACTACTTTCTAATCTTTCTAGAAAGAAATCGTATGGTATTTTTTTCTAGTTAGATGACTCTTTAATTATATTCCTGGCATACTCTATTGGATTAAGATACGGTTGCTTCGATGGAGTTTCAAGCACCTGATGGAAATTGCAGAAATTTTTAAGTACTTTGACAAAATAATTGTTTGTAAATTAGCAACTCAAAAACAGTAATTCAAAGAATCTAGGTCAATTATCAAGTTCCTTTTTTTAATTTTAATAATTATTAAAAAAGAAAAATAATTACTTTTTTCAACGAATAATCGTATTACTTTTAATCGAATAACAAGCCTACTTGTGTTAAAAATTTGCATGTTTAAAGCAACTTTTGTAGGGTATTGCTCTTGTATAAATTTCAATACAATTTAAAATACAACAATGAACAAAGTGAATTAAATAAATACATTTTGTATCTACAAAGAAATAATGAAAAAGAGTAGCAGGAGCAGGAGCAATAAAGTAATCAATAACAACACAACAATTACGAAACAAAAAGGAAAATGTCAAAGCACACGATTATCAGCTCTCGGTCATGATGTGAATAATGCAAAAGGTAACACAACTATCTAACGGATTTCGAGAAGAAATGGGTGGCAAATTGCGAAGAAGAAGTGAGAAGGAATGTGATATTGTTTGCATCTGACATTATGGGTGTGTAGGGTCCTATAAACAAACCTGAACACTTCATATAAGTTGCCTTAGCCAGCAGAAAGCAAAAATAGCAACAATACATTTACAAAAATAAATTAAAGCAGATAAGAGAGTCTAGGACGATACAAGAGAGACTGTATTGAAGCCAGGGATGGCAAAGTTGTGCAAACAGATTTCTGCAATTATATGTAGGTATTTTACTCAAATTGCACTGAACACAAATTTTTAATATTTTTAATTAATCATAGAGATAAAAAAAGGATCTATTGGAGATATCTATATCTATATATACATATATAATAAAACTATAACAGGACGATTTCTGTACAGAAATTATTTTGAAAATTTTGTTGCTGATAATCGAAATGGAAGAAAAAACAAAAACAATTTTTGAATTTTTGTCTGTCTGTGTTCGCATCACTTAAAAACTACTGGATGGATTTTAATAAAATTTTGTAAGGAGGTACCTTGGTATCTTGGTTAAAATTTAGGATACTTTTTCCAATAAAAATATCTCATTTCTAGGAGAAAATAGATTCAACGATACTGTAACTTGGCAGCACCTTTTTTTGCAGCGATAAGTTTTAAACGCTGTTTACAAAACTCTACAATAATTTTACAACTTTATATAAATTTTAGAATTTTATCTAAAGTCTATGTCCTTAAGTAATTACCCTGGGATGGGTACCTTTGTATAAAGTAAAGACATAAATAAGTTACTGTTGTATCATTTTACTTTTGTATCAACTTTGCCATTCCTGATTGAAGCCATTACGGTGATTTTTTACATGTAGAGAAATTAAAAAAAAAAATAGCAGTATTTTTCCCATTAGAGAATGAGTTGAGTAGCTTTCATTGCCGTTGTGTTGTGTTTGGTTGTCTTCAAATGTTTTTGGTACTTTTTTTTTTGGTCTTGACATACACGTACACATGTGCATATGTATGTATGTATGTATGTATGTATGTATGTATGTATGTATGTATGTATGTAGGTATGTATGTATGTATGTATGTATGTATGTATGTAGCTGTAGCAATAGCAGTCCTAGCAAACGCTTAAAACCCCAATCCTCTACATCAAAAAGGACGAATCAAAGTAAAAGTACCAGCATACTTTATATTCTTTGTCAGAACTTAAAAACAATGATATATTCTTTTATTTATTAAAACAATAATAATAATTTGTGCACTAATCCTTAAATTATGCTTTGATAATTTAAACAACATAAAACTTTTTTTTAATTAGATTAATATAGCAAATCCTTTTCTACTTTTGAAATTAAATGGTAAAGGCTGTTTTTCACTATCTCACATGTAATTAGGTCTGTCAAAAATTTGTCAAATGGTGAAAATAGAAAAGTTTAAAAGCAAATTGTACTGAGTAAAAAAGTATGTCAAAACGGAGAACCAAAACTGTTAAAAATTTGACAAGCGGACGACCACTTCTGTTTTTTTAATTATGGTAACATTTGTTTTATTTCTTTCTACTTCACACTAATAGTCTAGTACGGCTCGAATTTAAGTGATCGAAGCCTATGTTCCCAAGGTAGTATTTCGGAGCCCACTTTATGCTTGTTGCGTACTAATAGACAAGTCCACAAATCGCCGTTTCACACTATAATACAAGTATTAATACTTTTGAATATAATCCAACTCTGATCTATTTGTTGTTTGAAATTAAAAAAAAAAAAAACAATAACAACTCATCATGTCAGGGTTTGATTTTCCTCAAAAGTATTAATACTTCTATTATAGTGTGAAAAGCTAAGTAAAAGCCAACAAAGTAAATGTTAACAAAGCATCGAACATAAAAACCATGTTCTCTTCCCCACGTGCAATATGCTTCCCTTCCAAGTGTTTTTGTGTCTAAACGCAGACATATAGAATAACCAAATTATAAACCCAAAAAAAGTTGAAAGTGGTACAATAAACTTATTAGAAGTTAATCTATTTTTAGCTTAGATCACAAGTATCTACCTTTTCTTATTTTATTTATTTGTTTTAATTTTTTAATAAAATCATATATTGGTTTTTTCTAACATTTTTAATTATTAAGCAAAAACAAGCTCCAAATATAAAAATCGCTCTTGAGGAAAGAAGTGACAGAAGTCTTACGACATGTCAAATTTTTGTGTAAAAGAGAACGAATAATGAATCTGTGGGACATTGGGAGAAAATACGGATGAAAATGCGACAATCGTATGGCTCTGTTTATGTTTTGAAATTTTTAAAAAACCAATCCATCTCATCAGATCAGGGGTACAAGTGATGACAACTTTTCAATGGCAAATCGCGTTAAAAAATCAGTCGTGAGATTTTTTATTTTCTCTTGCAATTTATGTACAGAAATTCGTACCGTGTAAACCACCCTTTACTCGTAAGTATCTTGATCAAGTTGTACAAGCAGTCGCAAGGTGTAAGTACCGGGCCGCACAATTTGGTTTGTTAGTTGCGTTGCATGGCATCTTCCTAAGCATAAGCTATCAAGTATAATCAGTAAATCCGTTTTGATAAAATTTACATTCTATTTGACCAGATAATCTAAGTTCGAATACTGGTAAATAACTAAGCCAAGACCCATCTATGATAGAACAGACAGGTTTTCTAATATGTGTGCTTCAGGAAACTTGATTCTCGAAGAATAGAAGACAAAAAATTGCACAAGTGAAGTACTTACCATGTTCCCAACAGGCAAGACTGTGTCCATTGGCGTAGAAAGGCCATTTTGGGCCCCCTCTAGACTTGCTGTTGGCCTTCAGAAAAATTGTACTAAATATTTATTTTCAGAATATTATTCTCCAATAAAAATCCCTAGAAAATTTGACCTCCTACGCTAATGACTGTGTCTATTGTGGGAAAGTCCTAGCTTACTAGCAGGTACACCAATATCCTGTTTACACCGCCAGCAGTCGAAAGATGTCCTTCCTGTTTCTCTATTTACCACTTCAACCGAATACTTATGATTATAACAACTTTCTGCTGTCCTCACAATTATCCAGATTGAGCCATCTGATCTAGAATATTCTGTTCCTAGTAGTGTCAAGCGGCATAGCAACCGATAAATTAGGATTATGGGGAAATAATTTCTGTAATAGGTTCAAAACAAACAGTTTTATTTCCATGAGTTTGAAATTTATTAGATTCCGAAATATATTACTGGATTCAAAATGAAGAACTTAAAGTTTGGTATTGTCAAAAATCTCTTTTCTTTCTGCGGAAATGAGTTTTTAAAACATTGATGTCAAATTAAGTTAAAACGTAACACCAATAAAGTTTTCAGTTCTAACAAAGCTCTGGCAAAATGAATTATTTCTATATCGTTTTGCATATGTATGTATATATGTATATGTCTGTGGCTCTGTGTTTACACGGAATATAGTGGGTGGTGCTGTCATCCAATTCAAGTTTAAAAATGATATGAATTGGTTTTTGTACAACCTCCTTCAATGTTGATTCTTGGGCGGCTGATGCTGCTTATGAGTTTTTTGCTTTTAATATTGTTCTATGGCATTGTCGGTTGTTTATTTTTTATTTTTTTATATTTTTTATTTGCAATAGTATTAGTGTGTGTAGCTCGTTGTGTTTGTTTGTTTGATATGATTTGAGTGGGTGGTTGTTGCCTGGTTTGTGAAGCGTTAATGGTGGTAACTTTGGGGAGTAAACTTATACTGTTGTGAAGTACACAATACAACATATACACAAACATTCACATAAATATGAATCAGTATCTTTGATGCTGGATGCTTACGATGATGATGACAACAATTTTGCTGTTGTTGCTTTTAGTTGCTCTTTGCTCATTCCTGATTGCGGGTTAAACAAAATCGTTTGTTTGTTTGTACGACTGTATTTGTGTAATATTTTTAAGGGTTGGTCGTTGGTAATGTTGTTGTGTTTTGTTGTACGATGAAAAAGCACAACAACATATTCGACATACGAGTACATACCTATGTATGTATGTACATCTATGCCACAAAGTTTCATTCATATATTTTTCATCCAACCTTCCATCAACATCCATCCATCCATCCATCCTCCCATTCCCCTCCTTGCGTATACCGAAAGCAGAATATTTAGCTTCTGTCATGGTTATTGTACGTATGATGTTTTTGTGATAAATCTTAGATCGTATATCGAAACGTTAACATCGCGGATTCACATTTAACCTGTCGCATTGCATCGCATCGTTTTGTTGGTTTTAATCTCTCTCAGTGTGTAAATGTATGTGTACCGTACGGGTGGGTGCGTGTAGAATAAAATACACAAGAAATTCAAAAATTAAAAATTGAAGTGAATTACTTTTACTTATTTACTTAACTACTCTATGGCTCCGACCAGAACTACATCAACTCCAACTCAGAATCGGAATCAGATGCCGCATCTGACTGCCACACAATTACAATTAATCACTTTCATTAATCCTTAAGCTGCTGTTGCTGCTACACTCATCCTGAAATTAATTTGTGTAAATGTTTTGAAAACAAAAAAAAAGGAAAAATTAAAACAAAAAATCATGATGCTTAATTTCTTTTAATGAATTTCTTTAAAAAAACGATTTAAAATTGTATGTGTTTGAAACAATTTATTAAAATTTAATGCAAATATTGTTAAGTGTTTTTGGAAAGAAATTAGAATTTAATTAATTAAAAAAAAAAAAATTAAAATGAATAAAGAAGAATCTGTGTCAATTGTACGTCCAATATCTCAAGGTAAATTTTTTCGAAAATGTGTTTTTAACTTTAAAAAAATTTAAATATAAATACCGTCGCTGCTAAAGTAAAAATTGTTATTATTAACCGACTTCAGAGATTGCAGGAAGATTTTCAATTCGACCGTAGTTTTCTTTCTTTTTACATGGGAGCACTGACATTAGTTTATAAATAAAGCTAATGAATTCTTTTCCACACCATTATATTTTATAATAAATAATAATGTTTAAATGAAACACTTTCATTATTTACCAGTAACATCTGTATTTTTGCAATAACAGAACTAATTTACAGCGTTAATACTTGTTTGGGAGTCGTTTAATAGCGTCGGATTATTAATCTTATCGCACCATCAGCATCAGTTTTGAATAGGTGTCATGTATAATTTTGCAACATTTTATAGTATTTTCTATTGAACAAAAAAATGTTTTTTTTATACTTGTTTAAAATACATTTTAGCGGTATTCAGTGTTCAGTGTTAAAAGTAAATGTGCAAATGCGTTTTATCATTCAAATTTAACAAAAACAATAGGGGTTTCGTTGTTGGCTTTCATTTAAAAGCTATGATACCTATTATGCACTTGCACTATCATCACTAACCTCGAGGTTAGTAGGCGCCCGGGGCGAGCTTGTGATCTGGCCCCCTACACATTTAATTGGTCTAAATCTTCTATTTATATAAAACAGGATGTGTGTTTGTATGTAACGTATGGCCTCCAAAACGGCTAGGCCGATTTTGATGAAATTTTCAGGGAATATTTAGGCGGGAGAAACAGTGAAGTCTGATTTTTAATTTTCGGTCTGCGGGAGGAGGGGCGTGCACCACCAATGATATATACATACATATTTATTTTTTTGCTTTTTTTATTTTATTTTTTTTACGCCGTTCTCATGCTTTTCAAAATTAGATATAAAATTCTTAAATCGGCTATGTATGTAGTTCCGAAGATATTTACAAAAAACCTATGTTAATAATGATCCAACGTCAATTATCCCACTGAATTTTTGAATTCATTGAAACCACCCGGAATGCCTTATGATGAAGTAATAAATAAATTTGCATTAAATACATGCATTTCTTTTTTGATTGACACCATATCTACACCGTATGTAAGTGATTCTGTAAAAAAAACTTTATGATAGGTATTCCATGAATTTTTATATAAAGCCCGTAAATTTCGTTAAAAGCTCAATTTAAGTCGTGTGGTAATACAACACTAATGTTTGCTTAAGGGCATTTTACACAATAATACAAGTATTAATACTTTAGAATAAAATGCAACTCTGATCTAATCGCCGTTTAAAATTTTTCAAAAAATCAATAACAAATCATCATGTCAGGGTTGCATTTTCCTTAAAAGTATTAATACTTGTATTATAGTGTGAAAAGCCCTTTAGGGCCAGCACAGCGGACCGGGTCAGCTAGTAAACTTATATTTCTCATATAATTTATTTTTTTTTTATTTTATACTTTACATACATATTATTACATATTATGTAGTAAAACATATTATGTAGTAAAAATAAAAAAAAAACAAGAGATAGATTTTTTTTTTTAAATTACAATTTGAATCCGGAAGTCAAGGAATGTAAATAAAAAAAGTTTCAATGAAATCTGCACAACGAAGCTGATGTTGATTACAAAAATATCTTTTTTGGGTAATTTTTGGATAATAGTTATCAGCCTTTAATGGCAAGGGCCCTTTAAAAATTAACTCATTCTTTTCGTTTTTATTATTGAATTCTGGCCAAGAGGATGGATCCGAATTTATCAAGCCAGCAGTTTTAGGAGAAGAAATTAATATCGTTTTGTCAGCTTCATTCTCATTAATATCTTCGCCATTAGAATCTGAATCTGGTATTACCATTATTTCTACTTCATTAAGTGTACTCAAGTTCACTGATGACATCCGACGAACTAGGAGGAGCAAAATAGGAAGTGAGCTTTAGGAACTTCTTAAGAAACACTTCAGTCATTGCCTCCTCTTCTCTTACTAATTGAATGCTTGTGCTCCAGACAGTTTTTTAAACATGATGGTAAAAAATTATTTACTTCGTAATAATCCTACTGAATGTTTATGGTATGGTAATTGGTAATTTCATATATAATCGGGTATGTTCTGTAATCCGAAACCGAGTGAAATTTAAATCGAATAAATTTTTAAAGAAAAATATAACTTAGATGCGCCTATTATTTTAAAACATTAGCAATCAGGGAAGTTATGTGAATGGTCTTTAATCAAATGTATAAAAAATAACATCAATTTAAAATTTTATTCGGATTCAATTTCACTCGGTTTCGGATTACAGATTGTACCTGAATACTATTGTTTTCGTATTTTACTTCTTTATTACTTTTGTGAAAGAACCAATACTAACTTTTCAATAGCTAGCCGTTTTAAAATTCGCACACTCGCCGGCGTAATTGGACGGTTTATCGTAGTTTTGAAAAACGGTCTTTGCACCTGGCAACCATTGAGCCACGAGTGGAGCATACATAGATGCTCTTCTACAACTTATTGTTGTTTCTTTTAATAGTCATAGATTACATTCGAATTCTTCGTCAAATATTCAATCCATAAAGCCGACTGCGATATTTCTTTCGCCCTTAGACAAGGTTGCGCCCCCTTCACCGGGGCGATCGCCCTGCGATCTGTGCACTATTGCAAGACCATTTCCATCGAACACTGAACTTTGCTTTTGTAAAACAATTACATATTTTTACTTTACCATACGTAGTATAAGGTAAAATATAGTAATCGTGAAAAAACCGTCAATCGACGGATTTATACCTTTTGAGGTCTCCTGAGTCCATTTTGTCTATTTTCGCGATGACTTCTGTGGGTGGTGGTGTGTATGCCACTACTTTTGTGGAGTTTGTACAGGTCATAACATTTTACATATTAAAACGAAATTCAGTATGTGCCTTTGGTATATGGAGATAAGGAGCTGTATAGTTTTTGGGCATAATAGGGAGGGGGCAAGGAGTAGATTACTTAATAACCCCAAACCGAAAATAATTAATTTTTATTCGATATACATATATTCTTAACTTATATTCCTTATGTTTCTTTGATTACTATGATTCCTAAACCAGGAAAAGACCACACAAAAGTAGAATCATACGGACCTATAAGCCTTTTATTAAACATGTCAAAGTTGTTTGAGAGAATATTAATAACTAAGCTGAATCCAATTCTTAGCGCGAAAGGATGTATTCCGAACCATCAATTCGGCTTCAGAAAACAACACAGTACGATCCAACAAACACACAGATTAGTAAATGTAATTAAAATGACCTTTGAAGAAAAAAAAAGACTGTTCTGCGCTCTTTATCAACGTTTCTCAAGCATTCGAGGTTTGGCACGAAGGCCTTATATTTAAGCTAAAGCTGAACTTGCCCGAAAACTTGTATAAGCTCTTAAAAGATTATCTAACGAATCGCAAGTTTTTACTAAAAGAAGGTGACTTTTTAAGCTCGCCGCAGCTCATTGAAGCCGGAGTTCCCCAAGGTAGTATTTTGGGACCAATTTTATATTTACTGTACAAATCAGATATGCCAATAGCATATAGCACCCTAGTGCACACATCAACTTTTGCAGATGACACAGCTTTTTTAAGCACACAGTGCAACACGGAAAAAAATAACCATATACGGACACCACTACGTGATAAAAGACCAAAAAAAAGACCCCTGTCTCACAGTTTTGCCCAAAGTCCTCCAGGTTTTTTTTTATGGGCCCTCAAAGATGTGGGGCCTCGATGTCATTTTTGCAAAAAAATGATCATTTACTCAAGCTCATATTTTGCAAACCGTTTGGAATTTTGATATACTCTCTGAGGCAAAGTTATAGTTCTTGTCATAAAGAACAAAAATTGGGAACATGTAAAATCAAAAAAACTTCATCTTCAAGGTCAAAATCGCAAAAAACTTTAAAAAATTCAATTTTTTTACCTTTTTCCCCTGTTCAGGTCCATAGGTAGCAAACCGTTCAAAATTCAAGGAAACAATCAACTACAAAAATGAACCTAAGATCTCAATAGTGGTGTCCGTATATGGTTATTTTGCCATGACTTAAAAAATTACACAGTGTGGTATTCATGAAAGTGCCCAAGAAGCATCACAACTTTTACAAGACCACATACTCAATTTGGAAAAATGGCTAGAAAAATGGAGAATAAAAGTGAATGAGCAAAAATGTACTCACATAACTTTCACACTGCGTAGAGACTCATGCTCTCCTGTTCGCATAAATAACCAAATGATACCACAGCTTTCAGACGTTAAATATCTGGGTATACATCTTGACCGTCACCTTACTTGGAAAAGCCACATTGATTTCCAGTTAACACAAATGAAACTAAAAGCAGTACAACTAAATTGGCTTATTGGCAGAAACTCTACCCTGAGCTTAGATTGTAAACTTCTACTGTACAAGTCGATCCACAAACCAATTTGGTGTTATGGGATTCAGTTATGGGGCACTGCCTCAGCTAGCAATGTAGAAAAAATACAAAGGCGCCAAAATAAGATACTATGTATGGTTACATCTGCTCCCTGGTATATAAAAAATTCGAACATTCACAAAGACCTAAACATGCCATCAATCACATATCTAAAGAGGCTTGAATCTCATCCAAACCCTTTGGCGCGTAACATCCTGAATGAACCTGGTTACATTCGACTAAAAAGAAGAGATACTGCTTGTCTTGGCCGTACATTAGAGGGATGACCCGCAAATGATTGCAAAATCCGTGAAACAAACATTAATTTTGTCTAGCACTGGCTGGACTTAAAAAGTATATTTTTATTTTAGACTTAAAATATGAATAATTATTGTAAGTTTAAAAATATTGAAGATACAATAAACAATTTATGAAAACAAAAAAAAATATTCTTTATGTAATATATCAATAAAAGTATTTTACCCAGAAAGATGGAGGTGTAACAAAAGGTTATCTTTGAGTATGCATAATAGTATGTATGAGTATGCTTTTGGTATAATTGTTTGAAATTGGCGATCTATAAAAGCTGAAGTTTGTTTACAAATCCGTTGGTCTTTTTCCAAATAGTTTTATTATAATTAAAATGAAAGACTCTTTTGTGGTTACATATTCCGGCCGTTTTTCGTCTAAAACTATCTTCTAATGGACGAACAAGTTCGGTACTGTTCTCCTGTAATCGTTTTACCATATCATAATACATAACATCCTTCTGATCCCACCAAATTGTCAGACCGATTACCCCAGAGGGTATAAAACGACTTTAGATGAAGGAGTACTATCCAAATTTGAAATTGTTGTTATATTATCTAAGAAATCATTCTTAGGTTTAGGATAACCCTGTCGATCAGCCTCACACATTTCGGCTAACCAGGTTCTTTCAAGGAAATCTTTAAAAAATCGAAAGTCGGTGACAACTTTGCTCGATTTATATCGAGCTTTCTCAGGGATCGCACTATACGAGTTGTTATAGATGCGATTTCATCAAATGAGTTCAAGATTAATTCAGGGGTACCGCAAGGCTCCGTACATTCTCCTACCCTATTTCTTCTTTTTTTAAATGACCTTCTTAGTCAAACTTCTAACCCTATCTACTCTTTTGCATATGATAGCAGCATTTGTCATTCATATTCATTTAATAATAGGCCGAACCAGTTGGAGATTGGAGTCAAGAGACAAAACATGAATGATACGATCAATCATGATCTTGCCACAATTTCTGAATGGGATCACGTGAATAGAGTAGAATTTAATGCCCGTAAGACTCAATGTTGTATGCTTACGCACAGACGTGCGTTTGAAAATGATGCTTCATCTGTAGCTATGGGTGATGTAGATATTAAGGAATCAGAAGCTCTTAACGTTCTTGGCATGAAAATCCAGTGCGATGTCCGATGGACTAAACACATTTTTTCAAGTCTCGCCCGAATGGTTCTTATGTGGAATAAATTCCCTGCGGATGTCTTTCCTATCAACTTCAATATGAGAAAGTTCAAGTCAAATGTCCACAAACACTGCTCCATCTATCATCCTTCCCACAACCAAATTTCTTAGTTCTGGCACAATGCATTGCATGAGTAGGGGTCATCCCCAGAGTGCTGGTCCAATAAAAAAAAAGGATTTTTAACTTTATAGTTTTTCTTTATATCTTTAATAATTTGAATAAAACTAAAAAAATATGGAATATCTTCTTATTTACTGACTAACTTAAATAAGCGTGAACGGCGTATTTTGTTTAATATTATCTAATAAATTTAAACACAAATGAAAGTAAAATCGCAACATAAAGCAGCAGTAGCTTAAATACAAAAAAAAAAAAAATAACACTTTGTTTGCACCCAACTCCACTACCTAACGCTGTGTAAAAATTGGATTTTCTAATTGCAAAGCATTGATGCTGCTGTTTAGGTTTGCTTCATACACTTTGATGTACATACTATGTAAAAACCAAACAAAATATTTTTCTTACACACTCCATTTTACGAGAACGTTTTTTATTTATTTATTAAATTTTGCTATAACATATTATAACTTAACTTACTTATTATAACTTAACTTATATTATCGATCATACTAATTAAGACCTTCCTTCACTCGTTACAGTTAAACACCCAGAGTCTTACCTACACCATAACTTTAAAATTTCATAAAAAAAGAAAATATCGAAATTTCATCACAAGTTCTAAACTTCCTAAAGTAACCACCCGATCAATCATCGCTCGATTAATCGTAAAAATTTAAGTCGATTAATTGTTCAAGTAAGAAACATTGCAAATTTTTTACTCAGGGTATATATAAGTTTAATATTTATTTCCGAACCCTTGAAGTATATACATATATAATCTGGATCCTTAGAGAAGAAGTTTATTAAGCGATGTCCGTCTAAGTGTCTGTGTTCGGGTTAAAATCAACTTTGCTGAGGCACCACCAATTTAAGCCCACCAATCTGCCAGTCATATTTTCGAAAATTTTGCTAACGCAATTCAGCATCATCGAACCATTCTATTCGAGGCTGAGGGCAAAAAACTACGCCCACCTATATTTTCTCGCGTCGTTTTTTTTGGGGTACATTGGGGGGTTAATATAACCCCAATTGTGCTTTAGTTTGACCATTCTAACGCAATACAATTTTCGATAAAATTTTAACAAAAAGTTTTCATAAACAATTTTTACAAAAAATGTTCTATAACATTTTTAAAAAGAATTTTCAATAAATTTTTACAAATAATTTTCGATAAATTTTTACAAAAAATTTAAGATAAAATTTTTACAAAAAAATTAAGATAAAATTTTTACAAAAAATTTAAGATAAAATTTTTACAAAAAATTTAAGATAAAATTTTTACAAAAAATTTAAGATAAAATTTTTACAAAAAATTTAAGATAAAATTTTTACAAAAAAGTTAAGATAAAATTTTTACAAAAAAAAATTTAGATAAAATTTTTATAAAAAATTTTAATAAAACTTTTACAACAAATTTTCAATAAAACTTTTACAAAACATTTTGTATAAAATTTTTACATAAAAATTTAGATAAAATATTTACAAAACATTTTTGATAAAAGTTTTACAAAAGTTTTTACGACAAAATTTTCAATTAAACTTTTACAAAACATTTTCTAATAAATTTTTATATAAAAATTTGAATTAAATATTAAGAAAAGATTTTCGATAAAATTTTTACAAACAATTTTTGATAAAACTTACAAAAAATTTTCTACAAAATTGTTACAAAAAATATTCTATAAAATTTTACAAAAAAAAAATTCTATAACATTTTTACAAAAACTTGTCGATGTAATTTTTACAATAACTTTTCGATGACATTTTTACAAGAAATTTTCGATAAAATTTTTACAAAAAATTCTCCATCAAATTTTTGCAAAGTGTTACTAAAAACATTGAAAAAAAATCTATATTTCACCAAAAATTAAATTCAATTTCCTTCAAAAAATCAAACTTCAGCAGAACAATAAAAAATATGAGTTTTACAAAAACAAATCTAATTCAACTTCAACAAAAAAAGCTAGACCTTCCAAAAGAAATTGAAGTTCCAAAAGGAAAAGAAATTTTTCTAATATCGAGATTTCATATAAAAAGTAGAAAATTAAAAAAAAAACTTAATTTACTAACAGTCAAACCTAAACAAGCGCGTTGAGCGCAAACTAACTGATAAAAATCCTCATGTATGTAGTACATGGTTTAGGTTTGCTTCATACATTTTGATGTACATTTTTTTTTGGTTTTTACGATTTTTTTTTAAGTTTAGTAACATTAGTTTTTGTTTTGTAATTCCAAAACTTTTGTTAAATCATTTTGGTTAGAGATATTTTGATATTTTTGTGATTTTATTTGATACAAATTTCAATTATTTTGTGGAATTTTGAGTGAAATTTCAAAATATGAACGTATCTTATTTGTTTTATGAATATTCGAGACATGTTCGATGTAAAAGATATAGACAGTTAATAGTTGCATATTATATGTTGGGGGAAAAGCTAGTTCCTATACGCAGTTGTCGTTTTCTGTCTATATTGGAGTTATGCAGAGGTTTTGCTGATTTTCGAATAGTATAATTTCAGAAACTATATCCGAAAAATTAGATAAATTTATATACTTTAAGGTATATATAATATAGGTATTTTCCCTTGTGGTTAAGGACATACAAATTATTTACCGACAGTTTGTTAAATTTGATTTAATTCAATGCATAAAAACTGTTCAATTAATGACTGAGATTTCAAGGAGACGGTACACAGGTGGTTTATGACTAATACTTTCAGAATAGTTTGGCCCCCACTAAGAACATAGAGAATGAATAAACTCTTAACATTCGAAAAATCGATATCAGTTCTATTGAGTGATACATACAATATTTTGTCTAGCACTAGCTGGACCCTACAATAAGAAACTCCAGGAAGCTATAGCATTAATGGACTCTGTGTGGCATTGTAGACATCATTCCATCATTTAAGTGTAAAATTTATCATATGAAAAATTATATTGTGAAATAAACGTGAGAGCAAAACGTTTGTGGATCACACAAACGGTTACACGTTACAATTATACTGGTAGCCATAGAAGAGGACATCCCAAAACAGCAAAAGCGCCAAAAATGGTTTAAGAGGCAAAGGCTAGAATTTAACGTAATCCAAGTTTAAGCACAGTTCGGTAGGGAGAACCTTGCAATGTTTCTGCTGGTAGCATGGAATGCATATTAAAAACTTTTACGATATGCCTTTACTCTACAAAATTTAAAAAGTGCAAGATTTAACATCTGAACCAAAGGCAGTTATCCTAGTAAGAGCCAAATAGTGCTAATCAAAATATATCGATATACAAATTTAGGAAATCTATTGGTATATCGATATATTTTTGTCATTGGGCCATTGTTTCGCGTGCTGTGTGGTATGTGGCACCATCTTGTTGAAACCACATTTCAGCCAAGTCCAGCTGTTCCTGTTTAGGAAAAAATTTCAATCATTACACGTTAGCGCTCGCCATTCACAGTATCTTTCTGAATTCGTCGTCTTTGAAAAAGTACGGTCCAATGATGCCACCGGTCCATAATCGAGACCAAACAGTGCAGTGGCAGTTCTTGCAATGTTTCTGGCTGCTCTTCACACTAAATACGGCAATTTTGCTTGTTCACGTAACCATTTAATCAGAAATGAGCTTCGTCGTTGAATACAGTTTCCGATAAAAAAATTGGGTCTTCGCGAGAATGAATAAAATTCAATAATCTAAAGCGTTGTTCGTTGGTAAGTCGATTCATGGTTATACCACCAAACTGAACATGTTACACGAAAACAGCTAAGCTGCCAAAAACAGTGTAGCCAAAAAGAAAGTTGCTAAAAATCACCCTTTATAAATCATCAGCAAAGGCCCCCAACCAAAGAAAGTGGCTAAAATGAAAATGCATTCGTTTGCTAAATATTTAGCAAAGTGACACAAACCTACCTTGTTGAAAGCTGGTATGCTACAGATTTAAAATTGGTACATGTGTTGTTCTCTTTGTGAGATTCTCGTTGAGATTGTGTATGTGCTCACAGACCCTTAGGGGTTTGCGTGGGGGTTCTTGATCATCAGCAACAAAAATTGCTTTTTTAGACAAAAAAGTAATTTTACTTAACTCAAATTTTTATTACGTATAAATAACCTGGTAAAATATCGATACATTTACTTTTTTAATTGTGTTGGTTGAAACACTTGCATATTAGGTCGAGCTCATCAATATGTAAACAAACAAAAACGATCATGCATGGCCAGAATGCAAATCAAACGACAATTTAGAACAACTAATCGCTCTGTGAAAGCAAGTGTATGCAACGCTGTTGGTTTCAACCTCGGTTACTGCAGCAAGACGCTGAACAAGCCTTTTTAATTAAACAGGGCGTAAACACAACTAAACAGTGAAAAGATTGCGTGCTCATAATTGTTTTTTAGAATCTATAGGTCGCTTAAATAAGCCTCGACACCTTCCCATAAATTTCGTTAAACATTTTGTAACTGCTCTATATTTTTTTTATGATTATTATGTCAATTTTTTAATATGATACTTGTGTAAATTATACAAATACTTTTCCAATTAATTCTCAATCAGTTAAAAAGAAGCACCGCACCTTAAAACTTTAAAATGCTAAGAAGAAAAAAGGACAAGAAAGAACAAGTAAAGGGTTACGGAAAAAGTTGAACAAAATTTAATATGCATAATGCGTTTCTTCCACTTCATCGTCAGAAAATCTCTTTCTCTTTCTCTGTGTTAGGGCTCACTTTTGAAAGTCATAAAAAAATGATTATATTATAATATCATTAGTCATGTAATTGAATTAAATTTGACTCAATCAACATCCTTAACATTCATATCACAACACAAGGATACACCAGAAATAAAAGCAAACAATACAGTTTAAGCGGCAGCAACAACAAGCATAGGAACTAACTGCTCAGCACAGCACAGGACACCATCTGCATCAGCAGAGACCGAGGCAGCAGCAGCAACAAATTGTAAATCGGTTTAGAACGAAATTATGTTAACACTTGTTTGTTCGTTCCATCTATTTATTCGATATGCGATATACGATGTACTAAACATAAAAAGGATACCATAGCAATAATTTTTTATTTAAAATATTTTTACAACGGATAAAGGATAATGTATCCCATACACTTTGTCGTTCGAGTAACATACTATGTAGAGAGACAGACGGACGGACAGACAGCCAGCCAGATAGACAAAAATTAACTTGTGAAAATTCAAACATATGACGTTAATCCCGTCGGCTTTCAACCGCAGTTGGTGTTTTTATTTTTGTAATTCTTCGCCTTCAAAATCATTTGCAAAAAGTCTAACCAAAGTGAAAGTAAAAGAAAAATAATGATTCCCTGAATGACTGACTGACTGGTTGGTTGGTGTTTTTATTTTTGGTTTATTTAAACAGGGGTTAAGTGGAAGTCAGTCAGTCAGTCAGTCAGTCAGCGAAAACGACAAGCAGCATTGAGTGACTACTGAATGGCCGTGTTGATCAAATTTGAAATCACTTTCAAACTACTTTTGTTACAATCAAATTAGGGTGTGATGAGAAAACAATTGTCCGTCCCCCGAGGAAAATTTGTTTGTTGTTTGCAGATTGAATGTAATGTGACGGTCTTAATTGAATGTGTAAATAAATTCAGATAAAAATCTAATTTTATGGTGGTGGAAATTATGCTAAATATGTCATAAGCATAAGCAGGCTGCAGACGGCATAAGCGAAACTGAAAGGCCAACTCTCGGATAAACTTGTTACGCAAGTTTTGACACTTTTGCATAGTTTTGCAAATGAAAAGTGAGTGCGCGAAAATATTTGTGTCATTTTAAAATCCGAGGTGAGATTAATATATGTACATATATGTTGAGAGAGGGAACCGCGTCGCGAGTGACTTCCACAGGATTTTGAATAAAGTAGAACTAATATCGTTTAATTGAGACAGAATGTTTTACGCACTAGTACTAGCTGCTTTCGATTTATAAGTGTCATTCCGTATGTTTTCTACAATATTCATATCCGACCCCATAAAGTATACATATACATATATTCTGGATACTTATATTGGATTGAAATAATATTTGCCAAGGCACCAGAAGAGATACTGGAAATATAAACCACGCATAGTTTATAAAATTTCGTTAATGCAATTCAACAACATCTGACTATTCCATTCGAGGCTGCGGGAAAAATATCACGCGCACCTATATTATTTCACGTTGTTTTTTTTTCGGTTGAAATGATTCTCTTACTTTTTTTTGTTAAACAAATATTAGGTTAGTAGGGTTTTTCTGGTTTGATTTGTATTAAAGGCCTTTATAGAAAGCAATACACATAGAGGTAGGCGACAGACCCATAGGGTGCCCACTGGACACCAGAAGCAGTCAACGGGAACATTGGGGGTCAATATAACCCCGTCAATGTGCTTAAGTCTGGCCATTCTAATGCAATATAGATTGCAAGAAAGTCCTAAATTTTACAAAAAATTTTCTGTAAATTTTACAAATAACTTTGGATAAAATTTTTTAAAAAATTTTCGATAAAATGTTTACAAAAAGCTATCGTAAAATTTTTACAAAAAATTTTGGATAAAATGTAAAAAAATCGATAAAATTTTTACAAAAAGTTATCGATAAAATTTTTGTAAAAATTTTCTATAAATTTTTTTGTGAAAATTTTCGATTAAATATTTTGTAAAAATTTCCAAATTTTTTGAAAACATTTTTGATAATATTTTTTGTAAAAATATTCGATAATATTTTTTGTAAAATTTTTTGGAAAATTTTTACAAAAAATTTTCCATAAAGTTTTTACAAAAAACTGAATCATGAAAAAATTTGTACAAAATATTTTTGATAAAATTTTTACACAAAATTTTCGATAAAATTTTTACAAAAAATTTTCCATAAAATTTTTACAAAAAATTTACGATAAAATTTTTACAAACAATTTTCGATAAATTTTTAGAAACAAAAATGTACATATATGTACCTATCGGGTATGTTCTGTAATCCGAAATCGAATAAATTTTTAAAGAAAAATATAACTTAGTTGCGCCTATTATTTTAAAACATTATCAATCAAGGCAGTTATGTGAATGTCCTTTAATCAAATGTATAAAAAATAATATCAATATGTTGTAAGATTTAAAAGTTATAATAATTTAAAATTTTATTCGGATTCAATTTCACTCGGTTTCAGATGATTACAGAACATACCCGATACGGGTATATTTGTAATAATAAAAGTAAAAACCGAATGTACATATTATTGTGAAATTGGGAAACATAATAATATTTTCTGTAAAATTGTATAGAAAATTGTTTGTTAAAATTTTAACAAAAAACTGTTAATGAAATTTATATAAAAAATTTTCGATAAAATTTTTGAAAAAATTTTTACACAAAATTTTCGAAATTTTTTGTAAAATTGTAAAGAAAATTTTTTGTAAATCTTTTATCAAAAATTTTTACAAAAAATTTTCGATAAAATTTTTACAAAAAATTTCCACTAGTTCACATCAGCCGCTCATTATTTCATATGGCCTTAATTTGGAACTATAATAGGTAAACTCTTGACACAGAAGGTGTATTACTATGGTAACTATAACAATTACTAAAAATAAAGGGTGTTCCGACAGTGACGTGATTTGCACGTATATTGCTATACCGATTTAACTTAATCTCAGGCTGAGATGTTTCACAAAAATTGCACTTTAAATTCATGCCATTACTAAATTTACCTACTCATTTGTGTGGGCGGAAAGGGAAATCCAGTCAATACCACTTTCTGTATGGAAGTGCCCTCTACTCATCTGTCACGATTCATAGGTTACTGATTTTACTTGTGATCTAATTAAAGTAAATAAAGGGAAAACAGGCCAAGGGTCTTCATAGTTTCGAATCAAATGCCTCGATAACTCGTTAACTATGAATGATAACTTAACCATTCAACTGCATGGCATTTATTATAATTTTCGTTAACAGCGGGCTATTGTATTCTAATAAGACTTTTTTTTAATTTCCCGATTCAGTTTCGAAAAAGCATTAGTTGTAAAATTTATTTCGGGTGCAGACTTTTAAATTGTCCCTTTTTCTCAAATTATTTACTAAACAAACAACAATAGAAACGGCAACAAAAATAACAGCCACAACCATAATGAAATGCGATAGTAATAAAATTCAAATTAGCTTAAAAGCGTGTGTTTGTCTGTCTGTCAGTCATTGCCTTTTTTTGCTTCTAATATTTGTTTTTCTTTTTGTTGCTGTTTCTGAGTGAAAATATTTTCAATAATTCTTGTTATTTTTTATTCACTTTTAGAATTACAAAATCCTGGCAGATTATGTTGCACACCGCCCCAAAATCGTTTGATGCCATGGAATCATCATACGGCCGCCGCTGCCGCTGCAGCAGCTTCTGCAGCTGTGTCACAGGCCAACGATACATCATCAAATGGTAGCACTAATAATAACAATAACAACAACAATAGTAACATCAACAACAATAACAACAACAACAATGAACCAACCTGCCTTACAGTAGCTCGTCAGAAGAATCAAAATCTTGGTCTCATATGCGTAGTTTGCGGCGACACCAGTTCGGGTAAACATTATGGAATATTGGCTTGTAACGGTTGTTCAGGATTTTTCAAACGCAGTGTTCGTCGCAAACTTATTTACAGGTTGGTACACACACTTGCACACGAATACAGTCATTTCTAATACACCAGCAAGCAGCCTCATTTACATTTTAATGCGGATGCGGAAGCATAAAATTTATTTAGTTTTTTTTGTTAAATTTTGAAATGAAAAACACTTAAGAAAATTAAATTTGAGGATTTAATTGAAAAATCACATTCTTTGTTGGTTGGCGCTTGGAAATCAGAAATAATGTGTTAAATATGCAGACGGGACTTGGAAAAAGGATTTCGTTATAAGTTTCGGGATTAGGAATTAAAAACGTATGAATCACCATGTGTCTTCAAATGCGAGAAGTGTTTAGAAGATTTTGGCTGCTTTTAAATACATAATCAGTTTAAAAGTGTTTAGGGCGATTCCATTGTCACGGCTAAAACAATTAGAGCTTTTAAAGTTTTATATTAATAAAATAAAATTTTTAAAGAAATTTGTATTTTTTTCGCTTTTTGACTTTCGTATACTGGCATTTAGTAATTAACAAGTTTAATTTTGCTATCGAAAGTGCAACGAAAAGGATTCACCTTGGCGGATTTATTTTAATTTTTGCATTTCATTGTAAAAAAGTTTGTTTATTATTAATAATTTTTTATATTGTGCCTTCATCTATATCTTCTATATCTATACATTACCCAAGGGGGTTCCAATTGTCACTGCAGGAATATGGCAAATGTTTTGACGCGGTTCACTCGGGGAAAATAGGGGCACCAGACGCTAGGGTTCCTGGAGCCTAAATCTGGAAGAAAATGTCTGTGTGTTAAATCATACGGGTCGTCTTCGAGGCCCGACCAGTGCCCAAAGGACTGGTACCACGGGAATCGGTGGCCCTACAGAGAGCCTATCCTCTCTGTGACACGTTATTGGTGAGGTCCCCTTTGGGGGTACACGTGGTGGTTGTGGTTTAAGATCGATTTATGTAGGTAAGGTGCAAGGTCGATCAAGTGTGCTGTTGCACTCTCAACAGACGGAGTTTGGATAGTCTCCAAACCCCTAAGCAAGAAGTTATAATGTGGATCTACGCTTGCCTTGGAAAGGCTTGCCATATTATATAAATTGCTACTCATTGTGACTGTATCACACACAAAAATCGATTGGTGGCAATCGTAAAGTGTTGTTATACTACACAATGGGGGCGCTAGTCTACGCCTAAGTTTCACTCGGTGGTAAGACCATCGTGAGGTTAGGCCGAGTAGGCAGGTACTCACGTTAATCTTGTTCCACAGTATCTATACATATAGCAAAACTGAAACAGGATCTTTTCTGTACATAAAATATTTTTTGAAAATTTTATAGCAGATATTGATCGTTATGAAATACAAAACACCATTTTTGGAATTTTTGTCTGTCTTTCCGTCTGCCTGTGTTCGTATCTCGTAAAATCTACTAATAGAATTTTAATGAAATTTTGGGAAAATATACATTAGTACCTTGATTCAAATATAGGACAATTTTTTTCCCGTAAACGTATCTCATTTTCAAGAGAAAATAGGAAAAACTAGTAAAAGTATGTAATTTTACCTATTAAATGGCCTAAAAACTTGGCAGCACCTTTTGTTTTTGTAAAGGAGAGATTTTTTTCTATTTTTACAGAACTCTACAATAATTTTAGAAATATATGTATATAAATTTAAGAAGTTTTTACAAAACCTATGCTGCAACATCCTGAGTAATTACCCAGGGATGGGTACCTCTATATAAATCGAATTACTTTTAAAGCAGAATCGAATAAAATATTGCAATATAGTCTATTTTGGGTCTTAATTTTTTTTAGTTCGAAGATGGTTGATAAAGACATTTTCCAGATAATGGGACTATTGGATTAAATTCCTAAGATATTTTGTTGCCTATTCGATGATTGGAACATATTAAAAAGCTCGAGTTCACAATCATGATGTTCTTTTATAATTGATTTCTCAATTGCGCAACGTAATCCCAGTGATTGAAGAAGAAATTTTATAACATATGATTGGGTGCCTCGGTGGTTTTGTAGGTCCTATCTATCAGTCCGTGGTTGTGGGTTTGATTCACTTTAAGTTGGCAGGAAGACCAAACAGGAACTTGGATATAACATGGATGCCTACAAATGGTTAACTGCGTTAGTGACAAGTCACGGACTGCCAAGTATTATCTGGTCAAATTACAAATCGAGGTAAGACGATACTTGTGCCTGTAAATAGCCTGTGCCTGTAAATAGACTAACATAAAAAGGCTTTTAATCACAAACAGACACATATTAAATAGAGATGCTGTGGAGACCTTAGCCTTAAGTAAATGTTAGCAATTACCCTAGATTCTGTGATTAGGAAGAATGTCGACATGTATCAGTCGCCAGTCTGAAATCACTATAGTCGAGAGTAAAAGGCTAGTGACAGCAGGAGACTCAATCAAATTTAGGGTATTCGAAAATTTCCAGTCGGATACCAGAAGTAATTGAACACGAAGGGGGTCTAAAAGGGAATTTTGAATTAGTGGTTTGCTTTGGTATCCCCTCTATAAAATAATAATAGCTTGCTGGTCTTTGCTGTTTATCGTTCACTCAGCGTTAATCGTGTGCAATAAACGGAAATAAATTCCATGAAATTTTATAATGAGCGTCTGATGAGCTTTGTTTTTTGTGCTCATGTAGTGCTTTAATAGATATATCTTTTATATAAAGGGTGGTTAAATTTATAAGGACCGATGTTGATTTTGAATAAAACAAAAATTATTTAGGAAATTATTATTATTTCTTTATATTTTGATAATATTGCTATGGTTCAATTATGTATAGAACAAAATATCAGCCAAATGGCCGCCGCGACCTCAGCGGCATACCTCCATCCGATGCTCCAAATTTTCGATGACGCTGAGCCATAATTGAGGTTCTATGCCCTTAATGTGCCGAATTATTTCATCCTTTAGCTCTTGAATTGTTGCTGGCTCATCGACGTACACCTTTTCTTTCAAATAACCCCAAAGAAAGAAGTCCAACGGTGTCAAATCACATGATCTTAGCAGCCAATTGACATCGCCTTCACGTGAGATAATACGGCCATTGAATTTGTCGCGCAAAAGAGCCATTTTTTCGTTGGCTGTGTGGCAAGTGGCACCGTCCTGTTGAAACTACATATCGTTCACATCCACATCTTCCAACTCGGGCCATACAAAGTTCGTTATTATTTCACGATAGCGAACACCATTTACAGAAACTACCTGACCGGCCTCATTTTGGGAAAAATAGGATGCCGCCATCCCATAAACCGCACCAAAAAGTCACTCTTTGTGGGTGCATTGGTTTTTCGACAATCACTCTTGGATTATCATTCGCCCAGATGCGGCAATTCTTCTTATTGACGAATCCACTGAGGTAAAGTTGTGCCTCATCACTGAAGATGACTTTCTTCGAAAATTGATCCATCCAACGTTGCCATTTCTTGTCACCATTCTGACCATTACTCGATGGTGTGGTTCAAATTGAGTTAGTCCGAAATTGAAAAATGTCAAATTAAATGCAGAAAAGTACTTGACGTTTAGGTGTAGTTCACTTTCAATATCGGCCCTTAAAATTTAATCACCCGATAAATAAAATCAAATGTCATTCGTTGGCAATCGCATCACTGAAGAACGGCTGCATCGATTTCGCCAATTTTATTTTTGAATCTTTATCATAACCCAACTTAGGTTTTTATGAAAAGAAAAAGTAATATACATATTTCAACGAAACACAGGCTGGATTAGAATAGTGGGCGTGGTACCTCCCATTCAAAGTGGAAAATTATTATTGTGTACCTAGAGGACTACAATAGGCAGAGTCTTGAAAATTTGCACAAGTAACCCTACCTTGCATATAAACTGACACAGTTTTGTCGTGAGCAAAGCGTACGTTTTCGAGTTAAAGGTTGGTCCTACTTTTCCTCCAAGTGTTTATTGTACTTTTGTGGATGGGTGTAGCGAAGCGTCCCGGGAATAGCTAGTTAGTATTATTTTGTACAAATTAGTAACCTTTTGTAGAAAATAGATATAAAAATCTTCTCTTATGGACTCTTAGTTAAAGTTTCCTTTTCAGGGTTACAATTTTTGGAACACATAAAAATTTTAAGTAAATTAAAGGTTAAAATAAAATACAAAAAAAGAAAATATTTTTCTTCAAACCGATGTTTTTTTATAGGGTTTACGATCATGTCATCTTATATTTGGTTTTTTAACCTCTTTGACATACAGGAGTGGTCTGAAAATCAAGTGATTTCGAATTACGAACCGTTTTAAAATCACAGTTTTTATTTTACCCTGCTCTGTAAATCACACATTTTTTTATTTTTTCAAGTGATTTTAAAAAATCACAAGAAAATTGTTGATTTTAATTGTTTTTTTTTATATAAAATTTTACATAATACGTAAAATAAAAGCAATCTGTAGGGTCCATTGTGGACTCCAGAAGGTTTAAAATAAAGGCAGTGTAAGAAATGGGCATTTTAAGGCGTTATTTATGGAGTCATTGCAATTTTCATATTTGGCAAGGGTAGATATACTTAATCTGCTGACAGTTAATAGGAAGCAGAAAAAACACGAAAAAATGGCCTAAGTCTTAATCCTACGAAGTCAAAATGCCTAATTATTACTAAGATAATTCTTGCAAATAAAAAAACCGACTACAAAACAAATATAAGTGCATCAATTCTCAACTAAAAAGGAAGTTATCTGTAAGAACTAATACCCAAATCAAATACTTTTATACTTGTTGCTCTAACGGACATAGTTTTAGTTCTGTAGAAATGTTTTTCCATAACGGTTCAGCAGATAAAGCCATATACGACAAATTACATCAGATATGAGGACACCCTTTATTTTTCTACAGTTATTATTACTGACACAGTAATAAAAAGTAACGGTTCCAAAGATATGGCCATATAGGTTAAACAATATCACCTAGGGGACACCCTTTAATGTACAATTTTAAATTAAACACTTATTTTAAAGGACAGATTCTTTTTAAATTTCAAATGTCTGTCTAAAACGGTTCAAAAGTTTGGCCATATGTATCAATTTACATCAACTATTGAGACACCCTTTATAATTTTAAATATTTATAAAAGTTATTATACGGGACATAGTAGTGGAGATTCTGACTAATTTTCAAGTGTTTCTCTATAACGGTTCAAAAGATAGGCCTAGATAGGTAAAATTACATCAATTATGGGGACACCCTTTAGTTTTCAAATTTAAATTATATACTTGATGTTATAACGGACTTAGAATTATAGGTTCTTTGTAAATTTTAACCGTCTCTCTATTACAGTTCAAAAATTTTGCAATATACATCAAATAACATCAACTATTGGGACACCCTTTAACTTCTAATTATAAATATTTAATTTCTGATTATAAATATTGGTATTACTGTTCAATTTTCAAGAGATTGTCTACAATGGTTCAAATGGTTCATATATTTAAATTGACGTCACATATGGGGACACCCTTTAATTTTTAAGTTTATTTTTTTATGCAGTTTTTATTTTTTATGCAGTTTTTTAAAATTTTAAAAGGGTGCCCTTTACTGCTCATAATACACGTAAAAAACACGTATTGTGTATGGGGACACCCTTTAATTTTCAAAATTATGAACTTCTTTTAAAATGAGACCAATCTGTAAGCATTTCCTTTCTAATAAAGAAAAAGTTTTTAAAATCGGTTGAGAAATGACTGAGTTCTGCGGGCACAAACATAAAAAAAGCAACATTCAGACAAATTGATAACCTCCTTCTTTTTTTGAAGTCGGTTAAAAAGGACACAAATCGTTGAAGACATCGGTATATATCTTGGCGGACAAAAAATAGAGATTGTAAATTCTGCTAAAAATCTGGGTGTCGTTTTTAATCGCAACTTTAATTGGTCAGACCATATTGATCAATTATGTGGCAGAACTTATGGAATGCTCAGGAGTTTATGGCAAAATCAGCATTTTACACTGTCGAAGATAAGAATGACAATAGTTAGAGCTTATGTAATACCAAATCTGTTCTACTATTGTGAAGTATTTCCCCGTTGCAATGTTAATGATAAACGGAGGCTTACTACCACCTTTAACAATATTACGCGCTACGTCTTTGGTATACAGAGATTTGCAAGCGTTTCAAGATACTCAATACTTATCTATGGACAACTATCTAACCTTTAAGAATCTACTCTTTCTATATAAAATAACTAAAACAATTTAAAAAACTTTTAATGACACACTACAAATGTAAACAATAGTTAACCATAAGCAAATTGTTATTGTATAGGTTAAGAAGGTTGATTATTATGGTTATTAACGTTTAACATAACGTAATTATAAAAGCTTTCTTTTCATATTTGACATTCAGATTTATATAACACATGATATAATAATACAAGGTAATTCCATTTCAAAAATGTTTGAAGTTTGCGGGAATTATTGAAGTATGTTTTTATGTAAACAGCAAAAAAACGTTGCCACTAATAGAAATGAGAAATATTTATTTTTGGATATTATTTATTATTTAAAAAAAAATGTGTAATTTATAGAAATAACATAAAATAAAAACATACTTTGGTTTAATATTAAAACTTATGAGGAATAAATCTTGTTATAGTTTTTAGGTGCACTTTTGTATAAAAAAATTATATTCCAACTTATTTAAGCTGCATGATAATTGACCCTGTGAATAAAAAATCGCCAAATAAATAATTAACGTAAAAAATAAAAAATTGGAAAAATGGAAATTTGGAAATTTGGCCAAAAAAATATATAAAAAAGTCAATAGTGACATTAAGGGCATTGACTTTTTTATAATTTTTGAATTCTAATAAATCTTTAATGTTAACAATTCTGCAGTTTGAGGTAAACAACGTTACTACTTAGCTAGTTTTTAGGACTTAAACCGTTGTTTTTACACTCTTATTGATGCATTTCCTGAGAATCACCCCTATTCCATTTGGCGTCGTCCACACAATATGACGACGTTCCACTTAATTAAGTTGGTATTCCCTTTGTCGACATCAACATTTAACGATGAATTTTTAATTTTATTTGGTATTTGTAAGAATATGTGACGTTAAAATTTTATTGTTTCGACGAAGATTTCATCGCCTTGGTTTTTAAAATTCAAAATGGAAAAGATTTAAATAACAAGATTTCGACGTGATAGAAAAAACTTAGAACATATTCTTATTAAGCACTTCAAATCATTCCACAATATACAATTTTTTTAAAAGAATATTTCTCTACAGAACAGTGTTATCGATAAGCCGTCGACAACGTCATAAGAGCTTTAGGGAATACAAAATTATAATCAAATTGATGTTGACGTCAATATAAAATGATGTCGGCTTGTCAAAGTGGAGACGATAGTTCATGAAAATATTTTGGATAATTGTTCATTTGAAAAATTTTCAAAAACGACAAAAAGCACTCAATATTTTGGGGTTACTTTTCATATAAAATATTAACAAATTCTGTGTGCGGGTTTCTTGGGGTATTTTTTATTTTTGCTTTTGAGCAATTTTACATAGAGTTATTTTGCATGTAGCCCCCTTATTCACAATAAAATTACCCAAACTTTTTAAGTTCCTATAATTGTGCAACTTTCAATTTTGCTTGATACTCCTGACAGATTAGCTTTCCATCTAAGTTAAAAAAAAAAAATAATTTCTCAAATGAACATTTCACGGGTGCTTTGGGTAACTTGAAACGGGAACTTAGACACTTTTATCAGATATAGGGAAATTAAAAAATCTTATTTGTGAATTCCTGCAAAACTGTATTACTACCGTATGGAAAAGGACAAATAACTTATTTCATTTTAAACTAAAACAATTTTCGATTGTTTACTTAGACACATAAACTTAAGGATTGATTCTTTTTTTCATTTCTAAAATTTCAAATAAAGGGAAAACACGCAAAATGGGATTGCACAAAGAATGTGATATGGTAGCACAAATTTAAATAATTCCCGCAAATGTCAGAACGTTAATATGGCGACAAAAAGAGAGAATGGAATTACCTTCTATTATTATATCATGATATAACATATCTTATTCTAGTGCTGTCATTTATAAGATATTGAATCTTGTTGCTGCATTAGAAATACGAACAATAAAGACAAAAACAAATACAAAATTTTTTTAATATAAAATATTACTGCAAAAGAAGAATCTTTAGAAAAGTCCACTTTTCTTGTCTTATAAATTACGTAATTTTACTACAAAAATGTTAAAAGAACACTCTACACTATTAATGCCAGCAGTTTGCTATAAAATTAACAACCAAGAACTCGCAAAAATAAGCAAGTGATGAGACACTTTCCTAACCGATTTCAAAAATTTTTGTGTTCTACACACCTTTTAAGTGATTTTAAATCACTTTGATAAAAAGTGATTTTCAGAACAAGCCTGATAGTCTTACCTCGCCCACAGCTTCGACTATTATAAAATATTCGATATTTATAAAGGAAAACTTAAAACGTAGCTCCTAATTTAAAGTAGACTATAAAAAAATTAAATACACAGGAATTTGTAATGTTTTTAATATTAATAGTAGATTCTTTGAAATCCCTTTCGTTTCCATTTGCCTCAAATATCATATTGTTGTCACCACATTCAATTAAATTAGTTATACGTTTCTAATTTATCAATTATAATAGATTAAAACAAACTTCTTTTCCCCCTCTCTAGTTTTCTTTAACGATATTTTGCTAACAAAAGTTTGTATTCTTCTCATAAATCCCATCCATAAAATTATTTTTTCTTTCTTTTATTTGTTGCCTCTCAGTAATTCGATAAATTGAATTCGCATTAATAAAAATCATTAAATCAAAAAGAAAGTAGGCAGCACTTAAAACTTAGAAGCCGAAATAAAATGATTTCGAACTTCTGTCGCCAAAAAAGTAAAATTATTCCATTTATTTTGCTTCGATTTCAAATCAAATCAGCTCGTCAAATAAAATACAACAAATGGATATTGTTGTAAATCTATTTAAGCTTCTGAATCTCAGCAATAGCAAGAATAACAGCAACAAACACACACGCACACACACACACACACACACACACACACACTATTATAGAATTATGAAATATTTTTAAAGCCATAAAATGAAACAAAATATTACTTTTTTGTGGTTGGTGGGTTGTACTTCACACAATGGATGAGGGATGCTCATCTCCCACTGCCTTTCAATGGAAATTCCTTTATACTTTAACGGATACCATGTCTCATAAATAGAGAAAAAGGAATGTAAGGATGTATGGATGTACACTTTAAGAAGTTTATAAATACATTTACACAAACACGCACATAACACACACACACCCACACCCACACTAAAACACATCCTTGTGAACGAATATGTATTATTCTGCTCGTACATCCATGACTGCTAAATAGATAAACCTCTTGTATGTGCACATCCCAATAGTCTATTCAAGTTGTTTGTTGTTGGTTTTGGTGGGATTACGGGTATTTGGACATTTTGCACCCTGTTCATGTTCATGTTGATGTTCAAACACGCATCCGTGTGCATGTGTTTGAGATTTTGTGGGTCTGGATTTGATTGCAGCAGTAACGTGATTTACGAAATTTAATGCGGTCACATTTGGCCAAGTGTATTCTACTTAAGTTTAATGTCAGTCTCTGGGGAAGGGATAATGATAAAAACATTTTGACATTTGTGATTTGCTAAAGTGGAAAAAAAGTAAAATATAATACACATGCACGCCAGCTTTGACACAATACAATATTACAAAGTCATGTATGTACGAGAGTATTTATGTCAAAATACCTCATAACCAAATTTTTTTTTTTTAAATTAATTTTTTCTACTCCAAAGAGGGAATTGAAAAAACGATGTATAATGAACTGCACGATTAATTTGGGATCATTAACATTTCATCTGACCCCGAAGTCTATTTTTTTTTATTTTTAAAAGAGTTAAATAAGAATTAAGTGAGGAAGTTTAATTTAATTTTATGATGTTAAATTCATTTAGACATTAACAGATTTTTTATGTTAAAAGTCTTAAGTGACATATTATTATTATTATTATTATTATTATTATTATTATTATTATTATAAAAAATTGAGTACAATAAATTTTTCATTTTTTTTTATTTATTTTTATTTAAAATATTGGTCCTATTTACAAAAAAAAAAAATAAAAATTTATATATAATTAATTCCACGGTATGCGACTCCAATTTTATCTTGATAATGGTGGCACCTTCTAAGGATCTCTTTAGCTGTAGAAACCACAGTACCGAAATGTTCACCCACTGTTCATTCATGTATGAATGTGTACATTTTATTTTTTAGCTGCATCTTCTCATACATGTGTGAGAGACTACAAAATATTTTGTGGTTTTTCATTTATGAATGCAATGATTTATTTTTCTCTTTCTGTTCAAAAGTGAATAAATGAGCAAAAAATTGTTTGTTCAAGGAAGTGTTCATCATGTGAGCATTTACAATTTTGATAATTTTACATAAGTGAAAAGATCATATAAAAATGTACACTAAGCATTCGCATACATAAATGTACGCACATATTTTGTAATGTGCATCTGCCGGCGTATGCAGTAACAAAATTTTTTTATTTGATTCTTTCTTCTGCATGTGCGATCATTTATGAGAAATTTTATAAATGTTCAACGGTCGTGAATGAACATGTACATTTATGAAAAAGAACATTAATGAGAAGAAGCTAAGTATGTATATTACAAAAAAACAAACAGGTACACACATTCATTTATGAACATAGGCAGAACATTTTTTTGTTATTCGTTTATGAGCATGAAAAATAAATATAAAATTTTAAATTTCTCATTTATGACAAATATCGTGAATATTGATTTTTTAATGTTCATAAATGAAAAAGGGAAAGGGGTCAAAGTCAGGTAAATATATAGGATGAGGTTACATAAAGATTATACTAATAAACAAAAGAAATAAGCTGTGAAAATAATTAAATCATCGAGCCCAATTATTCACATTGAACTCTTTTACTTTATCATTGGAACTTTATCAATAAACACAGTGGTATATTCGGTGTTTTCGAATCGTATACAAATAACACTAGCTGTGCCCGCGACGTCATCTGCGTCATGAAAATATTTACATTGTATATAAGATTACTTGGCAATATACGATTTATATGAAATTCTATTATTGCCAAACTTTGTAAATAATGCCCCGTCTCCACTAGTCAGCGATTTAACACTACGTCTTGACGTGCCACTGATTTGTTTGCACATGAACAAAGCGTCGGCAGAATAAGGAACAATAATTTGTTTACTTTTTTCTGTGTGGAGAAAACGTATGATGTACATGTTCCGACTGAACACAATTTTCTGTTTGTCGTCAATGTTGTTTGAATGCTTATAGCACAGCAAATACAATTTGCACGCTGGATCAACAGATGGCGTTCTTTAAAAGTCAAATTTTCCTACTAAAAACAACATTTGATGGCAGACATCGTTGTGCGAACAAATGTTCGAACAATGCTGTTAGAACAAGAACATGAAATCGACAACGACGGTCTTCACGAGAGGTTTTGATGTGCGCACATGAATTTGTTTAATGGTTGAACAATTCAATGCCTCGTCAAGACTGCGTTTAAGCAAGACATAAACATAACGCCGGCAGGGCGAAGGTATTCACTTGGTTGCGTTGTTATAGGTGGCATTTTCTATAATAGTCATCAACATGTCTTAACAAAAGTCAAATTTCATATAAAAAAAGGGTTTTAAAAATTTTTTTTTATATGAAGTTTGACTGTTTTTAAGACATGTTGATGGCTAATGTAGACGGGGGGTAACTTTCTGTTTTCCATCGATGTTGTTTGATTGCTTATAGCAGAAGAGATAGTAATAATACGGTTGAGCAACAGATGTCGCTGTTTGAAAATAAAACTATCACACTAAACTTAAACAACAGCGCCATTGTCATATGTTATAAAACTTTTTTAATAAATGTTTTAACAACCATGTTAAGAGGTGGAAACACATTAACATGGGCAGTATACAATTAATACTAATATAATGTTAGTGTTTATGTGTATCATTTTATGTCTTATGTAAACGGGGGCTAATTTCTATAATTTTCCGTTGACAAAAATAAAAGTTGCTGTCAAGTTTTCATTGGCTTTTACTGTTTTATCCCAATTTTCTCTTGGAAGTTAGATTTTTTATGGGGAAAAGAGTATCCTATATTTGAACTGAGGTACTAAGGTGCCTTCCCACAAAAAAAGTTCATTCAGTGGTTTTACGCGTTACAAACAAGTACAGTCAGACGGACAGACTTACAAATTTAAATTTCTTCATTTTATGTATTGCGATTTCTCGGGTTTGTTTATTCCATTTTTTTTAATGAATTTAAAATTTTTGGTGAAATTTAATTTTTTGTTGGAGTTGAGTTTTTTTATTATATAAAATGTTAACTTTTAATTATTAAAAAATATGTTTTTAAGTATATAAAAATATGTTTAAAAATTTATATTTTTTGTGAAACTTTGATTTTTTAGCTTTAGATTTTTTTGAGGATGCTCCGTTTTGGTGAAACTTAATTTTTTGTGGATTTCGCGGTTTTGGGTAAAATTAACGTTGTTTTGTGAAATTATGAATTTTTAAAGAATTTTTTATTTATTAAGATGTTTTAGTTTTTTTGTGAATTTCAAAATTTTGATAAAATTAATTTTTTATAATAGAGGTATTCAGTGTTTATTGCAAATGATCTTGCGCAAGTGCAAATGTGTTATATTTTTTAAATTTAAGAAAAACAATAGGTATTTGGTTGTTGAATTTCACAAAAACAACTATAATATGATAATTTTGGTATCAGAAGATTAATTTCCTAGGAAATTAAATTACGGCTACTAATTTAACTTATTTTTTTGCTTAAAAAATCATCACCGAAACAAATAAAAGGCCTGATAAAATTATGGAGACGCTGAACCATCAATTTCATTGGTTAAAAGAAGTCGTCACGTCAGCAATAGTCGATTAAATCCATAAAATGATAATAGACGATCGTATATATTTAAAGTGCTGGTAGTGGCTGAGTCTGTAGGCGTCATCCTAAGTAGACTGGTATTTCGCATTTTACGAAAAGCTATGTGAGATATGGATGTCGCGATTAATGTTTTTAGTCACTTTGTCAAACATACAGTAATTAAGTTACGAACTGCTACCTTGCTACTTGCACCAGACCAAAATTGCGATAGCAATCTGACAATATTTTAGTGATATTTTAATTAAAATTCTTTTTGCGCTGAAATTTAAATTTTAACGATCTTTAAATTTGTTGATAAATTTTTGGTATTTTTTTTTTTTTTTTTTTTGATGAAAATGTAATTAGTGGTGAAACTATTCATTTTTGTGAAATTTAAATCTGTTTCGATTTTTTATAGAAATTTCGATTTTTTAGTAAAATAAAATTTTTTGGTGATATTTTTGTTGGAAAAATGTGTTTTTTGGTGATATTTAGATTTTTTATTAGCGAACATTAAATTTGCTAGTAAGTTTTCAGATTGTTTTGTGAGTTTTAGGTTTTGTCGCAATTTTAATTTTATTGTGCAATTTTTTTTGGTAAATTTTGATGAAACTTCAGCTTTAGTAAAACTTTTGATATTTTTTGTTTTTATTTTTAACTTTGAATAGTATTGATTGTAATGGCATAGAAAGGCTGTTATGGGGGTGCAGTACCCCATCCAGCCTTGCTGTTGCCCCACCCAGATATTTTAAAAATTGTACTATATATTTATTTTAAGAATATCATTCTCCAATAAAAATCGTTTTGAACACACACCCCCTAGTAAATTTGACCTTAATGATTGATTAATAATATTGAATGTTAATTCGAAATAGAAGTTAAAGATCTTAGATGTTAATGGGTCACCTACTCGCCTGGTTAGGGGTTTCGTTGTAGGAACGCTTCAAAGACCTTATTTGACAGAGACGACTAAAACTATTAGTTTTACCCGACTTTTTTTCTGTGAATGTGGTTTTTGTCATATTTCATTAATTCTAGTCCACAGGGGAGCAGAAAGAGTTCCACAATACTTATTTGAATTTGTGTTAATAGTAAGAGTCTGCCTTCTAGCGGCCAAGCATTCTTTGGCGTACGCTATTCTACGGTTAAAGTATAGTTCGCAATTCTGACAGCATGCGATGAAATACATACATATACACCTGTCGTGTCAGATGACGTCCCTTTATTAGAAAAACTTGCTATTTTTTATTTAGCTGAATAATGCATTTTTAAACTTATGCGTTTTACCGTTATGGTTCAATTTGTGGAATTTTGCATTAAATTGTTCAAGTGGTTTTGAAGAAGAAAAATTTGAACATATCGGAAATTAATGAATAAAAGCTTAACTGCTGGTCTTAATGAAATAATCTCTACTTGAAATAATTTCATTATCATGACCTGCATTGTAAGTGGCGGCCATCAGCTTAACAGTTTCTATCACCAACATCATTATTATTAAATTCATTATTTAGTTAAAAACTATTAGACAAAGAAAAGTTTTGCTACATGTTTCCTTCCCCCTTTCGCTTAACGAAAAACGAATTAAAAGGGAATTTTCTAAATTTTATGCTTCACATACACTGAACCAAAAACCAGTCTGATAGTGAAGTGATGAGTTTTAATTTTTGTTTAAGTGGAATTTTGTTTCTTTTGTTCGTCGATAATTGGTAAGTGGCAAATATAAAAACGAATTAAAAAAGAGAGAGAGAAGAAAAATAAAATGCACGGAATATTAATGCTGCTGTCGAGATGAATGTCCTTTGTGTGCATTTGTATAGATTTTCCACTTGTATTTTTAGTTGGCCGTTTTCTCTGTTTTTTTTTTGCATTTTGTATGGCGTACAATTCTTCAATCGTTCTGCTTTAGCGGTTCTATAGAAAACACAAATGTTGCAATTTCTGCTGTTCGAATGTAAGATGAAAGATATAATTAAATTTCGACTTGTAGTTGTACGTGAATGAGTACGTGATTGTATGAATGCGTCTGTCTGTCTGTCTGTATGTAAATTGTATCTTTGAAAAGTTCGTCATTGTATTTGTTTAACATTTTATTTGCCAGTAGAAGAAAAAAAAAAAAAAACAAAAAATATAAAATTGATTTTGATGTTTTATTCTTTATTTAACGAAAATGTTTTCTCGAATTTGATTACAGATGTCAGGCTGGTACTGGACGTTGTATTGTTGACAAGGCTCATCGCAATCAGTGTCAGGCGTGTCGTCTAAAAAAGTGCCTTCAAATGGGAATGAACAAGGATGGTAAGAGTAAATTCATTCGTAATATTAAGAATTCATTTGGTTTTTTATTTTATTTCTATTTTCATTCATCAAAAGACACAAACAAAATTCAACACTTAAGCAGCGTTAATGAAGTGTAAACAATTATTATGATGAACCTGATGATGATTTCAATGCAAATAATAATGAAACACACATTTGAAGTGATGAGAAAGGACTGTGTGTTGTTGTTGTTGTCTTTAATTGTTTGTCAGTTATAACCAGGTTAAAGACAACAAGGACACGTGTCTTGCATGGGCATGATTTAAACGTAAAACAAATTTCATATCCATTGTTTCCTTTTGTTTGGTGCTTATAATTATTCATTATTGCGTGTAATATTTGTACCGTAAAACACAGTGACTAAAGTACCAGCAGCAACAGTAACAGCAGCACCAGCAACAGCAGCGGCTAAGAAGAGCATTCGCTCACCCCTTTTCCTTTCATGCCAATTGCTATTTCTACTTTTATTATTTAAATATTCATACGCTTTATGCTTCTTTGTGCCAGTTAACGTTGCTTTTTTCGTTTTGTTGTTTTTAATGCTGCTGTGTGGTTTTTTCATCTAGACGGTTGTGCAAGGACTTGTTATCCTTTTTGGTTTATTTACTACTGTGTTTATTTTTAAGCATATTGTTTATTCATTTGTAAATTATGTTTCATGAACGTTTATTTTACTTATGCACTGCACACACATTCAACACACGTTTTATTTGGAAAATAAAAGAAAATGATATTTTATTTAATTTTATTTCATTTTGAAGTTGCATAAGTTAGCACAGCATGCAAATTATTTAACCAAAGGATAATATCCTTGTCTATTTTTGATGGATCCCTTTTGGTTGAGACATTTATGTTCAATCAACCAGCAAATATGACAGGAGGGAAAGAACATTTTAAATTTATTTGATGCTTGTTTTAGAAAATCAATCAGTTGGAAACTTCCCATCGTCCAGTTGCTTATTTAAGGATGAATTTTAAATATCTGAGTGTCCCTAGCTCCGATTGGAAATTAAGATTAACATCGATTTGGTCCTAGACACTTTGCAGAGTGATCTTAGACGTATCTTTTGTTTTGATATCGAATCTATCACGTCTAGTGTTGCGAAAGGTTCGAAAACTCTAAGGACCGAAATGTTAGACCTCGTAGATCTGATGAACCTCACTTTATAATTCTAGAACTAGTGCGCAATTTAAATTTGACCAAAAAGCAGAGTGAATTCTTAGGATCACGATTAAAGAATTGAAAATTGTCAAATACAAAAATTTCGATGTACCGATCTCTCCATGACGAATTTAAATTATTTTTTTTCTTACAAAGAAAACCTTATTATTTGCAATTATGGGCTTTCTCAGCCTTTGGTCCATTCAAAAATCTTCTCTTGCCACCTCTATATATGACATTAGGACATTTTAAAAATTTTGTGAAAGTCATGGACAGAAATAGTGCTGATTATATCGCGTGGTTAAATTTTAAAGGCCGATGTTGTATGTGGATCACACCTAAACGTCAGGTTTTTTTCTGCATTTAATTTGACATTTCTTAATTTCAGACTAACTCAATATGAATCATGAAAAGATACAACGCGTTAGAGTTATTCAGGCTTATTATAAAAATGAGCGTTGAAATCAAAATGCATATCGTGTACTTCGTGATTTTTTTCGGTCAATTTAATCGTCCAAATGTGCCTACAATCGGAAAAATCGTGCGGTTTTTGTCATATTTCAATAATTCTAGTCCACAGGGGAGCAGAATACTTAGTTGAATTTGTGTTAATAGTAAGAGTCTGCATACTAGTGATCAAGCATCCTTTGACGTACGCTATTCTACGGTTAATGTATAGTCCGAACTTCTGCCAGCATGCGTTGATCGTCCAAATGTGCGTACAATCGGAAAAATCGTGCAAAAATTTGAGCAAACGGGGTCTGTAGGAGATGTAAAAACAACAGTACATGCTCGTACAGCTCGGGCTGTAGAAAATATTGCTGCTGTTCGCGATAGTGTGGCTGAAGAGCCGTCCACCTCAACTCGTCGTCGTGCCCAACAATTGCACTTCTCACGCTCGTCGTTAATGAACATTATGCTTAAAGACTTGCATTTAAACGCTTACAAGGTGCAATTGACTCAAGGACTAGTGAATTACTTCGAATTCTGGCCCTCAATTTTCGAATTTTTGCAAGCTTGTAGCAGTTCTTCGTTGTCCATACCCATGGCGTTTTTACCATTACCATTGTAATGTATAATAATCTGACACACAGGTCTACTTCGAACTCTGGCCTTAAATTTTCGACCTTTGATAAGCGTGTAAATGTCTCAGCTTATTAACCATATGGCTGATTGCAATTTTTCAGCCAAATATAGAGCAATAGCAATGGCAGGTTATAATATATGATTCGGCACAAAGCAATCATCTCCGGATTGTTTTGTGCCGAAACTAGGAATTTAGATTATGGGAAGGATGAGAGAGGGAGTAGTGTTTATGAACCTTCGATTTGAATATTCCTACATTGAAACTTTCAACCCCCATCTATTCTTTCGCAGATGACAGCAGCTTTTACCATTCGTATCCACGCAGTAGTAGACGAAGCCAGTTGGAAGTAGGGGTCAAAAGGCAAAACATAAATGACACACTTAATCACGATCTCACCCTCCGCGCCCCTAAAGGGTTTTTCTTAAGACAACACTACCTGCGAAGCCAGACTCTTTGGCGGGATTATAACCTGCCATTCTCAGACTGATAGCCTAGCGCTTTACCATTTAGTCTAACACGGCAACAATCTAGGAATGGGGTCGTGTGAATAATTTTTTTTTGTTCCTAAGGCTCAATATTGTTGAAGGCCCTGATTCACTATTATACTCAGTCGTCCGATTTCTCAAAAATTTCATGTGTTCTCAAAAAGTATGATAGTGTGGAATAAAAGTGTATGTGTGTGCCAAACTTTTTGACAGATCTGTACGATTTTATGGTAGCTAACTCTGTTGATATACTGGAATATCGACGCAACGTGAATTGTGTTTTACCGTTACTTCAATGGTATGTGCTCTAAGGAAGTTAGAAAACTGGTGCCCGGTTTTGCACTTAAAACGCTTTTCGTTAAGGCCCCATCCACTACATATTATAGGGAGAATTCGTTTTTTGATCAAACAGTTCATATCACGAATAAACTTCTTGCAGAAGTCTTTCGAGCGATCTATGGATTAAGAAAAATTTAAAAAACCTTACAGCTCAAGTAAAATCTATGAAGAGTTCTAAGAAAATTTTCTCAAGGAACTATACAAAGAAAAAAAATATTTTTACCAATTAAAGGTTTTAATTGGTTTTAGATTAAATTTTAATTAAGTAATTAATTGATTCGATTAGTTGTTTAATTAGGAATTTGTTTTGTACCGTTTTAAGCAAATATATATTTGATTCAATTAAAAAATTAATTGAAATTTAATTCAAAACTAATTAAAACATTTAATTGGTGCAACAACGTTTTTCTGTGAAGGCCTAAAATCAAACAAACAATTGAATTAAAAAATGTTATAAAAATTTTTCGTAATAAAAATATTAAATTCAACATATTTTTGTAATTTGGCCAAGGTTAATTTTATTTTTAATTTTACATCAGACCACAAGCAACCAAAATTTCTATTAAAAAACCTTCTCCTCTTCCTCAGCCACGAGCAGTGGGAAATTTTATATTTTGTGTTGTTAGTTTTCTTAGATCTTTAATGTTGATTACTTCACTGTTTGAGATTGATTACGTGACATGTACGAAATGCCATCAAACTACGAAAACAGACATCACATCATCATTATCAAAATGACATATTCATTACGTAAACACACATACATACAGACAGACAGACGAACATATGCATAGAAGGTGTTACCTAATATACATTTCCATATGCATATATGTACATATCTACACACACACACACATGCATATTGCCACATATAAATTTAAAAATATAGTTACAGTTATTTCTGTTTCCAATTACAGCCGTGCAAAATGAACGTCAGCCACGTAACACGGCCACTATTAGACCGGAGACACTGCGGGAGATGGAGCATGGACGAGCTTTACGTGAAGCTGCTGTAGCTGTGGGGGTTTTTGGGTAAGTTGTACTCTGTACGAACGTGTAACAACAGCTCATCTGCATATTCTCACAAAACAAATAATGTTTAGAACTTCGCACTTTTATTCACACAGACCACCCGTTTTATTGTCACCGCCATGTTATGGCCCAGCCTTACTACCGCCGCCATGTAAGTAATTGTTTTTCTTGTTTTAGTTTTAGTGTTTCAGTTTCCTTCACTTTTCCCTCTACAGTTTTTTCACTTTTATTTTCCTTTATTCTGTCATGTTTAAACGAATTTTGTCATATTCTTTTTGCTGTTGTTTTGCTTCACTTTAAAAAGACACATTTTCTCACACACAGTAACACTTTGCTTATATGTGTGAGTGTGACACTGTTTGGCTGTGCCTGCAGGACAATCTAATTACCACACATTTTTATGATTTTGTTTTGTTGGTTTTAGCACTTTCTGGTTTGCCGACGGGGCGTCTATTACATCATAATCACTTGGCTGCCACTTCAATGCAATTATCGGCGAATATGAACAGCAACAACAACAGTAACGGTACATTTCCCATATTCCACAACAGCAACAACAATCATATTTACTCTACCACAAATACAACCGCAAAGGATAAAAGATATGCTGACTTATCGAGTGGCGGCACCATTTCATCATCATCAAATTCCTCAAGTAGCAATTCAATAGATCCGTGTTCGCCACCTCCAGAAAATGGTAAATTTAAAAACAAAAATACAAAATCAATTAAAATGTTACTCAATATCAATTAAATAAATGAATTTGTTTTCAAAGCTGCTCCCAAAAATCCCATTAGTGGCAGTGTTTCGTCAATTAGTTCAGCAAGTCCAATACCAGACAATGATGGTTGGTGATTAGAATTGAAAAATTCCATAAATTTCTTTTGCCTGAAGTCATGTATTTTCCAATTTCAGATGATTCTATTGACGTTACCAATGAAGACGAGGAGCCTTTAAATGGTGAAAAATCTTTAATGCATTTCGATATTTCCCAAATAATGTCACCCAACTTGTATGTGCATCAACATGAAACTGTGTATGAAACCAGTGCTCGTCTTTTATTTATGGCTGTGAAATGGGCTAAAAATTTACCCAGTTTCGCTAGTCTTTCGTTTAGAGATCAGGTAGGGTTTTGTGGTTTAGAATGAGTGACAGAGTGAAAAATGTATTGTTATGATTTTTTTTAAAGGTGATTCTCTTGGAGGAGTCCTGGTCGGAATTGTTTTTACTAAATGCCATCCAATGGTGTATACCTTTGGATCCCTCAAATTGTCCATTATTTTCGGTTGCCGAACATTGCAACAATTATGAATCCACGAATAACAATGGGAATAGTTGTATGACCAAGGAAGAGGTAAGTTTTGAATCAATAAAATAAGGTTATGTTAAATTAAAAAAAAAAAAAATTACGAATTTTGATCGAAACAGTTTAAATTAAATTAAATACAGAGAAAAATGTTTTTGCACCAATTAAAGGTTTTAATTAGTTTTAAATTAAAGTTCAATTAATTTTTTAATTGATTCAAATAAATTTTTGTGTTTAAAACAGAATAAAAAATTCTTAATTAAACAAATAACTAAATCAATTAATTATTTAATTAATTTTTAATGTGAAACCAATTAAAACCTGTAATTGGCGAAAATAGTTTTTCTTCTCTGTAATTAAATAAAAAATATGAAAAAATATAAAATCAACAAAATATATGAAAATATTTAACGTAAAAAATATAAAAACCTAAAAAAGAGGTAGGAATTTAAAAATGGCCAAAAATGGATTTTATTTGATAACTATTACTGGACAGTATGGCTGCCGAATTTAATTTTTAATGATTCCGTTATCTTCAGTATTTCTTTCATTACAAATTCCAAAGAAACACTGTTGCCGTTAACTATAATATAGTACTAGTCTGCAGACGAATTTTTGGCAAGGTGTGTCTATTACCTGGCAGTTTGATAATTCCGAGACTTTTTGTGTCTCTAGTGCAGTAATATTGTATGCAAGACCGCTCCCGTTAATTGTTATTTGATATTTGACTGTCGATTTTTGCCCCTGATGCGTCTTTTACGAGGACAGTTTGATAATTTCGTGACTTTTGTGTTTGCAACTTCCAATGCAACACTATTTGTTAAATTTTTACTGAAAATTTTTGGTAAAAATTTTACGAAAATTTTTTGTAAACATTTTACGAAAATTTGTTGTAAACATTTTTTGTAAAAAGTTTATCGAAAATTTTTTGTAAAAATTTTATCAAAAATTTTTTGTAAAAATTTTATCCAAATATTTTGTAAAAATTTTATCGAAAATTTTTGTAAAAATTTTATTTGAAAATTTTTTGTAAAAATTTTATTGAAAATTTTTTGTAAAAATTTTATTGAAAATTTTTTGTAAAAATTTTATTGAAAATTTTTTGTAAAAATTTTATTGAAAATTTTTTGTAAAAATTTTATCGAAATTTTTTTTAAAAATTTTATCGAAATTTTTTTTAAAAATTTTATCGAAAATTTTTTTTAAAAATTTTATCGATAATTTTTTTTTTAAATTTTATCGAAAATTTTTTTTAAAAATTTTATCGAACATTTTTTGTAAAAATTTTATGGAAATTTTTTTTAAAAATTTTATCGAAATTCTTTTTTTTAAATTTTATCGACAATTTTTTTTAAAAATTTTATCGAAAATTTTTTGTAAAAGTTTTATCGAAAATTTTTTGTAAAAATTTTATCGAAAATTTTTTGTAAAAGTTTTATCGAAATTTTTTTGTAAAAATTTTATCGAAAATTTTTTGTAAAAATTTTATCGAAAATTTTTTGTAAAAATTTTATCGAAAATTTTTTGTAAAAATTTTATTGAAAATTTTTTGTAAAAATTTTATCGAAAATTTTTTGTAAAAATTTTATCGAAAATTTTTTCTAAAAATTTTATCGAAAATTTTTTGTAAAAATTTTATCGAAAATTTTTATCGAAAATTTTTTGTAAAAATTTTATCGAAAATTTTTAGCAAAAATTTTATCGAAAATTTTTTGTAAAAATTTTATCGAAAATTTTTAGCAAAAATTTTATCGAAAATTTTTTGCAAAAATTTTATCGAAAATTTTTTGCAAACATTTTTTGTAAAAATTTTATCGAAAATTTTTTGTAAAAATATTATCGAAAATTTTTTGTAAAAATTTTATCGAAAATTTTTTGTAAAAATTTTATCGAAAATTTTTTGTAAAAATTTTATCGAAAATTTTTTGTAAAAATTTTATCGAAAATTTTTTGTAAAAATTTTATCGAAAATTTTTATAAAAATTATACGAAAATATTTTGTAAAAATTTTATCCAATTTTTTTTTTAAATTTTTATTGAAAAATGTTTGTAAAAATTTTACAGAAAATTTACCTTCCTGCAATATATATTGCGTTGGAATGGGCAGACTAAAGCAATGTGCCTATTGTGCCTATTGCTCCTGGATCCCATTGCGCACCCTGTGGGTCTATCGGCTACCTCTTTGAGTATTACTTTCTATAAAGGCCTTTAATACAAATCAAAGCAGAAAAATCCTACCAATCTAAAAACAAACAAAAATCGCTCTCGCTGGGGGTTATTGATCCAGCGAGATCTGTATGCATTTCATGCGATCTACTGGTCGCAGCCCATTTAGTATTTAACATAAAATAGCAAGATAGTATCATTAAAAAAAAAAAACAACGTGAAAAAATATAGGTGAGCGTGGTTTTTTGCCCGCAGCATCGAATGGAATGGTCTTATAGTTGCGAAATTTTCGAAAATATGCCTGGCAGATTGGTGGGCTTAAATTTTCTGTATCTCTTCTGGTGCCTTGTCAAAGTTGACTTCAACCCGAACACAGACGGACACCGCTTAATCTACTTCTCAATGTATCAGGATCCAGAATATACATATATACTTAATGTGGTCGGTCGGAAATGAATATTGTAGAATTACAATATCACCACCTGGGTAAAGGGTATAATAAAGGTAGCCATTTTTTATCTTCAATTCAGGAGAGGAGTTTATATGACACATAAATATAGAAAAGGTTTTGTTTTGCAAAACTAACAGAAAACTAGGTAATAGTACGTTTCCTGCTCACAATAAATCAAAACTCTCAACATTTATAAACAAAAATTGGACGTCTATTTTGCAACAGCGAAGACACAACCCCAACAGTGTGGAAACGGCCATTGCGAATGTAAACTCAGCTAAAACTAATACGTTACAACCACCACTATCCGAAAGACTTTGCTGTCACCCTGTTTTCAGTGTGACTCTGCTAAATTTGTCATCGAAATTCCTAATTTCACTCAATTGTGAATAAAATAAATACCCAACGATATCAATAAATATGACTTTAATTGCTAGAAATGATTGCTCTTGAAATCAAGGCGAATACATGACAGGTGATTCATTGGCTTCATGCAAAAAAAAATATCATTATATTTTTCCATAACTTTGAAACTATTTAGCACATGAAAAATGTTGGGATAACTTGGAAGTGATTCGAATCGGTTTTTTTTAATAGTTAACAACAGAATTAGCAGAGCAATTCCTAAGTTTCGCAAAACACTGCAGCCTCCTCATGAATCACTAATTTTAATAATCTTGCGGAAAAATCATATCCATGGAATTTAAAATTTCAAGTGTTTTTTGTTGCTAGGGAAGAGTGTCTCGAAATTGGCCGTTTAACGTTTTGCATTATCACGTTGCCAGCCCTTACAAATGATAGGGGTAAAAGAAATAGATCATTACAAGACGGAGCAAACGAGTTGCATCGTCAAACAAAATAGTTCTAAGCGATGAAGCACATTGTTACTTTGATAGCTTTATTAGTCGTCAGTATTGAGCACATGTGATTACTATAAAAAATACATATCAATGTATCGACAACGCGCGAGTGTTTCTTGTATATTTTAGGCTGAAATAATAATTAGACCATTAATCTTTGTCGGGGTCCTCGGTGGCCTAGTAGGTAGTGTACTAGCCTATTAGTCCGAGGTTGTTAGTTCGATTCCCACTAAAGACTTTGGTATTTTTCACTACAAGTTGGCTGGAAGACCAAGAAGGTGCTTGAACAAAATTTGGATGAATACAAATGGTTAATGGCGTTAATGTCAATGACCAAGGTAAGAATCAATGTGAGGCGATACTTGCAGACTGTACCTGAAAAAATCTAAGACGGCAGAGCATATTTTGTATGGATGTCCAACAGACTGACTAACACAAAGGCTTTAGATCACGTTCTGACTCATATTAAATCTAGGCAAATGTTAGTTAACAAATGTTACCATAGACTCTCGACATGTATCAGTCACCAGTCTAAAATCCCTACAGTTGAGAGTAAAAGTCTAGTGACATCACTAGACTTATTGAAAGTAAGAAAGTAAACTACCACAAATCATTGAGGAACGAAAAAGCTAAAAAATAACAAATAAAGTTCTTGATCAGTTTCGCTATCACCCCTACAACAAAAAAACACATCTTCAATAAGCTGTGATAATTACTGGTCCTTGAAATTTTCGACATAATGACAAATTCATTTCTGCCTTAATTCATATGTGGACGACATATGGTTTGCAAAAGCCGTTAAACATGCATTACACATTTTCTGATCTAGCACTTATTCCTTTCGTCCTTTTAAAACTTAAGATTTAATATCATTGGATTTTCTCTTTCTGGGGTTATTTAAAGGCAGATATCAATGCTGACTGAAGCCACTTGTGCAATGAATGTAGAATTTATACGTTGCATTAAAAAAAATTCAACCACAATTTTGCAATATGGTCAGGGAAATTTCGACAAAAGAAAGGGTACGTGCTAACCAAACTTTGCCACGTGATGATGATTTAAAAAAAGGAATGTAAATAAAAAACTTTATTATCTATTAAAATCAAATTTATAGTAAATTTTGGGACAACCTTTACATAATGTATTAAGGTTGTCAGATCATATTAATGTCGTTGCATAGTTTAATATATTTATTTTGATAAATAAAATAAATATTTTTACTTATTGTACAATAATATCGCCTATTGTATGTTAAATAAACAATCTTTTATATTTATTGCACAATCTACCGAGAAAAACTGAAATATACTGTGTAAAGTGCTGGCAACATTGCTAAATGTTGCGTTAAAAGATTTGTCATATTTGATTTGATATTATTGTGACTCTAACTGAGGAGTTTACAGCAAAAAGACAATAATTAGAACAATAAAATACTGAATAAAATTTTGTAGTGTACAAGCTGTTTAGCACAATTTTTACAGAATTCTTGCATCTATAATATTTAAGACAACAACCTTAGTAATGTACAAACTTAATAAAGACCTAAAACTCAGCTTAAATTATTCGCTAAATTTATCAAAATCCATTACAACTATTTTTGAGTCATATATCGCCCCCTTATAATACTGTTAGACATAATTTGTGTCAGCCTTTTGTCAGTGTGTCTATACTAAACTAATTTAGTCTATCCATACACCGTCTATATTATAACTGTTATACTCATATACTTTAAACATTACAGATTGTATCCGATGTTCGTATCTTGTTTGAAATTTTCTGTAAATACAAGGCTGTTTTAGTTGATCCCGCCGAATTTGCCTGCCTTAAGGCCATTGTGTTATTCCGACCTGAAACAAGAGGTTTAAAGGATCCCGCACAAATTGAAAATTTACAGGATCAGGCACATGTAAGTGAATTAATTTTAAATAGTTTTATTATATAATAAAAGTTGCAACTTAATGCTTTTTTTATTTTCTAGGTGATGTTATCTCAACATACTAAAGCACAATTTACCGCTCAGGTGGCACGTTTTGGTCGTTTACTTTTAATGCTGCCCTTGTTGCGTATGATCAATTCGCATAAAATTGAACTGGTGTATTTTCAACGCACCATTGGCAATACGCCTATGGAGAAAGTTTTGTGCGACATGTATAAAAACTAGACGAATTTTATGAACATTTAAGATTAAACTTATAAGTTTTAAATTTAACTGTTATTTATTAATGTTTTTATTATAACAAAAAAAAAAAAAAAAAAAAAAACACAGAGATGTAAAAAATTAGTAAGATTTATTATTAAAATAAAAATGTGCTATTTTACTCGTCAATTTTACAACAATTTTAGAGTACGTCTATTAAATTGTATATAATATTCCTCTACGCAACGTATCAGTTCTGCCAAAAAATTATGAATCTGTTATAAATTCCTTTCGGAACGAATGTTATTCCGCGTCTATCACTGCATAAATATGTTGTTTTTTGAGATTTCTTATTTATTGATTAAAAATCGTGCGTTTGAGAAAACAATATCAGAGAACAATTTTTGAAAATACAACGTTTCCATCTGAATATTTCTATTTAAAGCCTAGTACTCTGTTGGAATTTGTGAAAAATGTTGAGCAACATTTATTATTTCACAAGGAAAATCAGACATTTAAAATGCGGTGTCTATCTCGCGATTTTGAAGAAATTTACTTTTTTATTGCTTTTAAAAAAATGTTACAAAAAATTCCACATTATTCATTATGGCGTGCATGTAGAAACCTTAAAAGGCCAGTCGTACGTAAGCCCCCCTTGCGAACTTCTTGTGGAGTCTGGGCAAGAAATGATACCGAAAAAGGTAATTTATTTGTTGATCATTTGAAAAAGGTTTTCACTCCAAATATGTGTACTGATATAGTTGAGTTGCCACCAGTAGAGACTAGTGCCGAAGTACACCTAAGATTTGAATTTAGCGATATTGAAAGGGCAATAGCGGATTTAAACACCAAAAAAGCTCCTGGAGTTGATAAAACAAGTAACAAGATGTTAGTTGAGTTGCCCCTTATAGGTCGCAGAATTATTCTGTTTGTTTTTAATGCCATCTTACGTCTTGCGTACTTTCCCACAGAGTGGAAAGTTTCTTTGATTACTATGATTCCTAAACCAGGAAAACACCACACAAAAGTAGAATCATACAGACCTATAAGCCTTTTATCAAACGTGTCAAAGTTATTTGAGAGAATATTAATAACTAAGCTGAATCCAATTCTTAGCGCGAAAGGATGTATTCCGAACCATCAATTCGGCTTCAGAAAACAACACAGTACGATCCAACAAACACACAGATTAGTAAATGTAATTAAAACGACCTTTGAAGAAAAAAAATACTGTTCTGCGCTCTTTATCGACGTTTCTCAAGCATTCGATAAGGTTTGGCACGAAGGCCTAATATTTAAGCTAAAGCTGAACTTGCCCGAAAACTTGTATATGCTCTTAAAAGATTATCTAACGAATCGCAAGTTTTTACTAAAAGAAGGTGACTTCTTAAGCTCGCCACAGCTCATTGAAGCCGGAGTTCCCCAAGGTAGTATTTTGGGACCAATTTTATATTTACTGTACACATCTGATATGCCAATTAGCACCCTAGTGCATACATCAACTTTTGCAGATGACACAGCTTTTTTAAGTATTCATGAAAGTGCCCAAGAAGCATCAAAACTTTTTTGTAAAAGTTTTGATGCCACATACTCAATTTGGAAAAATGGCTAGAAAAATGGAGAATAAAAGTGAATGAGCAAAAATGTACTCACATAACTTTCACACTGCGTAGGGACTCATGCCCTCCTGTTCGCATAAATAACCAAATGATACCACAGCTTTCAGACGTTAAATATATGGGTATACATCTTGACCGTCGCCTTACTTGGAAAAGCCACATTGATTTCAAGTTAACACAAATGAAACTAAAAGCAGTACAACTAAATTGGCTTATTGGCAGAAACTCTACCCTGAGCTTAGATTGTAAACTTCTACTGTACAAGTCGATCCTCAAACCAATTTGGTGTTATGGCATTCAGTTATGGGGCACTGCCTCAGCTAGCAATGTAGAAAAAATTCAAAGGCGCCAAAATAAGATACTACGTATGATTACATCTGCTCCCTGGTATATAAAAAATTCGAACATCCACAAAGACCTAAACATGCCATCAGTTAAAGCAGAAATAGCGAAACATGCAGTCACATATCTAAAGAGGCTTGAATCTCATCCAAACCCTTTAGCGCGTAACATGCTGAATGTACCTGGTTACATTCGACTAAAAAGAAGAGATACTGCTTTTCTTGGCCGTACATTAGAGGGATGACCCGAAAATGATTGCAAAATCCGTGAAACAAACATTATTTTTGTCTAGCACTGGCTGGACTTAAAAAGTATATTTTTATTTTAGACTTAAGATATGAGTAATTATTGTTAGTTCAAAAATATTGAAGATACACTAAACAATTTATGAAAAAAAAAAAAAAAAAAAATTCCACATGAAATAATGCTCATTTGCTTTATTTCACAGCTTTGATAAAATGTTGCCAGAAACATTTCCATAGTAAAAGCAGAGTACTACTTCTTCAACATTTTGACTTGACTTTTTTATGACTTTTTCATACAAATTTTTTATGTATGTAGTTTGACAGCATTTAGGCTAAAAGTAAAAACTAAACGTAAACAAATATACGAGGAGAGTATGATAATTATGTTAGCTGTTTGGTTTTGATTATCTTTTTCCGGCTAAAAAGTGTTTTGATTCTCAACATAGTCTCCTTTTAACTCGATACGTTTAGTCTAGCGTCTTTTTAATTTTTTTATTCTCTGCAATTTTTCACACACTTCAAAATAGGTGTTTGTTTTAGTGATGACTTCTTCGATTGATCCAAATTTCTTACCAGGTAGCAATTATATCAAAATTTGGAAACAGAAAATATTCGCTAAATCTGGAGAGTATGTTGGGTGGGGTAGCTGTTTAAAGATTTTCGCCATAGTGACTACACAGTGACTACACAGTGACTACGTACGCGTTGCCTTAATTGCAGCATCCAACACGAAACTCAGTTAACCACATTTTAACCAATGAAATTTATAGTTTAGAGTATTTATAGCGTCTTTTTTGGATTCGTTGATGGTTTTTAAAATTAAAGATTAATCAGCAGATATTATTCACTTTTTCCATATAATATATAAAAAATCACGGTATTATAAGACTGCCCTCATAAATCGGTTCACGTTACTTATACACCAAAAGGACAAAAATCTGTGATCGCTTATAAGATCAATAAAAGGGGATTTTTTAGTGAAATTTCTTTTTTCCAGCTAAACTAAACGTCCTTCAGGCAAAAGGACAAGAAACTGTGATCAGTTATAAAATTCATAAAAAGGGATTTTTGGCTACCCCCTAAAGAGTAGAGTAGCGCACTACCAATCAGAGTATCGAGGCATTCGACAATGGCATGAATAATAAACAATCAATAAATAGCATACTTGGGATTTTTTCATTGGCATTGAATTTTCATTGACATTATTTGAAATAGTAACAATGAAAAAAATTGAACTACCATTTAATGCTACCGATTTATTTTTAATTACAATTACATTAAACAATGGTAATGAAAATGTAATTAAATTATATAATTACTAATTATAATTGATTAAAAAATCATTGTCACACAAATTTAATTTTCAGAAATTTTTTTTATATTTTTTGATTTTTGTTTCTTTTTATATGAAAACAATTCACATAATGAAGGTATAACTTCCTTAAAAAAGCATAAAATAAATGTAAAATATCCCGCTTTTTTCACTCTAAAAAGGTTGATTACAAATGCGGCTAATAATGATAATGCTTTTCTATAATTTAATCATTGATTAATGGTAATGATTTTGTTTTTTAACAAATTACTAATGAAAGTTTTTCATTAAAAAGTATTACCATTTATGAAAACAATAGTAATGAAAAAATAAATTGTTAGCATTGTCAATAATTCAATGCCAATGAAATTGCCAATTAATTACCCAATCTAACTAATTAGTACCATGTATGATAAAGGGAAAAACAATAAAAATTAGTTAAAAGTTAAGTGTATAATGTACGCATCGCTAAAACTTAGAAACAAGTTCCAGATCGATTATATGGTGTGGCAGCCCTTTATGACCATCCATGAATATGGTTACCATTTACACCTAAAGAGCGTGCTTTTGAAGATCAACTGGCTGGATGTTTCGCTCTCTAGAATGAAAAAAAACAGTCCCGAAAACTCGAGCGGATTCGATATCATAACACAACATTCTTGAACACAACGGTACATTTAGAAATATCCGGGAATAGTCTGGAACGTTCAAAAACATCCAAGATCATATGTATTACAAATTCCTTCAATTACGGCTAAATGGCTGAACCAATTTTAATGTAATTTAAACCGTACTTATAAGAAAGGCGTAATATGCTCTGTCTTTTTTGAATTTCTCATTATTGAGATTTTTAAAATTTTATTTTTTTTCTCTCTGTTATAAGTGAACAACAAAAAATGCTCTGCCTACGATCACATGTGAGTGAGAGTAACTGTTTTTTATTTTTAGAAAACATATGTACATGAACGGGGAAAATCGAAGAATATCCGTATTATTATATAGGTGATAAGTAATGAATTAGCTCATTCTCATTAATGCTCTTTAAGAAAAAAAAAATTTTTTTGTAATTTTTTTTTCAATTATGAACGTTTTCATTTATGAATGTTCATTTATGAAATTTCTCTTAAATGAGCTTTCTAAAATACTTTGTTACTGCATACCCCGGTAGTTCTCATTTCAAAATATGTGCATATACATACATATATTTATGCAAATGCCTAATGCAAACATTTTTCTACCATCTTTTCATTTACGGAAAATAAAAAAAATTGTATATTCTCATATACGAGCACTTGCGTAAACAACTAAATATTTTTTTTCATTTATTCACTTTTGAATAGATGAGTGAGCATTGAGTGAGTGGTTTTTAACGTTCGTATCGGCGGTTGAAGTTACCGAAAAATGTTATTTTAGCACAGCCCTCTGCTAGAAAACTTATTTAATAACAAATAATTATACTTATATTATGACAAATAAATAGCCAAATGTTTTGCCACTTTAATTAAAAATGGACAAAAACAAACCCCATGGCGCCAAACTGAAAAATCAGTCGCCAAAAAATCAGTGGCGAAAAATCGTCACTGATCTTATCTGATTTAGAGTTAGTTTTTCTAAAAAAATTATTTAATTGTAAGATCCGTTCCACACTTGCAGTTTTTATTTCTGAAACATTTTTTAAATTCTCTTTTGAAGTTGCATTCGTTGCCATACTTGTAAATTTGTGTTTCTGACGACTGTATAAAAGTATGTCGAAAAGAGCAAACAACAACAACAACAACAATAGAAATTCGCAGCAGGGTTGCAAGTACATAAGACATCGTACCCGCTGCCATATGTCTTTCCTCTACCAACAACAAAAAGATGTGTTGCAGAACAATAATTGCAAGTGTGGATTGGAACTAATCAATAATGGAAAGCTTGCAAATTTAAATAAAGTAAAAAACTAATTTAAAATTTTTATGATTATATTATTCTATTTATTTATTCTTTATTCAAAACAGGGTAGAATTATTTTTATATTATAAAAGTTAATGGCAGTTACATACTCGTCTTTCACATTACAATTTGAAAAATTCCGTTATACTTGTAACAGTTTTTTTTTAACTAAGAGTTGTATTTCAGGGCACAAGTAAGTGCAAATTTGCCACTCTGTTGCCAGCAATTTATGTTTATTTTTTCATATTCCTTTTAATCTGCTATACTACGCAAAAAAAGGGACCGCAGGCTTAAAAATATTACACTTTAGATTAGACGTCAGTTAAACTGATTTGTTTTTGTTTCGTGGTAGTGCACTTTCGGGATAACTTTACAGGATAAAGATTTAGAGCAAACAAAAATACAAATTAAAATTAAATTAAATTGAAAAAGATTTAGCAAAAATATCAAAATTTTAAATTTAAAAATTTACTAAACAAATAAACAATTTCAATATCTTTTTTAAATAAATAAAAAAAAAATAAATTAAAAATGTAATACAAGAAGGAAGCGAATTTGAGTTGATTGCGTTAAAAAAAATACATGCACCCGGAATGCAGTTAATTAATGTCCAAGTAGCCACAAGATACTTCATTTGTATCTTGTTCATACAGTTTTTATCTCGTGTACAAAAGAACATCAAAACATTCATTACACATGCTTACTGGCAAACAAACATCCTCACACAGAAAGCTTTTAACACACAAAGCAGTGAGTGAATAGAGGCAATAATAATCAAAAAGAATTTCTTCCTGCATGCGAACGAAGCATGAAGCATGTGAATGGGGTGCATCTTGTTTGTGCATTTTTTATTTTATTTTATTATTTTTTTTTTATTAAGAAGAACAAAATAAAGTTTTCTGTTTGTTTTTGTTTGCGTTTTTGTTTGTTTTTAAGTCTACCGACCTTTTGATACCGACTCTTTATTTTTTTGTTGCTTGATGGTGAGCTGATTTTTTTATTACAAAGTCTATTCAAAATATTTGTTTTTAAACTTTTCTCATAAATTTTATTTATTGTTATTTTTGTGTCTGCTTGTCTGTTTGTAGTCAAATATTTTTTAATATTTAGTAATTTTACAAATATGAGTTGTGTCAGAATTTGTGTAATATTAGAAATATATTTGTAAAAACATCACGAAACAACATTGTTAAATTAAAAAAAAAACTTAAAAATAAAAAAAAAAATAAATAAAAAAAAATTTCTACACAAGCTTTCGGGAAAAGCTTAACTGCCACTAAATATGAATTTAAAAAAATATTCTTATGCTTGCAATAATTCTTCTACAATTGTAATACGAATGAATGTGTTTTCTTTTTTGTTTGTGTTAGTTACAGCAGAATGAATTACACAGTGCAACAGTGAACAAATATAAGGAAGTAACAGTATAGGTACGAATCTACTATCAAAGGGGAGAAAAACTCTATACTCAGTTTGGCGAAATTGGTGGCCAATTTTTATTTATGAGACTCGAAAATTTGTGGGCCCTTTAAAAAAGGTGTCATAAATTTTTGTGTAATATCTTATTCCAACTAGGTGATAGCGCTTAACTTTGTTCGGAAATAATGTACCCGAGGATTCTTTTAATAAATTCTATATACATTTTTAATAATTTATTAATGCACTTAAAAAAAAAAATAAACTTATTTTTCTTTTAAATGTGGGTCCCAGGGCATGAAGGCATTCGTGGAAACGAAATGGCCGATCAATTTGCGAGGAACGTTTCGAGTCTGGATGTGGTAGACACCCAAAGAGACATCAACATCCACTTGGCCGAAATATCTAACACGCTACGAGAATGGTCGCTAAAGGAAACGGCTCGCAGGTGTTCTACATTAACCACTTGTCACCAATTGTCTAGAATTCTTTGGCCTTCAACTGACAAGAAAGGGACAAAGGCACTACTGACCCTCGAGAAAAAACTCGTTATTACTTCTTGTAGGCATTATAACGGGACATGGTTGGATGTATGTCGGAGCGTTTGGGAATCTCTCGTGGAGGATGCTGCAGCAGCTGTATAGATAAGGAGGAGGAGGAATCAGTTCAACACCTTCTCTGCGAACGCAGTCTCAAATTTTGGGCCAAAGATTCTTTCAGGTCCTGGACTGTCTCTCAGATGCAACACTGACCAGCCTATTAGGCTTTGTGAAAAGCTCCAGATGGTTCTTAACATACCAGAGGTTTTGGAGTTCTATAGGGAATAAGTGGGGGTAGATGGCAATGGGCCTTATTGGCCACCGAGGTAACTCGCCTTTGTGCCGGCGAGCCGTTTAACCTAACCGAATTTAGTTTTCACTAACAATATATTTGAAAATTGTTTTATATAAAATGTATATAAAATTTATTAAACAAATCCTCAGCTACATTATTGCCGAACAAAGTTAAGTTTTATCACCTAGTTTGATTGAGATATTAGACAAAAACTGGTGGCACCTTTTTGAAGGGCCCACTAATTTTTCGAATCTTCCGAGGCCCATAGATAAAAAATTGGTCAACAATTTCGCCACACTGAGTATAGGGTTTTACTACGCCTCTATAGTAGAATCGAACCTATATTGCGAAGTTCGTGTATTTTTTTTCAAAACGTTTTTATTTGTTGCACTGTGTTGTTATTGTTGATGTAAATGTATCTGCTGTAATCTCTAGTGGCGCGCTTTAAAATATGTTCAAACATGGAAATGTTGTGGTAGAATGTAATGATTTACACCAAAAAAATATACAAACAAACCACAACAACAAAAACAACAAATAAATAAACAAAGGAACAGAAAACGGCATGTTACGAGTAAAGAGAGAGAGAGTAAAACGAGAGAGTCAAGAGGCTGCAGCAAAAGTAGTTGGGGAGAAATAACTGTAACATATGGTGAGAGTAATATTTACTGTTATTATAATAATGACAATAATGATAATAATAATAATTACGGTAATTAATTGATAATCCAACGGATGTAAAATGTTACCGTTCTGGCAACCAGAGATTTTATATGTGTAGGTACATTATGAATATCGATGCTGTCTATGTTTGTTCATATAATTATACTTGTCTAACTTTCATATTGATACATACCCACTAATTGTGGCATGTTTAATTTGTAATGTACAGTGTAAAGCAAAAGTGAGATAATGAGTAAAAATAAAAGGAATATATGTATGTATTTATTTACAAAAACTATTTCGAAAATTAAATTTAACAATTTTTGAAAACCTAAAAACAAAAAAAAAAAAACATTAAGAATTTAAATAATAACCCCCTTATTCATAAACGATTAATAAATTTATAAAGGGCTTATTGTACGAAATTTGTATCGGAAATCTGTTTTATAAGCTCGCCATAACTT